>VZSF01002629.1:9264-19447 GCA_013398295.1 Chionis minor | reverse complement strand
TGTGATTCTGTGATTTTGTGATCTATGCCTGTTAATGTATCACTTAATCAAATATTAATATGCACATATGGATACATACAAAGACACAGTGTATGCATGAAATCACTGCTGAAATTGTTGATTAAAAAAAAATTAGCAGAACAGAAAGCCTTCTAAAGTGATCAAGTAGTATCAATTTTTAATTTATCACTGTTGATAAAAGTTACTGAAACTGAATATATTATAGCTGAGAGAGTTGAGGTTGTTCAACCTAGAGAAGGCTCAGTAGGGTCCTTATAGCAGCCTTCCAGTATTTAAATGGAGCCTAGAAGAAAGAAGGCAAGGGACNCATACAAAGACACAGTGTATGCATGAAATCACTGCTGAAATTGTTGATTAAAAAAAAATTAGCAGAACAGAAAGCCTTCTAAAGTGATCAAGTAGTATCAATTTTTAATTTATCACTGTTGATAAAAGTTACTGAAACTGAATATATTATAGCTGAGAGAGTTGAGGTTGTTCAACCTAGAGAAGGCTCAGTAGGGTCCTTATAGCAGCCTTCCAGTATTTAAATGGAGCCTAGAAGAAAGAAGGCAAGGGACTCTTTATAAGGGAGTGTAGTGATCAGACACGGGATAATAATTTTAAACTAAAAGCACTTTAAAAATTATTGCTCTTACACTATTGGTTTCCAGGCTTCATTAGCTGCCTGAAAGAGAACTTCTAATTTGCTTCAAAGTGAAACAGGTAAGACTAAAACTACACTAAATCACATCTCCCACTCAGAAGACATTCACAATAAAAAACAACACAATGAACATTGCATGTACAGAGGCTAAATGAGATACATTCACCCAAAGAGAGGAGGAGGGAATACACTTATAAAAAGAGAATTTAAATTTATATAGTATCGGTTTTGTCACCAGGACTGCATAAGAAAGCTAGACAGAGTCAAAAGAATGTATTCTCTCTTATGGATGCCCAGCTCAGCAGGACAAGCGAAAGTGGAGCCACAGGAAATATCTTAAAATAAATAAATAAATATAAAACACCTAAGTAACTTCTTAGTGTAGTTGATATTAACCCAGAAGAATTTCTAAAATGTGTTGACTGTACAGAGAGCAGATATCAGACATAAAACTAACTATAAATTTCAGTTACATTTTTGGCTAAAATTTGTGTTCTCAAATCATATCCAGAAACTGCTCAGAAACTGATTTTCTCTTTCCTTTTTTCCCCATTTCTGCAAAACCAGAATGTTAACAGATTGAGCTATTTTCTGCTGACACCTGCATACACAATATGTACAAAGTATGCATTCATATATACATGTTATGAATTAGCACATGGTTAAAAAATAGGACCAAATTAAAAAATAATTATATAATTGTTGCAAATAAAGAAAGTGAGTACTGGGATACCAGTTGTTCAACAACTTCATAAAGAATGCAGAAAAACATGACAAAAAATTAAATAAATCGCAAAGTCTTTTTTGCACAATTTTACGTCATCAGTTATCAAAGCCGGCTATCAAGAGCTGTGAAGGGTCTGAATGACTGAGAAATAAAACATCAAATAAAATTCAGGGGTGATAGGTCATAATACATCAGAAAAAAAAAAAAATCTCAGTTAATGTGAGATTGTAGTTAGTATTCCCTGATAAGAGGTCATAGATAGAAGATCTCTGGAAACATGTTCAAAATGTTAAGAGAGGTGTAAGGAGTTAGCAGGAAAGATGAGGAAAAAATGGGATACTATTATACAGAACACTAATATGCCCCTGTCTTGAATAGTACATTCAGTTATGATCTGTAAATGAAAAGGAAACAAACAGAAATATGAAAAGAAATAGAGAGAGGCAAAAAAGGACTGTCAGAAATGAAGAACTTCACAGAATAAAAGAGTAAATAAATTCTGAGATTTTTTAGAAAAGAGGTGAGAAAGAGAATGACATAGGTCTCCCAAATTATGAATGACTGGGAAAATGTACATAGGAGATGATGCTTGCTTTGACCTTCCTCTGATCACTTCACTTGATATCACCTAAGCCATTGTACTAGAAGAGACACTAAAACAAAGCAGTCAACCAAGTCAATCCCTGCTCACCATCACATTAACACTTATTCTCACAGTTATGTACCATATGGCTTCTCTCCAACTCCATGAAACTCAGACTGGGGTGTCTTTGCCTACTTTGTCATGTCTTATTAGGAAGATAATCCTTATCTTCAAGTATCTACTTATCTGAACTCTGAATCTTCCAGTTTTAAAATGGGTTTTTGTTGTTTGGGTTAGGTGTTTTTTGGTTTTTGTTTTGGGTTGTTTTGGGGGTTTTTTTTGGGGGGGGGTTGCTTTGGGGGAGTAGGGGTGTGTGGATTTGTTTGGGGTTTTTTTCCAGATAGGCAAAAACTCAGAATTACCAAAAGTATTCGAGATGTGAGCAAGAGTGCTGTCTTCTGTTTTGGCTTCTGTTTTTTCATTAATAATTGCTCTATTTGTTCCTTTCTTGTACTCTCTTCTCCAGCATCTGGTGTCCCTGCCCATGGCAGGGGGGTTGGAACTTGATGATCTTTAAGGTCCCTTCCAACTCTAACCATTCTATGATTCTATGATTCTATGATCTGACAGTGAGTATAAAGCACTCTATCTAACTGATGGAGAGGGTACACGGCTGGATAAGCCTTTGATCTGGTGCAGCATATTATGCACATACAGACAGTGAAAATGTAAATTATTACTAATTCTTCCGAATAGCTGAGATCACTGAGAAACAGTGGCACAAATAAATCCTACAAGATTATAAAAAATCCTTCACCGATTACAGCATTGACAAAGGAGAGTTAAGCACCTACATGGAGCAATTCTCCTCCAGAAAAAAATGTTTATTGTGCTGAATATTTAAAAAAACTGTTGCAGTAAACTTTTAAGTAGGGAAAACATTCATATTGTTTTAGAGTTTTATTCATGAAAACATGGGTCAATAGTAGAATGGCTGAAACAAGAGAAGATTTTTTTTTTTTGCTGTATTTATTAAGTCTACCATCCCAAGGATTCCCCAAGATAGGACCTTATAAATTGATGCAAGAAGTAAACAATGAAAATTTTTGGAGTTAAAAGAATAAACTATCTTTTGTGCATCATAATTCTGCTATATAAATAACAGTCTTACCTCTATTCCTTCTTATAGTAACAGGAAGGAGTTTAAGGGAGAAGACAGGTGAAGAATGGTAAGTGAAACCTTAAATACATAAAATACCTTTTGTTTTTAAATTACCACTAAGATACATAATAAAGAACTTATTTGTTTCTGAGAGAAACAGAAAGTTAGGATACACAGAATTCATATGTTCATAGAAATCATGGACCAATATACGTTGGTAAGATATGTGGTTCTGAGAAACAAAGCAGTATTTTCATATCAATAGCTGAGCTAGTGGGATGGAACATTACTGCACTATAACCAAATGACATAATCCAAATTTCACGTGTCAGTTACCTGTGAATAGTCTTTATTGTTATAACTTGTTTTTTCAAAATGTACAACTTTGGATTTAGATTATTCTGCACTACCTCAAAGGAAATACTATTTTAGGCTCTACTGCCAAGTTACCAAAAAACAGGCAGTAACACTGGCTTGCCAAGATCCCACATCCATTTAAGAAAACCTTCTACAAGGAGGTAAGCTAAGGCATAAGAATGTGCAACTTTCCTCTACACAATGACTTTTAGATTTTTTTTCCCAAATCTTAAGTATACTGTATTTGGATCATTGTCAATCTTGCAAGCAGGCTTGTTGAGGTCATATGCCCTAGAAAGCTAAGATCCACAATACCCTTCTGTACTATGAAGTCAAAAAAAGAAAGTTCCAGGAAAAATGAATGTAAAATTAGGCAGCTCTTAGAACCTGGTTTCCATTGTAAAGTAAGTGGAGTCAATTTACAAAACTATTGAATACATCTAGTTCCTAACTTGGTTGTATTTGTTTTTCTTAATTTTTACCTCTGCCAAATATTTAGAAACAGTTACTAGGTGTCTGAAACGAGCTGTGAGAAAAACAACACGTTTCTAGGGTTCTGACTACTTTAGAATCATTATTTGTTATTCCAGAAGGTCCATAACAAATCATATTTTGCAGGCAAATCAATATGATAATTTATTTTTTAACTTTTAGAACACATTATTTGAGAAGCATCTTTTTTAGAACATGGACAATAAAACTGAACTTACTATTCCAAAAACTTTCATAGTAATCATAGAATCTTAGAGTCATTTAGGTTGGAAAAGACCCTTAAGATCATTGAGTCCAACCATAACTAAACCATGTCCCCAAGAGTCATATCTACACACTCAACCATTTAGCTGGACAGCTGGTTCCAATGTCTGACAACCTTTTCAGTGAATATTTTTTTCCTAATATCTGATCTAAACCTCTCCTGGTGCAACTTGAGGCCACTTCCTCTTGTTCTACCACTTGTTACTTCAAAGAAGAGACCAAACCCCACCTCTCCACAACCTCCTTTCAGGTAGTTGTAGAGAGCAATAAGGTCTCCTCTCAGCCTCCTTTTCTCCAGACTAAACAACCCCAGTTCCCTCAGCTGCTCCTCATAAGACTTGTGCTCCAGACCCTTCACCAGCTTCATTGCTCTTCTCTGGACATGCTCCAGCACCTCCATGTCTTTCTTGTAGTGAGGGGCCCAAGACTGAACACAGTATTCAAGGTGTGGGTTCACTGGTGCCTGTTCTGCTGGCCACAGTATTTCTGATACAGGTCAGGATGCTATTGGTCTTCTTGGCCACCTGGGCACACTGCTGGCTCATATTCAACTGTCACTGAAGTTGTAATACCCTTGTCACCTTCTACTTGTGTATGCACATCAAGGATCCCATTTTTCCATTTTCAAACAAGTTACCTAGCGTAATACACTAAAGGACACCACATCCCTTTTAAATCTACAATTTTCCACTCCTTCATCCTATAGTTCTCTTCCTAGACATGGCATCTGCAACAGTATATGAATTTTTGCTGGTTTTCTATAAACTATGAAAAATAATCTGGGATTTATGAAGAAAAAAGTGGGTTAATTTATTACGCATTATTTCTCTGCAGATTTAGAATTCTACCAATTTCTGTCATCTGTAACTTTTACTGGCTATTATTTTATTTATAATTCCAAACTATTAACAAAAATAACATGCTGCAAATGGAATTCTGATTAGCCTGCCAGCATGCTCTGGGTGAATGATGGTTCCCTACATGCTTCTATTTTCAGATCTGTTTACTAGTTTAAAAAATAACTATTAAACATATACATTTTTTTACGGTGGTTATACTCATTGTTTTTTACCAGAATTCTGCATAGTACTAAACAAAATACTTCACAAATCAAGAAAATATAAATAGAAACACTGCTGAAAATAAATTGTAATTCAGTGAAGTGAAGCAAAACACCAAATTTGTTCACTATCCTTAAAAATGTGATTAGTATTGTGGGATATTTTTTTTTAATTCCCTCTGAAAATCAACTTATATTTGTTTTTCATTGTCTCAATATCATGTACATAGATGTCAGTTAAATTAAATTATACTGTTAATTGTTTCCCTAGCATTTTGCAGCTCATCAGATTCATGTTTCAGTCTCCACATTTGTAAAAAACCAAAGTTTGCCTTATTTCCTAACTGTGGATGAGAAGCAATTATTTTAACCATTATAATAAAAGTCCATTAAAAAGTAGATGAGTGACAGCTTTTGATGTCTAGAGGAAAGACTTAATATTTACTGGACTACACAGTTATTACTGTGTACACAATTATTTTTACAGGTCTTTTCTGGGGGTTGCTGAGTATGGAGGAAGTTCATCTGATTTGCTCTTCCCCAACATTTCTATGGAAACACAGATTTTTATTATTCAACATACCTCATGCGCATTTCAGGTCTTGGATGCTGTGCTCTGCCAAACCTCTAGAAATCAGCTGTCTACCCTTTCCTAAGGAAATTTGTCTCCAGACAGGCTGATCACCCACTCTTTGACAGAAGCTGTGCGCTAATCAGCTTGTCATTAGGAAGGCCAGCAGAGGTTACAGTGCAATTCTCTGCCGTTGTTAACATGAGGAATCGCTGCTGTGAAAAGCAGTTTCCTGAGCAGTCACAGGGAAGTGCTGGCTAGGAACAGGCGCAGCAGTTGAAGATACTGGCCAGAAGATGACCGCACCGATAAAGACATTTAACATAGAAAGAGCTGCATGAAAAAATGACCGACTGGATAAACTTTCCATATGGAAAGCAGAGTATGTGTCACACATGTCACCAACAACACTGAAAATGTTATAAGGGCAAGCTGCTGGCACAATGGCAAAACTTGCAATGATGTCCACAAGTTCTTTTCAGCACGCAGTTGGAGGTGTGCATGCATGGTACAAACTAGCTGAGCACACAGAATTATGTTCAGTTCCTTTAATCCCTTTTTGGAAATTAGGCAAACCATAGGAATGTGTTAGAAAATATGTTAGCTACTACCTCTGAAATTAACTGTATAAGTGTTTTTCTAAACCTTGGCCTTTAAATGGTGCTAAATATTGTTATGTATTGTTACTAAGCCTTCACGCTTGTGACATTTTGGGATGCCTGAAGGTAGTTAAGATCTTAATGTTTTATTTTCATTACTTCTTCAATCACCAGAAGTCAAGGCCAAGTGGACAGTCTCCTCGTCCAGGAACTGTGATGATACATGGCTGCAGCTCCTTATGTGCTGGGTCCTTGCAGGCTTTTTATATGGAGCGCACACTGTATAAAATACTAGACAGGCTGGTTCTACGGATCAGAACATGGGAACCAACAGGCCAGGGCATGTCCTAGTTGAATCAACCACTTAAGCACCAACTCAGCACTGTGATTCTCTTGTAAGCTATCTTTGGTTCTTCAGAATATTAGAAAATGGCAGCCTTCAATAACCGTAACTTCTCAAAGAATCCCACTGCAAAAAAAACTGTATGGATGATGCTTAGGGCTTTCTGCTTATGGACTGCAGAAAATAACTTTGGATGTGGAGCAATATGGTTTTCCAAAGTCTCTCTGCCTTCCTCCTCATAACTAGACTCTGCCAGGTTGATGCAGGTGGAACCATCTATACCACTGGACAAGGTTTTGCTGTGAGCAAAGCAGCAGATGGTAAAGTTGAAATTCAAATGTTAATGGGCACTATTAGCAGAAAAACATTAGGTGTCTGGGAAGTTTGAGGGAAAAAAAGAAAATCAATTTTGAAGGAAATAGTGTTTTGAGGATCTAAAATTTGAATTTGAATGTTTAAACTGTTTCACAGATAATCCTTCATGCACGCAACTTGTTCCTGGTAACTAGGTGATGGAGGGAACACATTTTGGATATCAATTTGGTCTTAAGCCAGAATCCTAGTCCTATCCATCCTCATTTAAGCAATACAATTTGAGTCCAGTAGTGATGTTTAGTTTTTTATTTGCATAACTCAGTCATTGACATTTCTAACCATAATGTAAATACACTGTCTTCTATGTCTATTTTCTTCTGGGGTCCAGAGGCTGGAATTTATAGTTCTCATAACATACCACATTATATATGATTTCTTTCTAGGGATGAAGAATGAAAAAGCCTAGATATGTTATTTTTTTGTATAAAAGCTGAAGAAAAATCCTGGTAATTTCAAAATGGTTTTGGGTTTTTCCCCCCCCCCCCCCCCCCCCCCCCCTTTAATCTTTTTTTTTTCTTTCTTTGTGGGTTTTTTTCCCCCTTTTTAAAAAAAAGAAAAATAAAATTTGAAAGCTACCATAACATCTAAAAATTGCTGCATGATGCAGAGGTTTACCTTTTCCCATAGTGGAATTCAGGTGTTCTTTTGGTACATTCACAGAGTCATGTTTTGACAATAAAAGAAAGCAAGCCATTAAAAGGAAACAAAAAGTTAAAAAAAAAAAAAGGGCATTTAATCCAATGTAATCCACACAGTTTTGTGTAAGGAAGTTGATTAGGAGACCTTATTTTTGTGTTTTTAGTGTAGCATAAATTGAACTGTGTGATGATGGGCAATTCTGAACAGGGCTGAGGGCAGATGATGCCTTTGGCTGCCTAAACTTTCACAGCTTCCTTGGCTGTGGAAATTAACACTGGTCAAGGTTCTGCTTTTTCCAGTTTAAACCTCCTGAGTAAATTATCCCCAACAAAAATTATATCCATCAGCATTGGGAATCTCACAGGTAGGGTGTACTGGTGTTTTAAATACTCCCTAACCTGGAATGTAAAAACTATTTTTCTGTTTTGTTTTAGCCAGTGTGTGTTTATACACGCTTATGCAATATTTAGAGATGTGGACACTGAAAATAAATTGGCATGTAGGGTAAGTGACAACAAAAAGGGGTGTAATTACTTATAATATGGATTATTCAAATGATTTCATTAGTTAACCATGTATTGTGATGCTTTTCTTTGGTGAAGAGGAAGATATATTTCCAATTTCCTCCTATTACATTACTAGTTAGGTAATGCTGGGAATTAAAAGTGTGCAGAGGGAGTGATCGGAATGGGAGAGGGTTTTCCTTTCATTTCCTCTCTGAGAGAGAGAAGACAGAGACTACCACTGTTTTAACATTGTTTGCTTGCTTTATATATTGCAGAAACAAAAAGCATAATAACTTTTAGATGTTAATGACCAAATTTCAAATCACAAAAAAATGTACTACTTAGGACTCCACAAAGCCAAGTAAATGTATTGCTCCAAGCATAATTATGAATGAACAATTATATGTCTGTTACTATTCTTTCCATTTGACATTTCCTGTACCGTTTTCTGAGAAATGACCAGCATCAAAGAGAAAAGCAGACACTACTTGGTACATAAACCATAAATACATACTATAATATACCACTTCATTTCCTGTGCCAAAGGAAAATGTAAAATTATTCCTGTTTTGTGTACTTCACGCATTATTGATAGCAATATTGCTGATAAAATACTACAGCTTTAGCAACAGCACACAAATGCAAACACTGTCATCCAGAGGCTGGAAGTGCTTTAGAAAGACAGACAAGCATTTATTTCCATTTTGAACACGAATGAGCAAAGACCAGATGTATTAAGCAGTCTGTGTAATGTCACATGAATCAGTCACAGAATCTGGGCTTGTGACTCCTAAACATATACTTATTCATTAGCTTATGGATTTCTTGTCTGTGTCTTGAGCTTCTAAAGTATTCATCCTTTCCCTACCGCTCTACACCTCCATCTTTTATGCTGTAATCCTATCAATTTTCATTATCCTACAGTGTGACCATGTCAACTTTCAGATTAAAACCCTCTAAATACAGGATTATGAAGTAGTTCTTGCTGATGTAGCTGTTTGTTTTTTTTTTCTTTTTAGACTAAGGTTTTTTATAAGTATATGCCTGCAATATATCTTTCTTCTCATAGCTGTGTGTGTTCTTTATATTTTGCCCTATTCTGTGCCAGTATACTGCTGAGGTACTTTCTTCCAGAGGTGGCTGTTTCGCAAATGCTGACCCCACATTTATATAAAGTTTAGAAATCCTTCAATATGCAACTTGTAATAAGTTATATCTGAGAGGGTATTATTTCTCACAGGTAGAGTCATTTCAGCAGAGAATTTTAAAAACTTAAGTGTAACTTGATCTTTTCTTTTCTTTTTTCTTTTCCTCTTTATTCTTCTGAATGAACCTGTAAGTAATTATACCCCCTCACATCTTTAAATCCAAAGACAACCAAAATCTTGGAAGACCACAAACTTTGTAATTATAATTTTCAACAAATGTTAGACATGAAAGAGGGTGGCCATCAACAAAATGTCTGTTTGTGGCGCTGTACATGTTTTCAGAAGTACAAAAAGGCATAGTAGTTATCAAGCAGTTTTTTTAAAGAAAAATAACTGGTTTTAAAGAAAAAGCAAATATAGAACACAGAAAAGTAAAGGAAACAAAAAAGAGAAAATTGTTTTTCTTAATTAAAACCCAATGAATTACATTAAATGTAACTAAATTTATCTTTTTAAATTAAATTTCTGATAATTATTTTCATCAAGAGAAAACCATTAGTATAATGAAATAGCTTTTCCAGTGCATTTTAAAAAAGGAATCTCAATATTATGAGTCAGTATATTAATTATGATTGGAACAGATAAAAAGTTTCAAAATAAAGATATTAGCATTATTATAAGAAGATTCAC
>VZSF01002624.1:166-27243 GCA_013398295.1 Chionis minor | reverse complement strand
TCCAGGAGGATCTGCTCCGTGATTTGACCGGGCACAGAGGTGACACTGACCAGCCTGTTGTTCCCCAGGTCTTACTTTTCTTCCTTTTTTAAAAATGAGTGTTACGTTTCCCCTTTTCCAATCAGCAGGAGCTTCACCAGACTGCCATGATGTCTCAAATATGATGGATAGTGGCTTGGCAACTTCATCTGCCAGTTCTCTCAGGACCTGAGGAGGATTTTCCCCATGAGACGAGGCACAACTTGAGTCACCCCCACGGGTGCCCATCTCTGGCGTCTGGTCAGGGCTGAAGGACAGTGCTAAACCTCCAGGCACCTCTCCTTCTGCAGCTGCCCCTGGATAATCGCTTGATCCATCTGGGAAAAGAAACAAACCAATCCCCTAGACCCCCCAAACCCAACCTTGGTCCCATTGCCAGCCTGCTCCTGCCCTTGTCCCTGCCTCAATCCACATCTCATCGTGGGGCACAGCTGCACAGGACATCCTTAAACCCCACGTCAGGGCAGGGGCTGCTTCATCTTGCGGGGGAGCTGGGGGCACCGACCTTGGCCCTTTGGGTTTCCCTGCCCTCCCAGGGGCTCCTGGGACTGATCCTGGGTTTCCTGACCTGATGTGAGCCCTATTTTCTCGCGCCGGATTTACATGACCTCACTCCAGCTGCAGGGCAGCACGAGATGTTTTATTAAACGCGTTGAGGGACGTACAGTAGTGTGGAGAGGCGATGGCAGGGGAGGGGACAGACCCGTCTCCATAATGTAATGAGACGAGAATATACAGATCCTTAGGTGATATAAATAAATAGAGCTTATGGGGAAGGCAGCTTCACGGGGAGGCTCTGGCTGACTACTTCTTCTGATATTGCTGGAACCAGCTCTCCTTGGGATCCACGCAAATCTTCTTCCCATTCTTCAGCTCCACGCTGTGGGGGAGAGAGGGGCTGCATTAGCTGGGTGGGTGCAGGATCTGGCCATGCCCTAGAATTCCCCCGCCAGCCGGGGGATGCCTGCAGCATCCCGCCCCCGCATCCCCCGAAAATACTGTCTTTTAGCAATCGCTGAAACCTTGGCTTCCTTCCCATTTTTCTGGCTGGCAGCCGAAATGGGGGATTTGGGGGCTATTTGGGATAAAGCATCAAGGGGGGTTGTGCCCGTGCAAAGTGCCAGGACAGGACAGCCCCCCCCACGCACCCTTTGGGTGGCTCATTTTGGGTTGTTTGTGCCGAAGGCAGAACCGCTGGCAGGGAAGGTGGGCGGGTGAGGGTGAGGAGTGGGGTGCTGGGGAGGAAGGCTGGGTGGTGGCTGGGGTTACTCACCGCACAGCTCTGCGGGAGCAGTGGGAAGGTGTCTTCTGGTAGCTCCTGATGTAAATGTCAGGGATTCTCTGCCGTCTGAACATGTCCTTGTAGCAGCACGTGTTGTAGGGGCTGCGGACTGAGAGGAGATGAGAGGGGTTGGTGGTCTCCCACGCCTGGCACGAGGGGTGTGGGTGCTGCCCCGTGGGGTGTGGGGGCTCCCCCAGGGGCTCTCCTGCTCCCTCCCGCTACAAAGGGTCCCCTCTCGCATCCCCGGCAGGGCTGCTTTGCCCCGGTGGGGGACCCCCCATTTCCCTGCCGGTGGGGGTTTATTATGGAGCTCCCCAGCCGGGGTGCTGAGGCTGAAGCCATTCCCAAGCCGATTTTTGCTCCTTTTGAACAAGACCAGGACAGCCCTGTGCTCAAGCAGCTGGCGCTGCCCCTCACCCCTCCAAACCCACGGCAGAAGCAGGAGTTGAAGCACTTGTCCCCCTCCCCAACTCCTCCGGGAGTGGAGCCGGGGCATCAGTGGGGAAAGGCTCCGTGTTGGTACTCACAGGAGACACCCTGGCTTCCGGTCCAGAGATCCAGCAGCAGCAGGATGAGCAGGGCCAAGGAGAAGACCTTCATGTCCAACCTGGGGCTAGGTCAGCACCAGCGGCTGGCAGCTCTTGCTGACTCAGGGCCACCGAGAGCTACCTGCTCCTCCTGCCAGCTCCTTGGTCTGATATACCCACTGGCCAGGCTTTCCATGACACCTCTGGACTCTCCCCGGGGAAAGAACCGCCCGGATATATTGATAAAGGGCAACCAGCGAATGGAAATTCCTTCTGCCAGTCCCACTGGCCACTGTGATACCCGAGGGCTGCTGGAAAATGTGGCGAGCCACCAGCAGCTCCGTGTCGCTGGTGATGCACCGGAGCCGCCAGTCTATTTTGGGTTTGGTTGTTGCTACCACCAAACCACACAGGATGATGCTCGGCCTTGGTGAAGCCCTCAGCAAGTTTATTTTCAAAAGCCACCATTGTCAGCTTGGCTGTGATGCCTCTCTTGCAGTTTTGCACCAGGGCGAGTGGCTCGGCCATGGCCGGGCTTGCCCCAGCCCACCCTGACACCCATCGCTGACTGCCCATCGGGTGGCTGTGCCCATCATGGTGCCTGTGCCCATCATGGTACCGGGCACAGTGGCAGTACCCATCACATCTCCTCATGGCATCCCAGGAATGTGGGCTCTCAGTGGGGCCCGACCGGGCATCCCCGAGGGGCAGCTCTGATCGAATTTTGGCCAGGGGTCTCCACTCTTTAGGGTGGCTGACGAGGAGCATGGGAAGCCCCCTCCTCATGGGCTGTGCCTGCATCTTGCCCCTCTCACTGGTGGCTTCCCCAAAGCCCTCATGGACATGGTTTGGCCCCACGCATCCCCCCCGAGCCCCTCACAGAGACACGGCTGGAGCTTCTTCGGCTCTTCGCAGCTCCTTACTGACCCCAGCACTTAACAGCTGTGCTTTAACACCCAGGTAGGAAATCCGACAGCAGGATCTGCCTGCTCCCAAGACACTTGCACAGCCAGATGTTTGCACGCGTGAGATCACATTTAATTCTGTTCAGCGTGTGGTACAAAAAACAAGCGTGGAGCTGCTCCTCCTTAACCCCTCGGCTGCTGCCAGTCCGGCGAGCACAGCCTCACCCCCACGCTGCTGCTGCTGCCTGCGAGGGGGACAGGCAGCTGCCGGCGCGCGACGCAGGGCTGAGAGCATGGGGGCTGGCAGCGGGTCTGGACCCCAGCGCCCCGTCCTGGTGGGATGCTGGGGATGGCGAAGTCCCTTTGCCTTCAAGGAGGTGGTGAGAGTCATCCCAGCGTGAAGGGGAGGATGTCCCTGATGAGCTGCTGTGTCCAAACGCGGTGTCCCCGGCAGCTGCCTCTGCAAAGCGGTCACCTACGCAGTATGCCGTCCTCCATGGAGGGGACTCCCCGCACTGCCTCTGGCCGCCCCACTAGCTGGGGATGGAGAGGGAGCTGACTTGGAAGCTCTGCTGGTACCTCTTCACCCAGGCCCTGCTTGCCTGGGTGCAAATCTCCTTCCCACTCCTCACCTTGAAGCTGGGGCAGAGAAAAGATGGGGTTAACAGGCTGGTGGTATGGGGACCTCGGCGCTGAGTGTCTGAGGGGCTTGGAGGGGCTCAGGATTAGACCCATCAAAGCAAGACATGGGGTCTGGCAGGGTCTAAAGGTGCTGTGCCCCCAGGGCTGCGTTTAGGATACTCACATCACAGCCTGGTGCGCGCACTCCGGGCTGGTGGGGTAGCAGGCGACGATGTTGTCTCTCTTGATCCTTCTCGTCTGGAAGTTGAAGCAGCACTTGTCTGGCACAGCCGGGGCTCCTGCGGGACAACACACGCTCAGCTTAGCCTGGAGACACCCACCTCCCATCTCTGCCCTCCCGCTGTGGGCACGGCGGCTCTTTGGGGGCAGCCCCCCCTGCATTCCATGCACGAAGCAAACCTGTCCCCACAGCCCTGGGGGCTGTCCCCGTCCCCCAGCCCGTGGGGACGCCGCGGGCAGCAGTGCTTACTCTGAGCCAGGCTCTGGCTGCACAGCACAGCGAGGAGGAGGAGGAGGAGGAGGAGGGTGCAGACCACCCTGGCTGCCTTCGCCATGCCGGGCTGCGGGAGGGCTGCTTCGGTAGCGCCGGGGCAGAGCTGCCGTCTGCCAGGGTCAGGGCTGTGGGGCTGCTTTTATGAGGGAGCAGAGGGGCTGGCTTCCCCCAGGGGCAGCGGTTGCGTGTGCAGGGGGAGGACCTGGTCCCCTGCCATATCCCAGAGCACAGAGGGTGAGTAATACTCCCAGCACAGCCCCGGGAAGGGAAAAAACCCGCTCCTGTTTCTTTTTCCCCCCTGCCCCGCGATGGGCTTGAGATTTTTCCTGAGCTCTCGTGACCAGTGTTAAGAGCCGGTTGTTCCCAAAATCTGGCTCTGCACCCCCATCTCCCGGGCAGGTTGCGTGCCCCATGGCAGGAACCACAGGGTGGGTGAGGGGGTCTGTGG
Organism: Chionis minor; assembly: GCA_013398295.1. Classification (NCBI taxonomy): domain Eukaryota; kingdom Metazoa; phylum Chordata; class Aves; order Charadriiformes; family Chionidae; genus Chionis; species Chionis minor. The sequence continues at coordinate 22,907 of VZSF01002624.1, read as the reverse complement.
ATCTCCTTGGATGGGACCGGGGCCAGGCTCAGCACCCTGCAGGGTCCCCAGCAGCCGCACATGCTCCCGGCGGTCGATGTCCTCCCCCTGCACCAAAAAGTTTTGCATCCTATCGCTTTGCATCCCGGCCCGGGGGACAAACGGCCAATTAACCCCTCCGTTCTAAAAAAAGCCACAAACATCCCAGAAAAGGCCAGGTATGTGGCTCCGCTTCTTTTCCCCCTGCACCGAAGCAGCAGCTCATGTTCTTGGCTGTGCTGAGCTGGGAAAGTGAGAGGCCAGTTTGGGGCTTCCCTAGTGGATTTTGCCTGGCTGCAGCTGTCCACAAAGCCCCCTCTCCCCCCAGCCTCTCCCCCCAGCCTCAGCAAATCCCAGGCCGCATCCCAGCTGCCGGCAGCTGGCGGAGGGTAGGGAGCAGTGGGGAGAAGCAGACGTGCATCCCTGCCAGCCCAGCTGTGCAGGCAGCCATGTCCCGCCGCGCACGGCTGGGGACGCCGATGGCACTCTGCTGGCATTTTGGCCGCCCTGGGCTGCAGCGCAGCCCCACCATGGAGACCCGGTTGGGGAGAACATGGGGTGCCGGTCCAGGCAGGGACCTGCCTTGATGGGATCGGGGGCTGCCTCCACGGTAGGACCGCACGTGTCCTTTCGTTTCCTGTTCTCTGCAGCCGTTTCCCAGAAATCAGCTTCAGTTTTTTTTCGGAGTGCACATGTGAAATAAATAATGGGAGGGTGCAGCAAGCAGGGCTGGGTGATGCCCCAGGGCTGGCAGGTGCGGGCAAGGGGGTTTGTGTTTCTGTGACTGGCTGGTGGAGCGGAGCACCTTCCCGTCCATTATCACCCCAACTTCCGTTTAATCTCTCCTGGGAGAGACCCTGGGGAGCAGAGGAAAGCGGATGCTTCTGGTCCTGGTTCGGCACAGCTGCCTGGCTCGCCTTTTCCATTCTGGATCCATCCTTTCCTTTTATTCCCCTTCTTACCCCCACGCACTGAGGACATCCTGGCACAGCTGGTGTAAAAGTGGCCTCCCAAGGGTAGATGGAAAATATGGGAAAATATGGGAAAATGGGAAAATATTCTCTGCAAATAAGAAAGTGAAACAGAAGCACAAGGAAAATGAAAGAGAGTTTGTTGGACTGGGAAAGGCCCTTTTTAAAGACACCCGTGCAAAACACTGGGATACATCAGGCTGGGGAATTCCGGTACCTCTGTCACAAGGCCAGGTGCTGGCATCTGCCCCATGGGGTGAGTGGACCCTGCGGATGGGGGATTTTGGAGCACGGGGGATTTTCAGACCCTGGCCCCTGAGCACTCCTGGGTCCCCGGGTCTCGCCTGCGTCTCGGGAGGAATATCCCCCTTTCCTCTCCCCTCCTTGGCAAGGATGGGGCTTTACTGAGTTTTGCACAGACCTGGCACTGGAGCAAGGGATGTCCATGGGGGCTTAGAGGGGCCAGAGGCAAAACCAGGTGCTCCTGCGGCTCTTGGTGAATTTAGGAGAAACCGGTCTTCACCCTCGTCCAGTTCATGAGCCCTCTCATGTTTGATGCAGAGAAGAGCATGGGACATGGGCAAATCTACTGCTGTGATGAGTGGACCCAGTCTCTGCTTTGGGGTGGTCCTGTGTCCAGTCCCAGTCAGTCCTGTGTCAGTCCTGCATGTGGTCTGTGCTGCAAAACACCATTTTCCGCCCTTTATTCCAGTGTTTCATGCCAGCTCCTTGCTGGCGCTCATAGCTCCAGCTCTGGGCTTGGCTCCAGAGCCTGGTGAGGAGCAGAGCTGCTGGGGACAGGCCACCAGCCTCCACCTCTGCCTGTCCCCTCTCCCAGGGCTGCAGCGTGGGGTTCTCGGGCTCTGCCAGCCCTGGCTTTTATCACCCTTGCTCGCCGGGAAATCCCATGGCTGGAGAAATCCGGGGGATGGTGGAGGATACAGGTGGGGGGACCCCAGGAAATGCTGCCTCATCCCTACATCCCTCCCACCATGTCTGGTGTGGTGGGAGCACTGGGGAGGAGAAGGGCTGAGCCCTGCAGGACCGAGGGGGGAGTTGGCACCTGCAAAATATATAGGACAGATCCTGCTCCTGCTGCCAGGAAGTGCAGAGGAAAGTGACAAATCTGGGGGCTGGCAGAGGCATTTGGGACATCGCTGGGGGCTAAACTGTCATCGCCCCCTCCAAAAAATTTGCAGGGGGTCCAAATTTCCCACTGCTGGGAGAAACAAAGATGTCCTGATCCCACCAGCCCCGGGGGTGACGGCTGCACAGTGGCTGTTGTGGCCCCAGCCACCCCAAGGCTGTCCCATGGCTGCCCCACGCGGGGGTTTCTCCCCGTGGCTTCTCTGCATCCCTGAACAGAAAGCACAAGCAGTTCCTGGGGAAACCACCGCCTTCGCCGGGAGCGTGTCGGTGTTTAATCACCCTCCGTGCTCAGAACCAGCCCCAGCCTCCTCTCGCTGAGCGCTGCGTCGCCGGCGCTGCCAGAGAGAGCTCACCGGGCACACCGGGGCGCCCGCTCGACAGCACAGCTCCCCTGGAAATGCTGCTCGCCCCTGGGTGAGAGCTGCTATTCCAGCCGTGTTTGCAGATACTTTATTGATGTGGCAGCTCTTCTCCTCATTTCAGCTGATCGATAACCCCGGGGGAGGAAGATCTAAGTGCAGCGCCCGTGGAACAGAACGGCTGGTGCAACTGGGGCAGCCAAAGTCACGAACGTGATCAAAAAGCAGCTTTTCCAGGTCAGGTCTGTTTTCTATAAAGGATTTGTTTGATTTAGTCTTCTCCCTTTTACATCTCTGTCTGGGTTGGATCAGCTTTTCCGTTACCTTGCTGGGGGTTGATGGTGAGATAACCACTAAACGCGCACCCCGCATGTGCTGTTTCCTTTTTTAAGGTCCTTGCCTGGCCCTGGCCACCTGGGACTCCCCCAGCAGTTTGCTGAGATGGTTTATATTGAGATAAGTCCACCCTCGCTTGTCCCCAGGAAGAGGTGGCTCATAGTGCCACCCCCCCACCTCCTGCCACCCGCTCCGCTCCAGAGCCCAGCTGGCTCCTGCCCAGATGCCATCATCTTCCCCAAATAGCAGTAGAGGGGTGGGGTTTTTTTTGTCCAAGGCTGGAAAACCCGGTGGAGACCTGCATCTCACCCCCAAAGCTGCTCACTGCGGGGTGCAGCCTCTGAGGCATCGCCCAGCACCCGGCCGCCCTGAGGCTGCGGGGATGGACCCGTCTCCTGCTGTCAGAAGATGCAAGCGTATAGAAATACGATGGAACAGATGCTGCCATCCTTGTCCAGGGGAGATTTCACCAGGAAGGTCATGGCCAACCCCTGGTTTCAGACACGTTAATCCCGCGGGAGCAATGGTGATGCCGCGGGTGTTGCTGGAAGAAGCTGCAGCTGCGTCGCCAGGCTCGGACCAGCCTGTTTCGCTCTCACCCACCTAAACTGGGAACCCAGAGAAATGAACAGCAGCGTGTGGCATTGATGTACATCTCCAGGGTTTTGGAGCCCTCACTTGATTTTGGAGCCTGTGCTGTGCTCCTGGCAGGCAGCTGTGCCAGCCCCTTTTCCTGGCTGCCAGTGCTGGGCAGTGGGATGCGGGTCACCCTACATCCCGCCAGCCCCATAACAGGGAAAGCAACCCCAAAGGGAAAGGTTTTCAACCCAAAGAGGTGGGTGGGTTCTCTCGGCTGTGGCAGAGTTGATCCCGAAAGCGAAAGTCTTTTCTCCAGGATGACGATTCCTCTCCTTATCCCCCAGGGGAAAGGACTTTGTGGTACCCATGTACTGCAGTTCAGGCAGCTCGTTCCCCGGCGTTTCATTCTCTCTCAGCCATCCCGAGATGAACTTTCCCCCTTCCTGGAGTCCCCCTCTATGTGGTGCCTGACTCATTTCCCATGTCCTTTGCTGGGAGAGTCAGTCCTGACTGCCTCTGCACGGAGACCGGCCCTTGCTGAAAAGCTGCTTTCACACCAAACTCCTCTGCTTGAGATTACAATCAGGGCTGGGCTGCTCGAGTTGAGTGATCTCTTCCCCCTGCTCCTCAACCTTGGCCTTTGAAAACCCAGAGTTTAAAAATAAAATAAACCCAAAACATTATCCACCTCCTTATTTGCACTCCGATTTCTGCAGGTTGCACATGCCTCACAATTTCCTGACAACCCGAATGGCAAGAAGCATCATTTAATGGTGGAAAATAAAAAGAAGAAACCCCCAAAGAGTAAGTAAGATGCTCATAAAGTCCTCTGCTCCTGGGAGCTGGGGTCAAAAATAATAATAATAAAAAAATTACACTGGGTACTTGCTGGGCTCTCTGGATTTTCTCCAGGCACAAGAACCAAGGCTGGGCAGTACTGGCAGGATCCTTGGAGACGGTGATGGGCAATGGGGATCAGCACCACAGGAATGTGGGGGGCTCTGCTGCACCACCCTGAATCCTGCTGCAACCTGGCCCTGGGTCCCTGTTGTGTTTTTCCCCAGGCTGCAGCTATCAGCAGCTGCGATCTGCTTTTGCGGTGTTAGTGACTGTTAGTTTTAACACGTATTTTCTGAAACCACCTGCCCAGGGAGGAAAAGACGCCCAGCGGAAGATGAATTCATTTCCCTCGGGACAACCCTGGGGTATTTTCCTTGAGTGTCCTTACCCCAGCACCGCTGCAAGCTGGAAGAGCAGGGAGCTGCCTGGCTGTAAAGCAGCGCACACATGGCCACCTTTCCCCTTGCCGTGAGTTGCTTTTGGAAATATCCCTAAAATGCTTTTGCAAATATTTCCTGGGTCAGCTGTGGGAAAGACCTTCCTCACCCCTGTCCCGCCGAGTTCGCTGTGGGAAAAGTGAAAAGTGGATGAGAGATGCCACTGGATGCAGCACCAGCGATGGGGATGAGCACTGGCTGTGTGGGATTGGGGTGAGGGCTGGGTCCTGCTGGCCTTTGCCATTTTTGGGACCCTAGGTCTCGCTCAGGGCTCATGACAGTGGCTGGACCATGAGTTGGGCGAGGTGCTGGCCCACGGGAGCCCAGTGGTCCTGCTGGACGGTGTCCCTGGCTCTGCTGGGCTGGGTGTGGTGGAGGAGAGGAGGGTTTGGGGTGCTGGCCCTGGGGTACGGCAGCAGTGGAGGGGTTTCTGCATCCCTCCAAGCCTTGGCTGATGTTTTTCCTCCGTTTGGCACAAGATGTCAGTGCTGCCCAAGGAACGGCCACCGGTGCCGTCCCACCGCATGGCCTGGCCGGGCCACAGTGTTCCTTCTCCACCTCCTTGGGGTCCCCAGCCTGGGGTGCTGGCCGGGTGCTCCGGGGGCCCAGACATGGTGCCCTGCCGGGGCTTCTCCCGTCTGATGGAGATGCACCGAGAGCAGCAGGTCTCAGCCAGCCCCATGGCCTCAGGTCCTTCGCCTTTGGAGACACCAGGAGGCTCTCAGACAGTCCCAGCCCCATGGAAATCATCTGTGGAGAAATCCAGGAGCCTGGGAGAAGAAGGGGGGATCAGCCCCATCCGCACATCCCATGGCACTGCCATCACTGCCACCGGCTGTCCTCCTCCTCTCCGTGGTGTGCAGGTGGTGGAGCGCGGCGGTCCCTGGGCTGGCATCCCTTCAGGGGGAGATGAGGTGCTCCATGCTGGGGGAAAAAAAAATAGGAAAGGGGATACAGAGGGAAAAGAAGCTGGGAATGAAAGAACCAAAACCCTCTACCAGCCACATGTGGAAAGGGGGGGAGGGCGGGGTAACCTCAAAAGAGTGTTGACAAGTCTGGAGGCTTCTGGGACCTTGGGTGACCAGAAAAATAACACATCAAAGACCTCACGTATGCCTGAAGACAGATAAAAACTCTGAGCCAAAATGTTCTATGAATATTTAACTACCATCAATATTTAATTAGCAGATATAGAGAGATTAAGAGCAAAGGGATCCATCCTCCGCGTTTGCTCCAGCCCCACTCTGTGGGCACGTGGGGGCTTGCAGCGGCGGTGAGGGGCACGGCGCGTCCTGCAGCCGGGTTCAGTGCCAAGATCAGGGCTCAAGGACCCCGAAGGAAGGGAAGGAGCCCCCCGAAAGGAAAGGGTCTGCTTTCCTAGGCCCCTGCTGCAGGGCTGGGTTGGAGAGGGGAGGGATAACTCCTGCGTGACCCAGGTGCTGCATCTCCAAAACAGCCATCCACCAAAAATCTGTGAAAAAGTATTTTCATAGATTCAGGATGCTCCAAAAAGAGCCCAGTCCCACCAGCACCGCGGGACGCCGCCACGTTCCGATGGATTTACCACCGCTGAGGGTGGCAAGCAGAGCTGGGGAGCTTCTGCAGAGAGTGGGTCAGGATCCAAGGTTTCCCAAGGGATGCTCAGAGCCAAGCTGGGGGAGCTTTCAGGGAGCGCGGTGCTGCTGGGTCTGCTCAGCCTGGGGTGCTCTGTGGGGCCAGGGCGCAGGAGGTGACTGTGGGGAGGGACGCTAGAGGTGACTTCTCCCCCTCCCCTGGGTCCATCCAGCTCTTGGTCCACGCTCGCCCTCCTCTGGGCTGGAAACCCCCCTGCTGCTCTGGTGCCTGTGAAACTTCTGTCTTTTGGCTGCAGACGGGGGGCAGAAAGGTGCCTGCCTGCTCCCCAGCTGCCCCCCAAGTCCCCCCCCCCTGCCCACGCTGCTCGGCTGCGTGCTAATGCTTCACCCTCCATGTCCAAGCCATATGTGCCCGAGTGTCTAATCCGCTATTAATCCTTAATGACTGATCCTTTTAGGTGGCAGCAGTGGCTGGGCTGGGGAGGGATGGGCACTGCATGTACCACCGTGAGCCCCTCCTAGACCGTGTCCCCACATCCCCTGTGCTGGGGGACGTCTCAGCAGTCCCCAGCCTCCTGCCTAACCACACGGCTCCTACCCTTGGCGGGGGGCTCGTCCTGGGCCACCGCTGTCCCCGGCTGTGTCCCAGCACCCCGGGGGGTGGGTGCTGGGAGAAGGTCGAGGATGGGGAGGGCTCGCCTTGGCCGTCCCTGGGGCTGGGGGGGGAGCAGGGGGGTGCTGTCACAGCTTAGCCCTAGGCTTTGGGCCCCCCCTCTACCACGATGTGAGGTTAGTTCCCTCTTTGAGAGGTGTCTTAGCTGGAGGGGGACTGGAGAGGGCAGTAAAAGCCAAGCCGTGGTGGATTTTCCTTGCCTGCTGGGCCAGGCGCAGGCAGGACCTGGGGGACAAGCCCATTTTCAGCATGTTTGCTGCTCCCAGAACCCCTCAAAAGCTCTTCCCAGCCCTTTCTTAGCCAAAATGCTGCTTGTGCAAGTGAAGAACTTCGTGGGTGCAACCGTGAGGGTGCCTGGATCCGGGCATTTGGTCTGGTCCAGGTCTTGGGGGTGAGGACGTGGGGCTGGGGGCTGGGGTTGGGATGCTGCCAGGGACATCCCGCACCGCTCCGTCCCCTCTCTCCGTCCCAACGCTGGTCCCTACAGCCCATGCCAGCTGGCCAGTGAGCCGTGGTGCCCTGTCCCCTTGCAGCAGGGGACATCCTGCTGGCTTTACTCTTCCAGCCGGGTTTTTGTGGTCCACCTGGTCCTTGAGCATCTCCTGAGCAAGGGATGCTGTGAAACAGACGGGGGGATTTCACACCCGCTGACAGCTGCTGGCAGCGTGCAGCCGGCAAAGTGCTTTGCCATACGTTTTCCCACCATCCGGGGAGGGGGGTTATTTTCCCCTCTTGTTTTTGGTGTATTTGAAGGAAAAGCCCCTGATGCCTGTTCTCCGCGCCCCAGCAGCTGGGCAGAGCTGGAGCCCGGGCGAAGAGTGGGACCCAGCCACGCTGGGAATGGACATGGGGATCCCCACTCTCCATCCTCCTCGGCAAGGCAGATCCCGATGTGTACCCGGAGAATAAAACCAGCCTCCCGAAGCCCAGCCCGGTGTCTTTAATCACCAACAGAGCTGAGCCCAACCGGCGCAGGACCCGACACTCCTGCACGCTCCGCAGCAGAGCTGTCGCCCCGCGGCATTCCCTGGCCCCGGGAGGACGGGGATTATGCCGGATCACTCGTGTATAAAATTGCTCCTTGTCCAGCAAGGAGCCCGTCGGCAGGGGAAGCCGCGATGGGCTCCATTCGCCGCCTCGGCGCAGAGACCTGCCGGGCCCTGTGCCGCGCGGCGATGCGGCGGCGACAGCGGCTGCAGTTTCCATATCTGGGCCATTCACCACTCGAGACTTTTAGCGCCCGGAGCAACGGCATGTAGTGCTGATGAGTTCTTTCTGCTCCAGTAATTACAGTGAGGAATTTGTCAGAACGAGCTTTCTAAAACCTTCTTGTCTTGTTCTGATTTTACCTGGAGTGTAAAAAGTCATTAGTATGGTAAAACGGAGGCTGTGCTAAGCCAGCAAGCCATCCAGATAACGCAGTTTACATCCAGTACACACTCAATATGCACAAAAAAAAAAAAAAAGAAAAAAAAAAAAAGAAAAAAAAGCTGGCTTTCTATTTTACCCAGATGGAGTTTTCCATGATTGAAATTAGCAGGATGGGAAGGCAAGCAGAGAAGGTGGCAGCCCTGTGGGCTGCGCACGGCAAGATGTGCTGGCTGCCGATGCCTCGTCTTCCCCCTGCCAGCTGCATCTCTGGCTCCCAAGGGATGGAGTGCCCCGGCTGCTGGTCCCCTCTGGGATGGGCCAGCCCTGCTATTTGGGGCAATTTGGCAACCCCTCTTTCAGGGGCTTGCTCTCCTGCCTGCAAATGCAAGCCCAAGTTCATCAATACACCCGTCATGGTTTGGAGAGGCTCCTGCCAGCCCCAAGCCACAGCCTGTGATGGGGCTGTGCTGTCCCCGTACAAAAAAGCTGGTAGAAAACTCAGTTAGACAATGCCTTGGATCCCCCGGGGCTGCTGCGAGCATCACGCTGCCAGGCATCGAGCCCAGAGTGGGCAAAACCCTCCTGATCCCATCATGACCTGAAAATAGCATCATCATTTGTGGTTTCAAAGCTTCCCAGCCCTTTTGGGCTCTGGTTTCAGGGATATTAGCAGATGTCAGGGAGCGTTTGGGGAACTCAGGCTTGAAACGAGCCAGGAAAACAAAAAAAAAATCAGAAAAAAAGTCATATCAATAGGAAAAAAAAGGAGCTGAGGTCAGGAGAAGTTGTCCAGCGGGTGTTGGCACCCTCCCTGCTGTTTTCAGCCGGGAGTCGCAGCCCTGGTTTGCCAGCAGTGTGAGCGGGGCTCTGCCCACAGAGGGTCGCTGACCCCACTGGAGGGGGGTGGGTGGGTGTGATAAGGCCTGGGTCTTTCTTTTTAAATTTTCCAGCCAAAAAATAATCGAAATTTATTCAAAGGTATAATGTGGGGAAGAGGATTTCACTCACGGACCCTTCCTCCATCTCCCTCCGGGGGATGATGCCCAGCTGGGTACCACAGCATCCATCCCTGGTGCTGCCTCGTCACCGATCTCCCTGAAACCTGGCAGGAACTCCCACTCACCATGCACAGCTTTTGGGATTTTCCATTAATAGGAAGGTTTAAAAAAAAGGAGATGCTTCTGTCTTGGGCTCTAATCAAAGCATTTTGGTTTGGATTTAATTAAATGATAACTTTTTGGGGGCTGAAAGGAAACCCTTTGGTGGAGGCTGCTTGGATTTTGGGGTATTTCCAGCACCCCTGAAGGCCGCTTCAAAGAGAAGAAGTGATTGCAAGGCAGAACATCTCTCTCTGCTGATGCAAAAGCCGAACCTTCAGATTTCCTCCCTTCTTATTTGCTTTCATGAGCAACTCGGCAAAGTTCAATCAAGTTTGGAGATATTTTTGATGTCACCAGATTTGTCTTTCAGGTCCAGAAGTCCTGGGGAAGGGGGAGAACATTTCAACCCAGCATTATCTCCCGGAGACACAGAGACTCCCATGTGCCAGGCAGGTATTTTAGTGCTTAGATGGGTATCTGGGGAATGATGTTTATAAGCTGGGCAGCAGATTAACTCCGGTGCACAGCAAAATTCAGCTTCTGCTTTTCCCCTTCCTTTTCCTCCCATGAGCTATTTTGGGGTGGAAAGACCCATTTTTCCCTTTGCTGCACCCCAACTCTGCACACATGAAGGGCCCTGGTGTGCAATATGTAGCATCTCTCATTAATATTAATTATTCCCTCTTATTAACAGTGTGATACCCCATATCTGTGTGCCCCGGAAAGACTGGCAGCTTTGTGCTCTGCTCCCCGGGTAAATGGCAGGTGAATAAGATTAGGAGTTGTGAGTGTGCACTGTCTAAGAGCCTTAACTGGCAATTCCCAGAAACGGTAGGGAAATAATTCAATATTATGTATGTGATGCCGCTGTGTCGGAGCCAGGATTGGATCATGGCTCCCTGCAGCACAAGGAGTAGCCCAGGACACACCAAAGGGGGTCCTTGATTCCAATCCCCCCCAGTTAGACTCCAAACAGGGTGTTGGGGTGGATTTGGGAGAGCAGTGGTGATGGACAGGGTCCGGGTGCTTCCCTTTGCTCCCCAGGCTCCCCTTCCACCACTCCTGGGTGTCCCCAGCCAGATATGAGTGTCCCCAAATGGCACCTGCATATCTGCCCCTCCCAGCCTGGCTGTCACCGTGCGGTGGTGGGCAGGGCCGTGGAGACAATTTGGGGAGTTTAGGGTGCCAGTAAAGCTGCCTTTTGTTCCGCAGATGGAGAACAAAAGTGCTCATCTGGCTACTATTTTTATTTTGCTGAAAAAATGGTGGGTTTGGGTTGGCAGAGGGAAATGAGACACTGCTTCAAGGTCAAGCTCCAGAAGCTTTGGCCAAAAAACCAGAAAAATAATCCAATGTGGGTGATTCAAAGCATCCAACTTCATGCTCCCAGAGGGATATTTTCTTTCGTCTCTTTGCCCAAACCCAGAGCCAGAAGCCGGCCGCAGTCACGGAGAAGCGTGTGGCTGGTGGACCCTGCTGCCCTGCGCTCGCTGCTCTCCATGGCTCCGGTTCACCCCTCGCCTGATTTTTCTTCCCCTTTTTCTAGCCCCATCCCCAGTTTCCAGCATTTTGGCTATTGCCCCACTCTGGAGTGCTGCTCCTGACCCTCTTCCCCCTCCATCACAAGGATGAGGCTGGTCAGAGGATGCTGCGGGATGGGGCATCCCTGGGTAAGGCTGGAGGGCTGATGCGAGACGCTGCTTTAATGCACTCCTTGCAGTTTACTCACTGAGACAGGTACAAATACCACTTGTTAAGCACTTAACCTGGCATTTGGTCAAGGGGAAAGGCAGTTCATTTATTTGTTGGGGTATATTCCCTGCCGCTCACAATGGCTGGCAAGGTCAGTGTCCAAAAGCTGCCCTGGTGGGATGCGCCCATCCCATCCCTGTGCCACCCAAGCATGCGCCCACTTCTTGGGGACATGTGTCTTCACCACCATGTCCCTTTCTGCTGACCAGCGGGTGCTCTGAGGTGTGCCCTCGGTTCTAGGAAAGCATCAAGTGGTTTTACTGGGCTGGGCCACGGTTTCTTCACCTCCCCATCCCTGGCCCTAGACCCTTCGGCATCCCCGGGTGAAGCACCGGCAATGGCAGAAGGGAGTTCAAGTGGCTGGAAAATGCTTTTAACAAGCCTCAAAGCCACTTTGCGTCTTCACATTGTTTCCAGTAATAAAGTCGGGTTATTACAAAAATCTATTACCATCAAAAGCTGATAAACCTCCAATCCATCCGCTGTGAAGTTTAATATTCCTCCTGGAGAGCTTTCCCTTTTCTGCGGCAGCGGGCCCTTATCTGCCATCACCCACCTGGGCGGGCTGCGCTGTGATCAGATCGGGTTTGCTGTTTTGGGGGGGTTGTTTTGTTTCTAATCCACAGGATTTCGGTTTCGGCATGCCAGAGCTGTTGGATCCTGCCGGGGCGCAAAGGACCCACACTGGGGAGAAGCAGCCGGGGAGACCCGAGTGACGCCGTGGGGCTCAAAGGTGTGAGTTGGGACACCCCTTCCCCCCTAAAAAACCTCCCCCGTACTAAATATGGAGATTTTATTGATAGCAAAAATATCTGCCAACAGATGAAGTGCGGAGCCCCGTGTGTGTTGCAAAGAACAGCAGCTTTTGGGGGGACCACACTGCATCCCTGAGATGGACTGGTGGCAGAGCAATGGGAAATGGGAGATTTTTTTCCCAGTTTCTGGCCGTTTTAGAAAGGGAAGAAGAAGAATCTACTTTGGGATGGTTTCTTCCTCCTCCCCTAATTATGGACAGATGGAAATGTGGAGTAATAAGGAATAAGAAACAGGAAGTAAGGCATAAAGAATCAAAAATCAGGAATCAGGACTAGGACAAGGTCCATTCCTGGCCCCAGGCTCTAATTCCAGCCTCATGGACCACGACCACCCTGCTGCCACAGTCCCTGAACGCATCCTCCTTGTAGCCGGGTTTTGAGGCTGCTCACACAGGGGATGCTGCCGGAGCTGCCGCTCGCTTCCAGCCTGGGTAAGTGGGAGTCCAGGATGGAGACTTAAGTGACAAATTGCCTGCTTTTTAGTGGGATTAAAAATAGACATTGGGCTCCTGGGATGGCACTAAAGCCCTGGCAGATCTGGCTTGTGGCCGGGCTGATAACGCCGGCGCCAGCGTGTTTTCTGGAGAGCTCTGGGGAGGCAGACAGGGAGACAGCGAGCCCCATGATCCTGGGGGAAGCAGGGCTCACTGCGGTCGGGAGACAAACCTCGGGCCCAGGACCAGCATCGATCAGGGGCTGCTGTTAATTGCTATTAGAGATGCAGGGCCTCGGAGGGGTGGGGGCTGCTTGCCCAGTTTGGGCTGAGCCGGTCCCAGTCCAGGGGAGCTATAGCCCATAAGGCAGATGTGGGCTGGTGGGGCTGCTCACGTCCTTTCAGCTCTCACTGGGCTCCACTTTGGAGAGGAAAGGATTTTTTTCTGGGTTTACCGAGAACTGGCATATCTGCATGGACCCGGCAACTCTAATCGTGCCTCTGCACTGGGGAGAGGCTCGTTTGGGGGTCCCTCTGCTTGTTTTGATGTCCCAGTGCTCATTTTGGGGTCCCTCTGCTCAGCAGCAGCCGTTTCTGCTGCCCAGGGGTCCCAGAGGCATGTAACTAAGAGGGGGTTAGTACAAGGGGGTGGTAATTAATTATGATCACTAAAGGATGGAGCAGGGCTGGGCAGGTGCTTACAACCCCTACCAGCCCAACTTTTCCCATGGGAATCACCCCGCCGAGGACCATCCCTGGTTCCCTGTGCCCTGGGAGGGCCATTTGGGACCAGCCCTGGCACTGGGCATTTCCACCGAGCCCACGTGGTCTCACCGGCTTCTGGAGGGGGAACATAAATCTTTGAAGGCTGCAAATGTCTTTCCACCTCCCTTCCCCCCCCATTCTGGGTGAAGAAAATGGATTTTTTTTGCACCTCTCTTCAATGTCCCTGGTATGAAGAGACGGGAGCGGGCGCTGCTTGTGCACCGCAGACCCCTCCCTGCACAGCCAAGCAGAAACTTGCTGCCTTCCCTTGCTTGCCCTTTGCATATTCTTATTTTTCTCACTGCCTGGGGAGAGTTTTGTGTGTGCTGGGACGATGCCTGATGATACGGGGAGGGACTTGTGCGTCTGGGGTGCCAGGGCATCCCATGGGCCAGCCCAGGGTCCCCCTTGCACTGTAGTCTACGGGCACCCTTCAGAGGATGAGCACAGCTCTCCCGAGGGCTGAGATCTGTGCTAAAAGGATGCTGTGATGGTAAAATTAAATCGGCGAGGCCGAGGAAGGTGACAAAGGACACCCTGCAAGTTGGTGGCAGGGGCTCAGCCCTTTTGCCCACCACTTGCAGCGCCCTCAAATGCCATTTGACTTTGCAAGGCATAATCCCAGGCTTGGGAAATGCAGCCCCTGCCCCTGGCAGCTCCTGGGCGGATGGGGGACCCTCGCCATCCACGCCCAGCTCTGGGAGAGGAAGGTGAGGCAGAAGGATGCGATTGTCCATCAGACCCCTGGAGGAAATCAAAAAAGGGCTGCAGACGTCAGAAAAACCAACCCCACACCCAGGCCCGTTAGCAGGGTTGATGTAAAGGATGCATCAGACACGTCACTGAAGACGTCGGGGGCTTTAATTGAGATGTGACCACCTGTAGCCAAATACTGAATCATCTTTGGCCAGATACCGTCAAGGTCAGGAGTGTTTTGTTCAAGAAAACGCTGAGCTCTCATAGAAATTGTTGCCAGCAGCCTTAAATGCTGGCTTTTGCCACAAAATTGTGATCCTTTCCCTGCCTGCCCCTGAGAGAGCCCAGCAGCTATCCTGCTGGAAAATCCTCCCTCTCCTGACCGTTCCCCATCCTTCCCTTCCAAGTCTGGACTTTCCAGGGGCTTTATTTTATTTTAAACTGCTGCTGCATATTGAGCAGAAAAATGACGCTGAAGAAGGCTCTTTTGACCCTGGTGCTATAATTATTCCAGACTCCAGCAATGCCTGTGGTTCAAATGCTATTTTCCCTGATGCCTCCCAGCCTTGGCTGGCAGCTCCTTTCCATCGGATACGGGATTACCTGCAGTCCCGGAGGCTCAGCGCAGGTGATGGGGGATGCAGGCAAAGCCCTTTGCATGGGTTTCCCGGCAGTTTTTTGCATCCTGCGAATGCCCAGGTGCAAAATGAGGGGTTTTCTGGTGGTTTCAGGCATGTTTTTTTGGGTGAGATTCAATTCCTGCTGCTTCCGGGGCTGCCGCTGCCTGTTTCTGGCCAGTTTGAGCCCGCACTGGCTGCAACGCCGGTGCTTCTGGTGCAGCAGGTTGCTGTTGGACCCAGAGAGCAAAGCAAGGAGCCAAACCCAGCTCCTGCTCTTACCTCTGCCTTCTCCCTGCATCTCCCCCGCTCCAAAATCACAGCAGCCCACTCCCACTCAGGTCTGTCTCCTCCACCCCCCCCCCACCCCCCCCCAAGGGGCTGCTGAAGGGGTTAATCCACTTTGTGCAAAACCAGATGGGAAAATGTTTGCTGCTAAATGAGCTCCTGAAAAATTCATGGCCCTAAATGGTCTTCCAGGGGGGTTCTCCTCTCCTGCAAGGAGTGGGGAATCCCAGCTGGGAGCTACTAATGGCAGGAAGGAAAGGGCTTCTCTGGGCCCGGCTCCAGATGGGACCCCACACCCCCCGGGACACCCCGGCCATTACCGGGGTGGCCATTAGGAAGTGCTGGGGCTGACCCAGATGAATTAGCGGCTGATCCATCATTATCCCAGCTGGACACGCCAGCAGGGCAGGCGCTGGGGATGGGGATCCCAACTCCGGGATAAAAGCCGGTCTCTGGTTTCACCTCCCGAGGCTGGTGGGCAGGGGGGGTTTCTGCTTGCTGGGGTGGGCAGATGCCCCATCTGCTCACAGCGGAGCCCCGGCAATGGGTCGGGAAGCTCCGGGGGGAATTAGGGCTGTGTTTGATGACTCTTACTTGCAGTTAGCTGCTCCAGCACTTGTTTGCCAGCCCTGGAGGGAAATCTCCTGTGGAGGTGTTGAACCATGTCTCATGGGAGGGGGCATGGAGGGGGCATGGAGGAAATCCCACTCGTGCTGCTGGGGCCTGGCATTTTGGAGATGATTGGGTGCTTTTTGGGGTGCAGTGGGGTGCCCAGCTTGGGGCCACTCTGCAATGGGTGTCTTGTAGGAGATGCTCATGCTGGTGGGACTCTGGAGCTGCCACCACCCCGTTCCCTGGAGCCAACTCAGCCCGATCCACCGCGGTGTCTCTGAAAACAAGGGAGGCTGTGGGATGCTCAGCCGGTCTCAGCCCTTCTCCCAGCACCTCCCCCTGCCGCCATCGCTGTCCCCAACGAGCGCTGTTGTGACAGGTCCAGCGAAGGGGAAAGGGAGGCCCTGCTCGCTGCCGGAGCCACTCGCTGCTCGGCTGGAAATGGTCCTCAGCCCCTGCCACGCGGTGCCAGGGCAGGTGGCAGAGGGGTCCCTCTGTGGGGGACATGGAGCCACCAGCATGGCTGTCCTCACCCAGAAAGATTGTGGTGACCATGGGGAGAGAGGGGACACATGATGAGATGAGTGGGGAATCCCAGCTGGGAGCTACTAATGGCAGGAAGGAAAGGTGGAGGGAGGGAGAGAGGGAGGGAGGATTGGATGGATGGATGGATGGATGGATGGATGGATGGATGGATGGATGGATGGATGGATGGATGGAGAGACTAAGGGATGAAGAGTTGGAGGGATAGAGGGATGGGTGAGGGAGGGAGGGATGGGGTGGATGGGCAGGGAGAGGGAATAGAGGGATGGATGGATGGATGGATGGATGGGATGGATGGATGGATGGATGGATGGATGGATGGATGGATGGGCAGACAAAGAGAAGGTACATAGGCATGGATGCAGAGATGGATGTGTAGGTAAATGGAGGGACGGAGAGAGGGTGTACAGGGAGGGATGGCTGCTGGCTGGGCATGTAGCAGCTGACCTTCCCAGGAACCAGATCCAGAATTAGATGGACCTTTGCTCCTCATCTGAACTGGCCATTTTCATGCTCCCCTGGTAAGTACCCCAGCCTCGGAGAGCTGGTGGGAGCAGATCCTGCTCAGCCACTGCCAGGCTGTCAACCTTGGGCCAGCTGCAGGTCCCCTGCACTCTGCCCTCTCCCAAAGGCCAGTTTTCCTTTCCATTCCTGCAGTAGCATTTCCGTGGGGCACGCACAGCTCGGATGCCAGGGCTGGACTGGTGGAGAAACCACTCTCGCTGCATTTCCCCCACCCTCTGTCTCATCGTGGCTCTCCTTGTGTTGAAGAGGGACCTTTTGAAGCTGAGACATGCGTGTGTTTTTGTCAGTTTTCTGCCTTCTTCTCCCCAGCTTACAGTGAAAACCCATTACTGGGATAATTGCACGGGGCCAGTCTTCACTGTATCCCACTGGGACCCATTTTGCAGGGGTCGGTGTGTGTTCATCAGCCGGCCTCGGGCTGATCCGCTTTCTTGGGAGGGATTGTTGGGAGCGGATGGACCCAGTAAGGGGTGAGCGAGGGGATGCAATGGGCACAGGGCTGAGCATCCCGGGAGCAAAGGAGCTGGCCCAACAGCCTTTTCCATGCAATTCACAGCTGAACCCACCCTGAGGATGGCCAGCTTCCCTGGGAGGGAGCCGCCGGGTGGCAGGATGCTGAGGACCTGTAGGTCAATACACATTAATGAGCACATCTTCCCTGATTTGGGGCCACCCAGTATATTCCCCTACCCTACGCCTCACCCCCTGCAAAATCAGCCCAACTCCAACACAATTTCTCCGTTGCCCACAAATTGCCTGGGATCGGCTCAAACCCAGCGCATCCCAGCTGGGGAGATGGAGCTGGGGGAGAAAGCAGCTTGGATTTTGCCCCACCGGGCACGCGTGCACTGGAGAGGGCTTGGCCGGGAGCTCTTTGGCATGATGGAATGGGATACCACGGCCATGCCGGGGCTGCGGGAAGGCTGCGCCCCGTGGTGAGCTCATCCCGCAGCACCATTAAGGGCTGCACAGCCTTAATTCCCCCCCCTCCCCACGGCCCCTTATCTGATTAGGGACTGGGGGGGGAGGCCTAAAAGCCTCCGGAAAATCAAACTGCCTGAGCTGAGCCAAGCGAGGGGGAGACTGGGAAACCGAAGCAAATGGGCTTTTCTCCTCCTCCTAAGTGCTTTTCCCTGTCTGTCTTTCTGTCTTGGCCAGAGAGGCAGGGAAGGGGGAGGGAGACGGGGATGGAAAGGCGAGTCGGAGCGGTCAGGTGTCCCCCAGCGAGAGCGTGGGGATGCTGATGGGGACCCGTCCTGGGGACACGGCCACCACGCGCTCTCCTGCACCCCTGTGAGGTCTCAAACCGCGCAGTATGGGGAGTGAGGCTGGAAAAGAAGGGATTCTGCATTTTTAAAAATATTTTATATGTATGTATAGGTGTATATATATATGTGTGCATATCTATATATAGGTCTGGGTGGAGGGTGGCAGTAATTCCTCCATGACTGGGGTCCCTCTGCAGGCAGGGGGTTGCAGACACCCACCCTACCTCCTCCCTGCCCTCTCCCTGCCTCCTCCCTGCCTTCTTCCTGCCTCCTCGCTGCCCTCCAGCCTACTCAAGGTCTAGAAATAAACGGTTACGGCTCCGGAGCCTTTTGGAGCTGATGAACGTCTCTCCTCGCCCCCAGGAGACCCCGGCTGTCCCTTCGGGCTCGTAGGAGAAACCAGCTGTAACCTCATTAGCCTTGTGGGAGGGTGTGGGGCCGGGGGCAAGGCTCACCCTGCCTGCTCCTGCCTGCCTGCGTGCTGCCCACCGTGCTCCGGGTGGATATATATCCATAGGGTCTATAGCGTCTGTGTCCCAGGCATTGAATCCACCGGTGCTCTGAGTTTTCCCATCAACCCTCCTGCACCCCCAGGCATCGCCAGGGCTTTGGGGATCCACAGGTGGGGATCCAGCCGTCGCTGAAATCCCAAGGTCGGGATAGAAAACATGCTTTTGCTTAAGGCAGAACCTGTTGCCTTTGATTTCCCGTTGTCTCCTGATGCCTCCGTTGCCTCTTTTCCATGGAAGGCGTTGATGGTTTGATTTAGGTGCTGCAAATCCCCTCAACCCCTCCAAAATAACAACAAAATGACACGGGCTGGTGCTCACCATGCTGTTCCCTGCATCCAACAGCCCCCCAGCACTGTGGCCTCAGCGCTGCCATCAGCCCACTGCTGATTTCGGAGGAGCTGCTTTTGAACTCATCGAAGTGGCTAAACCCTCCCCAAAACTTCCACAGTTTTTTTTTTTTAAATTTTTGGGGGGGGGGCACGGGTGGGAAATAAAGCCAGCAGACAGCAAGGTAAGAAAAGAAACACTATTGCTGACCTCCCTGGCTGCCAAAATAACGGCCCCCTCCTACCGAGCTGCTGTAATTAGGTGCCTTGAATCCCTGGTGCTGGGGAAACGTGGTGTTCATCAATTTTCAGTGAGGATACCAGGATTCTCCATTTTAATGCGGGGTGTTTTGGTACACGGTAGTTGTTCTTATGTGTGTGTGGAGCACAGTCCAGCACCCAGCCACGGGGATTTACACCATCAGTTCTGCCCCACGAGGGAAACCCAAGCTTTGGTATTTGCTTCTTTTTAAACTTGGAAATACTGCAGGGGAAAAAAAAAAAAAAAAAAAAAAAAGAAATTTCCCCATAGGGTAAGAATTTTTGGAAGGAAAAGGGAAAAATATCAATGCTGGTCTATTGAGATGTTCCCCTCTCAACCACTGAGTCTGCAGGGTTTCCTGCTCGTGGGGCCATTTCATTGCCCCCATTTCCCCGTGCTGAGACCCAACAACTTTGATAATGTTGACTTGTTATATCAGATAAAATATTAAAGGCCTATGATATAGCCCCAAATTAATATTTTAATAGAACGTAAAAGTTGAGGCAAAGACGAATCCAAACACTAAAATTGAAATGAAACATTTTTATCTCGCAAGAAGGAAAGGGCTTGGCGCTAGTGCTTTGATTTGCCTTCCGTTACTTTTATACGCTACTAAAATATTCATTTTAATATTATAAATATTGCATTCAATATCTAATGCGCCGTTACACTGTTTGGGGCACCCGGAAGTCAAAACAATTTGCTGGCCATGGGTACCACGGGGCGGGCTCAGGACCTGCAGCATCTCGGTGGCGAAATATCTCAGCCCATTTCTTGCTTCTCCCACCCATTTTCCTCTGCCAGCATCACCCTGGGAGGGAGGACACCCATGGGGTGGCCTTCGGACCAGTGACTGGGACAGTCCCCAGGTGGGCAGAGACAGGGGAGAAGAGCAGGATGGAGCCATGGAACTGTGTAATGAGTCATGAACCCTGCAAGGAAACCAGCTGGACAATTAATTACAATAAAAGCCTTTTTTTCCCCTTGCCTTAGAAATAATAATATAAAATTAATTTATGGCAATTACGGGATTTCTATATTTATGCCATTATCAGAACTATATAAGGAAAGGCAGATGATATAAATGTATTTCGGGTACTGCTTTGAAGGGGGATGGAATTGATATATATTTTTAATCACGTTCCAGAATCAGCCATTCAACTCCCATGCAGAATGAGCTGTCGGGCCAGGGTGCAAGTGCTCCAGCCACTAACAAGGCAGCCACCATCTGCGAGAGCCGCTTGCAGGTGAGGAACGTCACACCTGCATTACTCTCTATTGGAAAATAATGGGAAAACTGGAGGCTTGGGCTGAGGGTTTCACTGTCCTGAGGCATTTGCAGGGCTTTTTTTTTTTTTTTTTAATTCTTTCTGCTTCATAGGTGATTTATCTTCTTTGGAGGGTCCTTGGGGTCACGGCATGAAAAATAACAGCCTAGGGTGTCCCCCCAGGTGCGACCTCCAGCCCTGGATCTTGGCTTTTTGTTTAAAGCCACCCCCAGAAAAGTGGGGGCTGCTGCTGCGTTTGCCCACGCTGCTGTGTCGGGGGGAAATTTGCATCCCCTTTTCCCCACCGCTGATTCGCACCTTCCATAGCCCCATCCTTGTGTTAGCAGCGGAGCCAGGAAGGCTTGGGGGGCATCTTCCCTGTGGGTGCCTCAGCTTCCCCATGGGAAGGGAAAGAGGGGTTCACCCCCCAGACCCTGCACCCATCACCTGGGGGGCCCGTTGTCCCTGCACCCACTGCCTGCCTTGGCTGTAACACCTCCTCAGCGGCTCCCACAGGGATTAGGGCTGGATTCAGTGATCAGCACCTACCGGGCACTGTTATCCCAGCGATTAGTGCTGCCCTGGGATTACAGGCAGGTGAAATGCAGGTCAGGGATTACCGGGGAGAGGCCGGGCTGTCCTGGTACTGTGGATGTTTTCTGCCTGACCCGGCACGGGCGTGCTTGCTTGGGGTTTGCTCCCACAGCCAGGATTTATCCGCATGGATGCCGGTGGCTCCAAAGTGCCTCCTATAGGGTTTGCACCCCAAAGTCCTTCCCCATGTAGGGACTCAAGGGGCTGTTGCAGTTGGGGTGGATGTGATGCCATTGGGAGTGAAGCCAATGCCACCAGGGTGACCGGGATGCGTGGTGGGAGGTCACCAGCGCCGGCCAGTGTCCCCAGCCTGCTTGGGGTAACGTGGTAAGCCAGACACAGCCCTGCCTGTGTGTCCCTCAATGTTTTTTGGCGTAATTCCTTGGGAAATCCATCCTTGGTCTTTCCAGTGCATAGTGCGTCTGAAAGAGCAGGAGATGCTCAGGTGGGTCCCCACAAAAACAGGCAGGACCCTGCACCCGAGTCACATTTTGACCTTTGCTACCTTGGCTCCTGCTAAAATAACAGGATTTATCTCCGGCATCTCCCCAGTTCAAGTGGCAACCCCAGCTTTGGTCCTTGCTCAGGAAAGAGAGATCACAGCTCCCTGCTCTTGCCCACCCCAGCCCCTCTGCCTGCCAAAGCTGGAGCCATAAATAAAATCCAACTGGGGTAAAAATACTTATTTCTGTAACAGTTGAAAAATATCCCAGCAGTGGTGCCAAGAACCTGCCAGAGGCGCCGCGGGAAGGCAGGAGGGATGGCACCCAAACACCCCACTTTAAAAGCCCTCATCCATCAGCGGGAAAAGGCTGCTATGATGGGGCAGGATGCAGTGTGCTCCTGTCATCATCCCCAGCTTCCCCACTCTGGTGCCCATTTTGGAGTGGTGAAACGGGCGGTCTGCCCCATTGCCCTCCAGGCAGGCTGGGGAGGGATGAATCACCGCCCGGCCACTGCTTCCCTCGGTCTGCTGCTTCGCCATCCCTGGGGATTCAGGCCCGTGAGTCAGCCCTCCCCTCCCCAAAGCAATCTGGAGATTGGCATATAAATCATGGGATTTTTATGAAAACAAGTGGCAGTTGCCTGGACGGTGGCATGGGGACACTCGCTGCTGCAGCTGGGCCTTTTTTGGTCACCAAAACCAACGCTGTGTGCTCCCTGCAGCGCTCCGGGTGGTGGGTTTCAAGGCAGACCCCCATTTCCCTCCTCTTCTTTGCTGTGGTCCCTCTGCCATCCCCCAGCATAGTTTGGAAAGATCTCCCAGCAGCACCCAAAGGTGTCGGGGGTGCACGGGGGCTCAGCCCGGGGGCTGTCCTCCTCCCTCGGCGCTGCCGGGCCGCTGCTTCTTGGGGGCATCTTCAGCTTCTGTCACTGCTCAAGGTCAATCCCATTAATTGCCGTGAATTATTTTGGCATTAATGGAGATGTCTTATGCACTTCCACTGTAAATGAGGCTGCCAGGAGGAACGCGCTGGCCAATATTTCCTGGTGAAGGGAGATGGGGAAATAGAAGGCAGCAGGGAGGGAGGGCAAAGGCGCTGGGGGTGCTCACTGGGCTGGTGGAGATGGGGAAAACCCACCTTCGGGCTGGGGCGGCTGCACTGCGTGTGGTGTGTGCATCCATGCGAATCACGTAGGGAATGGCTGTGGTGGGGACTTGGTCCCCAAAAGCCAGTGGCTCCGCTGGGCGCCAGGCGGTTGAGGGGAGCGTGCAAGCGATGCTCCTCGAAAACCTCTCTCTCCTGCGGCTCTGTACCGGCAGGACGAGGGGAATCCATCCCCAGCCATGCCGTGAGCACCTCCGGGACCTGTGGGAGAGGGTGTGTGGTGTGGGGGGGCCCAAGCAGCCCGTGAGGGACTGGGCTGAGCTGGTGGTTGATCCCCCATCCCCGCCGGGGCACAGGGGGTCCCCAGCCACCCGCGGCCACGCGTGGGGGCTGCGGCTGAGCCCTGCCTGCGTGCACAGTGCTGCAGGGAGCGGGGTGACAGCGCTGATCCCCCCTGGGTGACGCTGGTGGCGGGGGGGGGGACAGAGGGGCAGGGGACACCCCAGCC
>VZSF01002614.1:20263-36228 GCA_013398295.1 Chionis minor | reverse complement strand
GGGGGGGGGGGGGGGCTGTCTCTCAATTAAGGGGGAGCCTGGGTTACATTCCTGGGTGTAGTTCTGTGCGGCGTGACTAATGGAGAGCCCTCTGGGGACAGGGGAACGGAAGCAGTGGTCACGGGGCTCGTGTCTTGGGGAGTCGTTCTTGTTGTCCGATGCTAAGAAATGGGTGGTTGTCATGGTTACCGGCCTCCCCTTCCTGGTCTTGCCAAATGTCTTCTCCGGAGCCTTGGGCTTGGAGCAGGATTCGGTGTTTCTCTCCTATTGAGATCATGCTCTGATCCGAGCGCCTTCAATTTCAAACGTGCCTACCACTCTGGCACGCTGGTGCGACAGTTGTGTGTCCTTGGGTATCTCGAGAGCCTTTGGTGCTCCTATCCTCCTGCTGAGCCTTTTTCTGAAGAACAGGGAAGAACTGAGTGAAATACAAATCAGCTTATAGGCTCAGGGGCTTGGTACAGGCAGTGCCCCCAGCGGAAAAACTTTAGGCGATCGGCAAAGCTCTATCTTACCTCTCATTCTTGTTTTCTGTGTTCAAACCAGGACGTGTCTAGTCGTGAAGTGACCTGAACCAAAGCTTTGCAGAGCTTTTGGCTCCAATCTGACTTGTTTTGCCCCTTTTTTCCTTCGGTGCCAGTCAAGGAAGCTTGAGGGAGAGGCGAGCGGGTGTCTGTTTGGGTGGTTTTTTGGGTTGGCGTCGCTTCAGAGAGCGAGCTGAGCTCGGAAAAAGGGCTCGTGCGAGTCGTGGTGGAGTCCCCTGCAGCGAAGGGATGGCAGGGATGGCAGCAAGCCACGCTGTGGAAATTCTTGGAGCAGGAGGAAGGTGAAGAGTCTCAAAGGAAACATGAGGTCACTTCCCTTTTAACTTAGTACATTTCAGAGATATTTTAACAATTAATCAATATCTAAACCTGCAGTCCATTATAGGCCTTGGCAATGTGTTACTTCGTAGTCTAACAACTGGGAGCCTGCCTGTGCTAATAGGTCGGATCCCTGAGCTACGCTGAAGGTTACTATCACGTGGTGAGTGATAACTTGCTCCTCCCTGCCTCTCTTGAGATGAGGTCAACTACGTTTACCATTTACGGAAGATATTCTTCCAGTTGAAATGATGAGGACGCACGGAATCCACTTTTGCTGTCTTTATTTTAAACTTTTCAAAGTTCAAAATCGCTACCAAAAATCTGGGAGTGCGAGGGGCAGGGGAATCTCTCTGCGTGGCGAGCCAAGTGTTACAACGTGGCTTTGGCTTCAGGCGCCGAGCAGGCTGCGAAGCCCCTCCGTAGCCCCACGCCGGAACATCTGGTCCGTCTCCTGACGGAAGGTCAGCCTGAACAGCCGGGCAACGGACTCTGGTCCCGACTGCTGCACGCGTGCCCGGACTGTGGGGGCTGAACAGCTGCGTCGGGTGTGCTCGGCGCGGAGCTGGGAGTCTGCGGAGCTCGAGACGCTCCTGGGGCAAAGAGCTGGGCTTGCGAGGTCGCGCCGGGAGGTACAGGCTGCAGATGGGCGTCCTCCGCCCCCCTGCCTACCTCCGGGATGGCTTGAGCGGCTCCGAGCAGAGCGCTGGGCTTCCCCAGCCCCCCGAGCAGGGTCCGAGGGAAGTGTCCTCGGAACGATGTGTGTGTAAGGAGGCCTGGCGGTCAGGGCGGTGATGCCTTTCGGTGTCACTCGCGCTGTAGCTGGTGACGTTGGCCGGTAGTTACCGCTCTGCCCAGCTTACCTGACGAAAAACAAGCTTGGGTCTCCCCTTCTTGGGATGAACTGAATTGCCCGTAATGCCTCAGGAAGGCGTTATAATGTCTTTTCTGCGCGCACCCCCTTCGTTCTCCGGGAAGCCGGATCAAGCTTCTCAAGCTCCCGTATGGAAGCTTATTTGGAGAAGTGGACAGCGAGCAGCTCCCGGCTGTCCCGTTACCTAACCCACATCCCTCTGGAGATGGAGGGGGAACGGACCGCTGCGTCTGCTTTAGGGGTTGTGGGTGGACAGTGTCGCGGGAGCGTAAGGCCATTAGTCATTTAATGAGCATTAATAGGGCAATTACTATCCTAATAAAGTGACTGATTATGACATTGAGGTTGTATTTGAGGTTTAACAGCTGCGGCAGCCTGAGTGAATTGTATGTTTGTTAATCCTCGACGAGGGTGTTCTATTTCATCGAGCGGTGTTTATTTAACATGCAATAAGTGTCGTAGTGAATCTCTATTAAAGGCATATGTGGAAACCTTAATTTGAAGCATTACAGAAGAGAGTGAGACTGTTCGATTCATAAAATCCTATTTAAACACTGCGAGCTCCAGAAGCCGGCCAGCGCCAAAGCAAACTGTATCCTGTGAGCTCCGTGCCAGATGTCTCTTGTGGGGTATACTCAAGGTCCAAAGAAAACAAGGTCTGAAGGGAACAGTTTGGCCATTGAATCTCCGATCCAGCCTGTATAAAGGGGGTTTCGTTTCCATTCAGGAAACGCAAGCCTCTTCTATATGGATCCTGTTCAAAGCGTGTTTGCTGAAGGATTCTTCCCGGCAGCGGCGATTCTCAGTAACACCTACGCCTGTGCGCAGAAACTAGAGCCGCTGGGAAGGTTTTGGGAAATGTCCCGGACCTCTACGTTCCTGAGGAAAGAAGAGGCAGTAAATCAGTTAGAGGTGCCTCTGGGCGCAAGGCCAGCGGCACCAAGGAGTGCCGAGGTATTCTGATGGTGTGCTGGGTCAGGCGCGAGTTGAAACCTTGGCCAACCTGACTTGATCTTTCTTGTGTGTCCTACGACTTTGGGTAATCTGCTGCCACAGCTCGTCGCGCTCGGGGCAGGGCGCTCCAGGATATCGGGGAATTAACCTTCGGGAGACGGTGACCCTGGAGAGCCTGACTTCGCTCTGAACCTGGCCTGTTTCTCTCTCGGTGTCTCCGTATGGCGTTCTGCAGGTAGACACGTGTTCATTTTACCTGTGTTGGGAGGCATCTGGATGGGAACCCGGTCTCAACTGGCACCCCGTAGCAGCGGTGAACTCTGTTGAGAGGTGGGATCCTTTTAGTGCCGATTTGGCACTGAGTTAATGCAGCCCCAGGACTTCCAGTTGGCTCAGATGAGGGCGTAGCACATGCCGAGAGGTGACACGGGTTGTAGCTTGAGCCTCTCTGAGTCTTGTGGCAATTCAGCTCCAAATCCAAATGTACGCGCTCCGATGCCAACCCTCTGGGCCAGGACCAGGACGTGTGCTCAGCTTTCCTTCCACCTCTCCCTGAACCCTTCCCGCTGGCTGTGGGGAGGGATGGGCAGCCCTGGCAGCCTTCCCAGGGAGAGCGGTGTGTTCGCTTTGGGCGAAACGCAGTGATTTGAGGGACCCAACGCGTAAGGCTCCTGGGAGCTATTGCCAGCCCTGCGCTCTTTCCTCGGGGGGGGGGGGCGGGGAAACGTCATCCGTGTGAAACGTATTTGCTGGGGTGAAGCCTTCTGCGTGTCTGTATGAGGTCACCTGCTGTAACAGCAATGTCTTGTGTGTTTTCTCCTTACAAAGGTGGTTCTGAAGTGTTGTCCTGCCTCAGGGGCGTAAACGGAGGGGCCGAGCGGATTGCTCGAGGCGATTTGACACGGCGGCGGTAGACTGGCACGGAAGCTGCCTCCTCTCCAAGAGAGGCTATTCGGATCCTGTACGCACAAGACTGCCTGCTCCTGCTGTCTCCAGCTCATGCTTTCCTTCAGTCATGGTGTAAGGTGCGGCCGAAACAGCTTTCCAGTTTGCTGAGGTGCCCTTGCGGCTCCGGTCACGTCCCTGGCCCCGCAGGGAATACCGCTCCGAGCCCGTAACGGCTGTGCTTGGGGTGGGAGTCTCGCTGAACACATCCTAGCCGCTCTCTGGGGACGGAGACCTTGCCGCCGTTGGCTGGCAGTTTACCTTTCCTTGCTGGTCGTCTCCTCAGGGCGGCAAGCCAAGCAGGCCCATAGGCGTGATCGAAACACGGGATAAATATTCCGAGTGCCTTGATCTATAGGAACAAGCGCAGAGGGGAGGGAATGAGTTCATCTCCTCCGTCCTCTTGGCCGCGGCAGGGCTGTTCCTATATTCCCCCGCGTGCCCTGGTAGGGTGATAAGCTGGTTGCAGGGAGAACACTCTGTCCCTTCCCTGGAAGAAGAGATTCATCTGAACCTTCCTCCTGGGAGCAGTCCTTGGTAGGCAGCTGAAATTTCCCTTTTCCTCTCGTCCCATGACTGCTGGGGAATATCCAGTCCCTTGCGTTGTCCAGAATAATTCCACTGTCCAGAGGATTAGTGTGTTTCGGTAGCTGTAGGCTGGCTGTTTCCTTTCCTGCGCTTCTCAGCTGCTCTCTCCCGAGTCGGTGCCCCCAGCCCTTAATCATGTCTCTTGTTCTTGGAATAGCAGGTTGTCACAGCTTGCCTGCGGGAATACATCGGAAGTGAAGCAAAGGACGTGTCTGCTCCTTCCCTGCCTCTGCTGTCTGTAGTCGTGTTGTGAAACGCGCGGCCCCTCTAAAACACCACTGGTAATGGAACAAAACCCAAGTGGATCCACGCGACCCTGGTGTCAAAGGTGTCTTCATGTGGTGTCTAAGCCTTTCTGCGGGCTCTCCAGTCCGATCGGACCCACTTGAAAACCCAAAAAACGCCCAAGCGCACACAAAAAAGTGCAAGAGCTTAACAACAGAAGTGATAACTGCAGTTTTGACTGTCGACTGTTGCCCGAACAGGTGGGGTGAACCCGCGTGCAGCAAGTTGGATCGAGCAGTGTAAAAGGCAGGGGTGAAAGGGGACGTGATACCCTGTCCTGGTAAAGGTGTCTCGGATTTCTGGCGCGGAGGTGTGAGTAGAAGGGTGAATGAGCACTGTGTTCGGGGGAGCAGGGCGAGGTGTTGTTTTGGAGAGGGAAAGAATGCCATTCTTGATGGGAAGCGTTTGGAGTTTTGCTTGCTTTCCTCTGCTATCTCTTCCCAGCCCAGACAACTCTGCTGTTCTTCAGCGTGCTTGCCTGGGGCTGTTGTATATAACTGTTTAAACGGCCTTTAAACAGCCGTAAGCCTGTTTATTTCCTAAGGCTATAAATTATCTCGAAATCAGAGTTCATCGCCCTGCAAATACCGTGTTTTATCAGGCGGGCTGGCTCTCTGCTAGAATGACACTGGTAATGGACCTCCTAGCTGCTCTGCCGAGTCTCTGCCCAGGGCAGGTGTCCTTGCGTGGGCAATCACTGCCTTCCAGAGCTTCAGGCAGGCTCAGGGGGTTGTTTTCTCGCTGGGGGTTTGTCTGCGAGTGCCTTGGGGAACGCAGCAGGCAGCGCGGGTCTCAGACAGGTGCTCGGTGTGTTCCAGTTATCTTCTGCTTGCTGGGATTTGCTCGAAAACAAACGATCTGTCCAGTCCGGTATCTTCCAGCTGTTAGCAGCAGTTGTCTCCAAAAGAAAGCACGAGAGGCTGATGTTAATGGAGGAACGGGCTTTCCCCAGCTCATTCTTCCTCACCCCAGCTAGTAATAGGTAAGTCTGTTGTCAGAGCGTGTGGCTTTTAAACAACAAAACTAGCAGTATCCTGTTCTGTGCTACCGGGGTTGTTTCCTGGACTACTAGTTTTTCTGAGGCCTCGGACTTGGTAAGGAACTGGAGGATTTTTGGCTGAAAACACGTAAACATCACTATTTTTGCTATGCCAAGTGTAACTCCCTTGTCAGGTAACTCCTGTCGCTCGCGTTTGAGCTGGGAGGTTTGACTAGTCAAGAGTCAAAGCCACCACGGTGGCTGTTGAGAACTCACAGTCTTTTTATTGTCCTGGCTGTTGCGTAGGCTGTGGGTTTTGCTGTGGATGCTGAAGCCTCTTCTCTCGTTAGAAGCCGAGGGGGGGTCCCGGCAGTCCAGCGCCCAAATGCTGTTGTGGGAGCCTTGTTGATTGGGATGACTCGCTTTGGCAGGTTTGATAACAACTGTTAATCATCTAATTTACCTGTTCTGTGCTGCGCAAGCTCTCGCCTCTGCAAATTCCTGGAACCGCAAAAAGTGGACATGGGAAAGATCTGAGGTCATCCCGCTTCTCCGTTTTCCCCCGGTGGGGGAAGGCTTGTTCCCTCCACTAGATTTTCCTGTACTGGATCCAGTTTTAAGTGACTCAAGCAGCAGGGTTTTCATCGTTTCCCTTGGGAGCCTGGCAGATGGCTCGCCATGAGAGATGTTTTCCTAATCCTCCACCTGATCTGTTCCCCTCCTTGATTCCAGCCCTGCGCAAAGCTACAGTGGGTTAATGCTTGTCAAATTACTGGAGCGCTGGGTTAACTCTTACTGGCTCGCTCTGATATACGTCCTGAATAAAAAGGCTTTTGGAAGGAGAATGTTGCGGTGCCACTTCTCTTGAAGACGGCCAAGCATTATTAATGTAGGTAGCACGAATACAGGGGGCTGGGGGCCTCTGTAGAAGTTAAAGGTTTGTGGAAAGATAGTTCTTTTTTTTTTTTTTCTGCAGAATATAAACGTACCCGCAACTGGTGGAAACGGGAAAGATCACCCCCGAAAGGCTGAACTAAATGGCAAACCGGTGGCTTGCGCCTAGAACTTAGTTGCGAAGTTGGATTTATTTTAATTTTTTTTTTTTAACAAGCTGAGGATTTTCCCATGGATCTCTCGCTTCGCTTACCCTGTCTGTGCTGCCGGCGCTGTGTAACCAGTAGCTTGACTGTAATGCTGAAGTAATTCTTAAAATATCGCCTGCTAAATAGATGGGTTGTGACGGGATAAAGCCGTTTTCCGTGAAAGATGAGTGGGGTCAGACCTCGGATACGCTGTCAAATGGCAGCCGCCCGCACAAGAAGGGGAGGGGGAAATAAATGTTTAAGGGACAAAACCAGAAGCGAGTCCAATGGTCCACCGCTAAGCTAAAACCAGAAATAGCGAGGGCAGGGTGAAGAGCCGGTCGTGATTAAGGGGTCTGGTGGTGTAGTAATTCACGCGATGGGAAGCTTTGGGGTTTTGTGTTGGGTTGTTGGTGTGTTTTTTGTTTTTTGTCAAGGGTTGCTTGGGAAGCTGTTCCGTGGTTTATCCAGAATGAGCAGTGGGGTCCTCAAGACTCTCCCGTTCTCCCCTGGTTTGGCCGGGCACAGGGAGCGATGCTGTGTTAGCACCTCTGATGGGGAATTAGAGGGTGGATAGTGGTTCTGGGCTCCCTTCGCCGCGCCGTGCCACATGTGGCTCCCGCTAACCTCGGTGCGCCAAGGGAGTCACCGCCGCTTTCCTGGGACAGGGAGGTTTCTCCCCTCTGACCAGCGCCGTGGCCGTGCCGGGGCAGCAAAGTCAAAGAACGTGACCAATGGCGCCACAAAGAACCACCTTCCACGCGGCCTGATTCACCCGATCCTCGCCCGGATTCAGCCTTTCCTCCAGGAACGTTTGATAATGCAGCACGCACCGCTGAGATCACCCTTCTGGCAAGCGCCTGCTGCGGTATGAGACCCAGTCATCTGGCAGCACGCCGCTTACCGCGGTCTCCAAGGCAACCCTCCATGCTGTTCCTCTTCGGAAGCTCTGCGTATTCGTAAAGAAGCTGTCATCCCTCTTACTGTAAGTGCAGCAGATGTGAAAGGCTTCACCTGTGCCAATGAACTCCAGACCAGGGCGCCGCTGGCCTGAGGAGCAACGCTGCCGAGGGTACAGCATTTCCCACAGAAAGATGGGTTGTGTTTTTTTTTTTTTCCACTCGTCGCGTCCCGAAACATCTTTTTGTCCCACTGGGTACCCTCTCTGCGTGCTC
The DNA here is from genome assembly GCA_013398295.1 of Chionis minor. Taxonomy (NCBI): domain Eukaryota; kingdom Metazoa; phylum Chordata; class Aves; order Charadriiformes; family Chionidae; genus Chionis; species Chionis minor. The sequence continues at coordinate 28,483 of VZSF01002614.1, read as the reverse complement.
ACCAGGCCCGTTGCTCTGCCTGCGGCCAGCTCTGCTCGCGCGGAGAGGCTGGGCTGCCCCAAATCACCGGAGATTCCCGCGGAGGCACGGCCTGGAAACGCCACGGAAAGGCTTCATTCCGGATGATGGGTCCCCAGGTGGATTTGCCAGTCGTGAAGCTGTTGGCTCCTGGTAAGGGAACAACAGAGCGGCAGCTCAGACTGTTGTATCCTGTAGTGGCTTCTCTTGGGCAGGAGGAAGAGCCACCCTCTCCGTCGCGGGTGTTTAACCTGACGGTTCAGATGGGCGATTACCTGGCTCCAGTCTCCCATGAGGAAGTCCCCTGGACTGCTGTGAGAGAGGCTGCGGCTCGGGGAGCGCGGATAACTTGCCTTCTGACTAGCCCTAATGGACACCCAGCGCTGAACACAAATGAGCGCCACCGGGGCGATGCTGACTGCTGCCAAAACTGGGTCTGCAACTGCGAGGCTTGAAGCTTGTGTCCCGCCTCCTGTAGCTCACCGAGAGGCTGCTCTTCCGTTTCTTTTTCAGGTTCATCTATGGGTGACGGAGAAAGTCGGGTCTGATGTTTTCCTCTTGCTGAGGAGATGGTACTCTGGGATGAGCAAGGTAGGGCAAAAACGGTGTGTTCTTTGTGTGAAAGAACCTCCTGCTAGATCGCACGTGGACCTGAGACCAGAGGACTCTGTCCGGTTTGGTTTGCTTAAAAATGGGTGTTTAAATTTATCTGCTTGGTCTTAGGGTCATCGGTGTGTGGCGAGAGACTCCTGTGGAGTCGCAGAAAGCCAAAGCCGCTCTCTCCAAGCAGCTGAACCGCCTGACAGCTGGACTTCAATGGGGTGAGGGTAAGAGCTGGCTTAGCCAAAGCATCTCCTGCTCCCTGTGGGCTCCTGAATTATGAAAGCTGCTGCCGTTCTTGTCTCCTGCTGCGGGCCCTGGGAGGGAGAGGGCTGGATTAGGCGCAAGCTCTGGCTCGCTGCGCAGGTGGCTGGTCCGTCTGCTCCGTGTGGTGAGGCTGGGTGCTTTCCTACTGCCTTCCCGTGGAAGTCCGTGCTCCCAAACCTGGGCTGACAACCCCCCCCCCCCCCCCCCCCCCCCCCCCCCCCCCCCAACCCAGCACGCCTCGGTCCCCCTTTTGTGCTCTCAGCCTTGGGTTTCTCCCGAGATCTCTGCCAACGGCACCAGACGTGCCGGCGTGTGTTCGGTCAGGTGCTTTCCAGGAGCTCGGAGGAGGCTGCCGTGTCCGTAAACAGGGTCCCTCGGTGTTTCCCGAGGGGTGAAGGGGAGAAAAGGTGTTTTCCTTTTGCTATCGGGCTGATGCTGCAACGCTCGCGAGACAGGAGACGGGAGCTGGCTCTCCCGGTGCATCCAGGATGTGGACCGAGGGAGGGGAAACCTCCCCTTCCAGGCTATGGACCCCCGGTTTAGCGGTGCAACCTAAACTGGAGTCGCTGGGCAGAGAAACCAAGCGGGGCCGAGGCATTCGGTGCTTGGAGTGAGCCTTCAGCCGCGATAAGATGAGAGTTTGAGTAACTGCGAGGTAGCAAGTCTGCCTAGTGGATTGAGATCGTTGTTGTTGCAGGATGTTACGGAGACAATCCACTTACGAGCTTGGCTGCTGTGCTGTATTTAATTTTTTTNCCCCCCCCCCCCCCCCCCGCTCTCCTCCCCATCAGCAAGCTTGGGAATACGTGTGGGAAACAAATCAGCAGACAGACGGTGGCACGTGAGGCGATTCTCCCCGCTGGCACACGGGTGACTGCGGAGCCATAATACACAAGGGGCGGTTTGGAGGCCGGAGACGGCTTGTCGCTTGCGAGCCCCGAGATGGATTGGAGGAAGGAGGCGAGACCCTGATCCTGCTGGTTTGTGAGGGATGTTGGGTGCTGCACAGCTGCTGGTTTTTCTTATCTCATTGCTTTCCTTAGCACTCACAAGCAGTGGGGACAGGCTGGCGTTACAGCGTGTGGTAACTGACGCTTTACCTGCGGGCAGGCACACGTGTCTGTTCAAAAGGCTGTTATCTCCCAGAAAAGACAAGCCTTAAAAGGTTTGTAGAGGGTTTTTTTGGGGTGGTTTTTTTCCCCCCTCTTTACTTGGCAGGCTCTCCATCCCCGCTGGCTTCGCTGTGCGTGTGCCGGGGGAGAAGGAAGCGAGGTCTCCCCTAAACCTTGCTGCGGGAGCGAGCAAACGCCGGGTGTAATGGACGTGAAGGGGAACGTGATCCTGTAGGGCAAGATATAGATAGTGGGGCTGCGTGTGTGTGTGTGTTGTTGTGTGTGGTTGTTTTTTTTTTTGTGAGCATGGAGGAGATCTGCTGGCAGGAGGGCCAGCCAGGAGNGGAGACGGGAGCTGGCTCTCCCGGTGCATCCAGGATGTGGACCGAGGGAGGGGAAACCTCCCCTTCCAGGCTATGGACCCCCGGTTTAGCGGTGCAACCTAAACTGGAGTCGCTGGGCAGAGAAACCAAGCGGGGCCGAGGCATTCGGTGCTTGGAGTGAGCCTTCAGCCGCGATAAGATGAGAGTTTGAGTAACTGCGAGGTAGCAAGTCTGCCTAGTGGATTGAGATCGTTGTTGTTGCAGGATGTTACGGAGACAATCCACTTACGAGCTTNGTGTCTGTTCAAAAGGCTGTTATCTCCCAGAAAAGACAAGCCTTAAAAGGTTTGTAGAGGGTTTTTTTGGGGTGGTTTTTTTCCCCCCTCTTTACTTGGCAGGCTCTCCATCCCCGCTGGCTTCGCTGTGCGTGTGCCGGGGGAGAAGGAAGCGAGGTCTCCCCTAAACCTTGCTGCGGGAGCGAGCAAACGCCGGGTGTAATGGACGTGAAGGGGAACGTGATCCTGTAGGGCAAGATATAGATAGTGGGGCTGCGTGTGTGTGTGTGTTGTTGTGTGTGGTTGTTTTTTTTTTTGTGAGCATGGAGGAGATCTGCTGGCAGGAGGGCCAGCCAGGAGCGAGTAAGGGAGCCGGGGACTCGTGCCAGCCGAGCAGAAGGGCGGGAGGGAGCGGGGATCGGCCGAGCGGAAGGGGAGCTGGCCTGAAATCCAGGGCCGGGAGGGCGGCGGGCGCTGTGCCGTCAAGCGCATCGCGGCACGGAGCGGAGCGGGCTGCAGCTGCTGTGCTCATGCATCCCGGCTGCATCCCGGTGGCACGGAGAGAGTGTTCCTGTAGCGCCCGCCCTCCGCCGCGTGTCGGTCTGGGTGTCTCTGTGCTGGCGTCTCTCGGAGCCGCACTCAGCGTTAATGCCTTGTCTGGCCAAAACAGAAAGCTTTTAGGTGAAAAAGAGTAGGAGACAGTGTTTCGTGTGCCCTGGGTCAAACCCTCTTTGACCCCAAAAGGGCTTTTTTTTAAGCACTTCAGACCGCTGCGGGTGTGAAACAGCCCGGAATAGCGTGCGGAGAGAGCCAGGTTGTGGAGCAGGATAGTCCGTGTGGCTCGGGGCACGGAGGCAACCCCCCCATCCTGGTCTTCTTGCTGTGCACGTCCGTGGGAGCAGCTGGGCTGCCCCAGCCAGGCCACGCGAGCAGGTTTTCCAGGCCATTGTGTGGGATATTTTCCTTTGATGAATCAGCTGTAATTCCTCCCGGAGACCTGGCACGCTTTTCCTGGTGGTTTGCCTCCTGTAAGTCATCTGTTCCCGTTTGGGACCGGCCGCTCGGGGTGTTGACCTCCAGGCAGCCTTGCCTGGGTCGGCTTCCAGGGGATGCAGCCGTTCCTCTCCCCCCTTGGCTCCCCCCCTTCCCCCCGGAGGTATCCCGATAGCTCCCAGCAGCACGAAACTCTCCCGGCTCCCTGTTCCCTGACCCCGCTGTTTGTGTTGCCTTCCTGGGGTGAGAGGTTGCCCCCGGTGACTGCGTTGGGTTCCCCCGTCTCTTTACTTTTCTCACAGTTTCTAAGACGACCGTCGCAAGGGGCCGCAAATGTCGGACCCTCTTAAATTTGGTCTGCCTGGGGACAAGCCTGACTCGGCTCCACCTCGGAGCTGCCGCTGGATTAGGCGAACCCCTTGTGTCGCCGCCGCTTCTCGGCGTGGCTGTTACCGGTTTTCCAGCCCCGGTTCGGCGGCGTTTCACCCCCTTGAGCTCCAAGCACAAACTAGGGCTGGGTTTGTGTTGCTGAAATCCCGTAGGATCAGAAGTGCACCGGTGTTGAGGTGAAATGCAGCTTTGGGGGTCTGACAAGTGGGGTGTTGTGTTTGTTTTTAACGTGAAACAAGTGGAAAACTGTTTCTTGAGATTGCTCGGAGTGCTGAGGCAGAGGGGGAATGGCTTGGGAACTGGTGGTGAACTGGGAGGGGGATCAAAAATCACGCGGGGCCGCTGGCCGTCAGCGAACTCATGAGTTCTGCTCTGGTGAGACCCGCTCTGGGGAACCCAGTGGCAGGAGGACACGGAGCTGTTGGAGCGGGGCCGGAGGAGGCCCCGGAGATGCCGGGAGGGCTGGAGCCCCTCTGCTGGGAGGACAGGCTGGGAGAGCCGGGGGGGGTTCAGCCGGGAGAAGAGAAGGCTCCGGGGAGACCTGCCAGGGTCTGAAAGGGGCTCCGGGAAAGCTGGGGAGGGACTCGGGATGGGGGAGTGGAGCCACAGGACGAGGGGGAAGGGTTTTACGCTGGCAGAGGTATTAGGAAGAAATTGTTGCCCGTGAGGGTGGGGAGCCCCCGGCCGGGGTTGCCCAGAGCGGCTGTGGCTGCCCCATCCCTGGAGGTTCAAGGCCAGGTCGGACGGGGCTTGGAGCAACCTGGTCTGGCGGGAGGTGTCCCTGCCCAGGGCATGGTACTGGATGATCTTCAAGGTCCCTTCCAGCCCAAACCCTTCTTTGTATAAACTCTTGGACTTTTAACCTGAGGGATGTGACTTTTTCCAGGCTGATTCAGAGCTGCTTTTCCCCCCGCAAAGTTCCTCATTTCGGCACCTCGCAGGCGAGGCCAGCTGCTGCGAGCTGCCCAGCTCAGTTCTCCCTCCGGTGCTGCCCACGCTGGTTTCCCTTCCCTGCCCGCTCGTTCCTCCTCTCTCCGCTTGCCTCCCTCCCGGCTGGCCTTCGGGAGAGGGCTCTGGACCTTCCTTCTGGTGATGCTTCGGGTGCCTTGGGCGAGAGAGACATCTAGTGGGGTTGGAGCTCAGGGACCCGGCTTTTGGTTTTCTTTCCCCTCTAATTGTTGCTTTTTTTATCTTTTTTATTTTGATTTCTTACGACTGGCTGGCTTCTGTAGGAGCAGGAACTGAGGTTTCCGTGGATTCCTGCTGTATGGATCGCCTCGCAGTGAAGTAGACCTTCGATGGGGCCAGTTCCTGGCTGTTTATCTCCCGCCTGGCACCGTGTGGATCTGGGTTCCCCCGTCGCTCCTCTCTGGAGGCGTTTTCTGCCCTAATCTTGGGTTGCGATGAGGTGTGGTGGCCCCTGTGGACACAGGCCGGTCACCACTCGAGTGCTGAAGGCGAGAGGCTGGCTTCCGTAGGGAGCACCGGAGAGGAACGTGCCGGTGAAACGGCATCTCTCTGTTTTGGATGGATCCAGGCCATCCCGAGAGCCCCTTCCCTGTCTCCCTGCTTCCCCAGGGCGGGGCTCATCTCGAACTTTTGTGTTTTGTCTTCTGCTGAAATCCCGCTCTTGGCATTCCTTCTGCCGCACTGTGCCGGCGGGGAAGAGCGCCTGCCCAGGGGATGGATTTGTGAGTCTGCCCGGGACAGTGGGGTGTTGCCCAGGGGAGAAATGGGGTCTGTCTCACCACGGAGCCGGAGCTGCGGAGGGAGAAAGGTGGGATGAAGCTGAGCAGGAGAGAATTGGCCGGAGCCCTCCCTTACTTTGGTCTGCGCCTTTTGTAGCGGGAACGTTCTCATCTGTGCCGGTTCCTGTCGCCCTTTCCCCAGAGGAGCTGGGAAGGGGGATAACTAGATGGGTTTTCCCCCTGGATGTAGGCAGGAGCCACCTTCCTGGCAGGCGTTGGACAGTGAGGATGGCTTGGGAGGACAGATGCGCTTCCTCACCGTAACCTTCAGGATAACCAGCGCGCTGCAGTGCTGCTCTCCCGGCTCCTGTGTGAGCCAGCGGGTTTTAGGCACCTCCTAATAGTAACTTGTTCTCCCCGGGGGGGGAGTCGCGGCTCCGCGGTATCCTGGGAGCCCTCTGGAGATGGTGAGCAGGGATCCAAAGCGGGTGTTGAAGCAGTGAGACCTTGCGCAGCGTTGGGGTGGGGTGGTCACTGTAATGCCAGTTTCCTCCCTCTTTCAGGGGGAATTGCGCTCGCTCCTTTCTCCCCGCAAGGGACATACTCCGGACCAGGTTATCCCGGAGGTGGATTTAAGGACACTGGCCTGTCTCTGACAGGGGGAAGGTGACATGGGACTCGTACCTGAGCCACCCCTTTCTGTTCTCGGCTCTTTGCCCACCCGCTCCTTCGATATCCCCTTTGCCGAACTGGATCCCTCAAAGACGGCGATCCAAACGAGACTCGCCTGGAGTCACAGGCACAGTAAGGGCATCTCCAAAGCGATGCCAGGAGAGGAGGAGGTGCCTTCCTCCCTTGCCCGTTGGACGGCGCTGTGGAAGCCTTGCCGTGGTCCCGCTGCTGGGAGGCTGCTGGGAGCCGAAGCGAGTGCCGTCTTCCCAGGTAACTGGATCCCAGCTGTGTCTGCGTGCTTGGGGCGTAAAGGCAATACTCTGGCAAAAGCTCGGGTGAGCTTGATGCCTGTGCCAAAAAGGCTTTCAGGAAATTCCGCCCACCCCAATAATTGAGGGCAGATGAGACTTGGTGTCGAGCCGATCCCAAGCGATGGCCGGGATCAGTTCTTGCTCGGCGCCGATGTCCTGGCTGAGGCAGGATCCCGGAGCTGCCTGTACGGACGCAAAGGAGAGGGAATAAACCCTGTGGCTTGTGCACAGCAGGTGGGGCAACATCCCTGGGGTGTTCAGTTAACAAGGCTGTGCGGGGCAGGGTGCACCCGTCCTGGAGCCATGCACGGAGGAGCCAGGAGATGGGGCGGGCAATCCCGGCCGGCTCCAGGCTGGGAATGGGAGCTTTGGCTGAACGCAGGAGGGTGGGTGATACCAAGCCCTTGTGATTTAGGGCAGTAGCGCTGCGGGCTGGGGTGACCCCTCAGTCAGGCGCCCTGTTATCCCAGGCATCTCCTGGGTGTCATCCATAAGTTTTGGGGTTTGGCTGACGTTCCCTCTTCTCCCCACTTCTGTTTTAGGGATGCTACCAAGCTGGATCTGAGCTGCGGGAAGCAGACGGTTCTTCTACGTGCCAGGAACAGCCAGCGCAGGACTCGCCTGAGTCCGTGTCCATCCCGGCCGTGAGTGAAGGTGCAGAGAGAGGTAGGAAAAGCCGCAGGAACGGGGGGAGGAAAAACCCCGGGGGCAGGAGAGGGGGATTTGGACCTGGCAGCTGTTCTGCCTCCACGCCTGTGCCACGGATGGGGGGGTCAGGGAGCAGCTGACCACAGCAAACTCTCTTTTAGGTCGCTGCGGGATGGTGCAAACACAGATATAAACACGTTTTTCCTAATTTCCTGCAGAGAGAGCCCGGGAACAGACTATCCTTCTGCCAGCGCTCCCAGCCCGGCTGCTTTGGACCGCAAAGCACTTGAATTCCTCCTGGCTCCAGCAGAAAGAAGCTGCCAGGAGCAGAGCAGCGACCTGCTGTGCAAAACCAGCTCTGCTTCCTCTCCAGGCTCGACGTTGGGTGGATTTTTTCCAGCTTTTTTTATCCACGGAGGGTGTTTGCCTGCCCTTGGAGGGAAGCGGCACGCAGGAAGCAGACGATCGCGGCTTGGTGGCCTGTTCCAGCTCCTGTCACGGCGGAGGCGAGTACTGGGTTGTGGGGGATAACTCCTTCAGGTTTGCGGGCGGGAAGCGGCCTCAAGAACTGCTTCAGGTGATCCTCAGGATCTCCCTGGCCTCTGAAAACACTGGAGCCTGGCTCTCTTCTTTAGGACGCCCAGACAGGCGCAGTGGAGAGTTCCACCTGCACTTTTCCAGCGTTGGGAATGCTTACGCAAAGCTTGAGAAGAACTACGCAGCCGGAGGATTAGAAAATATCCCAGTTTATTGGAGCGTCTCCCCTTCAGCCGGAGTTTTACAAAACAGTGTTATTTACAGGCAAGGAAGGGGCCAACTGGGCTGGAGGGGAGTGGGCTCTGCACAATAAAGAAATGGCAACACAGTGTGGTGTGTTATTTTACAAAAAAAAAAAAAAACAAAAAAAGGTTTCAGTTTGGTGC
>VZSF01002614.1:0-19708 GCA_013398295.1 Chionis minor | reverse complement strand
TTTAATTTTTTTTTTTTATTTAAAGAGTTTAAACTTAGGAAATAAAGTTCAACCTCTGTGGACTGACTGCTCCTTCACAGTGCTTGTAAGAGCAGTGCTGGCTTACCCGCGAAGGGGAATTCCTACCGCTCCAAACATCCCTTTGCAAAGTTGGGAAGGGCGAAGGCCAAACCAAACCCTGGGCACTCATGGTGAGGTAGAGGGAGGGTTCAAGTTCACAGTAGCAGAGGCACTGCCCAAGAGGTGTCCGCGTCCCTAAAGCCCCGTCTGCTCCTGGATCCAGTCTCGGAGGCTGGTGAGGCGGCTGTAGACTCCAGGCTTGTTCCGCTGCGCGCAGCCGTCACCCCAGCTCACTACGCCGGCCAGGAACATCCGGTTGCTGCGCTCCACGCTGACGAGGGGACCCCCAGAGTCTCCCTGCACGGACACAACAGTGGCATAAGCACTGACCCAACACAATTATATCACATCACCGGTATTAATCACCAAATCCATGCAAGAAGTCTCCAAAAACGCATCGGTAGACAAGTTGACTTGGAGTTCTAAGTCGTAAGGAAGAACTGTTAGTAAGTCAGCTGTCTGTATGCAGCTCCCTGAACCAAGAAACAACCACTACGCACAGCAAAACCGAGTATTTCAGCAGCATCCCAGAACAAGGAGCTGACCAAGTGGAGCGTGGCCTCGCTCCTCTCCCGCCTTCGTTTTGAGTCGCGCGTCGCCAGGGTTCGCCCGTTGTCCGAATCAAAGAGGCTGCGTGTTAAATACGGATATAAGGAAGTTCCCGGCTGGAGCCTACCTGGCAAGCGTCCACGCCGCCCGTCAGGATCCCCACACACATCATGCGCGGCGTCAGCTGGTCGGTCAGCAGCTGGTTGCACACCGTCTGGTTGATGAGCCGGATTTCCGCCTTCTGCAAGATGGAGGCTCCGCTGCCTGGGAAGAGGGAAGCAGGGCGGGATGAGTCAATGCGCTCCGGAACGACCCGCTAATTGCCAGGTAAATCCCACCCCCCCTCGCAATAACCCGCTTATTTCCTAGCGCCATTTCTGGGAAGAGCGAAGAAGGAGGGCAAAGTCAACCGCACGGCGCTCCGGAACGACCCGCTAATTGCCAGGTAAATCCCCCTCGAAATAACTCGTATTTCCTAGCGCCACTTTTCTGGCAGGACCAAGACATTAACGCCATGCGTTCCCAAGGGAATCTCATTTGATTCCAGTCCGGGGGCAAACTAATCCATTTAATCCAGCCAGGCCCCCTTCTCCCTAAAACCACAAGCGAAAACACATCGCCGCGTCCCCAAATTCACCCATTTTACCTCCTTCCACGGTCGCTCCCCATCCGGTCACCCACAGGTCCTTTCCGACGGGGAAGTTGTGGGTGGCATCGGGCAGGCAGACGGGCCGGACGACGGAGGAGAAGGTGACGGGGCGCTCCAGCTCCAGCACGGCGATGTCGTAGTCGTAGGTGTAGTCGTTGAAGACGGGGTGGGTGACGATGCGCTTGATTTTCCGCGACTGCACGTCGGCGCCGTTGCGGTCGCCCTGGTCGGTCAGGCCCAGGTAGGCTGTCCAGTCTTTGGGCTTCGAGTAACTGCACGGGACACGGGGCAGGGTGAGGCGAGGCAGTGGCCTCAAGAAATGCCTGTAAAAACTGGGGTTTTTTCCCCTATCCCAACAAAAACCTGCAAAGGGAAGGGTGGTCCTACCTCATGCCCTGCGACTGCTGGAAGCAATGCGCGGCCGACACCAGCCAGGTGCCCGAGACGAGGGAGGCGCCGCAGATGTGGCCCTGGCCCGTGAAGTGGAGGCTGACCTGCCACGGCCACTCGCCCACGTCCGAGTTCTGCCCGCCGACGATCCGCGACTTCCTCGTGTAGGAGGGGATGCCGCAGTCTGGGGTGGGGAAGGAGAAAAGGCACGTGGTCACTCTTGCTCCCCAGCCGGCGCCCTCCCCTTCATTTCTCCGGCAGCACAAATGCTCGATTTGCTAAAATATTTACTAGCCAAATCTCCAAATGTACAGACAAACCCACGTCAGCCCTCCGGAACAAACCCCGACGCTGCCAAAGGACACGGCTCGGCTGTTTTCAGACCCAGCTGTGGCCGCACAGAAGCACCCCGGGGCTCCCCCTGCCACGCCGCAGGGTCTCTTCCAAGGGGCCGGCCCATCCCAGAAACCCGCCGCTCCCCTCTTCGCCGGGGCACTCACCGCAGTTTTGCTCGTCGGAATTGTCTTCGCAGTCCCGCTCCCCGTCGCACTCCGGGTTCTGCTTGCTGATGCAGAGCCCGCTGCGGCATTTGTAGGTGTATTCCTTGCAGGGGACTGTAGTCTGGGACACTGCGGGCAGGACGGAGGGAGAAGGGTTACGGGGCAATCACAAATTCACCCAGGTTGGAAGAGACCTTGAGGATCATTGAGTCCAAGCATCTGCCCGGCTGCGAAACACCTCCAGGGATGGCAACTCCTCCACCACCGCCCTGGGCAGCCTGTTCCAATGCTTGACAACCCTTTCCGTGAAGAAATTTTCCCTAATATCCAATCTAAACCTCCCTGGAGCAACTGGCGGCTGTTTCCTCTCATCCTATCTCTTGTTGCCTGGGAGAAGAGACCGACCCACCCCAGCTAAACCCACCTCTCAGGGAGTTGTAGAGAGCGAGAAGGTCTCCCCTCAACCTCCTCTTCTCCAGGCGGAACAATCCCAACTCCCTCAGCCGCTCCTCAGGAGACCTGTTCTCCAGACCCCTCCCCAGCTCCGCTGCCCTTCTCTGGACACGCTCCAGCACCGCCGTGTCCCTCCTACGCTGTGACACCCAAAGCTGAGCACAGGGGCACAATCACTGCCCTGCTCCTGCTGGTCACGCTATTGCTGATCCAGGCCAAGACGCCACTGGCCTTCTTGGCCACCTGGGCACACGCTGGCTCACGTCGAGCCGACTGGCCACCAGGACCCCCAGATCCTTTTCTGCCAGGCAGTTTCCAGCCTTCCAGCCTCTCCTTCCCAAGCCCGTAGTGTCCAAGGGGTTGGTGTGACCCAAGTGCAGGACCCGGCACTTGGCCTTGTTAAACCTCAGCCCATGGATCCAGCCTGTCCAGATCCCTCTGCAGAGCTTCCTACCCTCCAGCCGATCGACACTCCCGCCTAATTCGGTGTCATCTGCAAACTGACTGAGGGGGCGACTCGACCCCCTCGTCCAGATCAGCAATTAAACAAGACGGGCCCTGAGGAACGCCGCTCGAGACCCGCCGCCCTTCACCTTTGCCGCAGCTGCCCTCGTCGCTCCCGTCCCCGCAGTCGTCCTTGCCGTCGCAGTGCTGCGCGCTGGGGATGCACCTCCCGCTGCTGCACTTGAAGCTGTCGGCGGCGCAAGCTGGGGAGAGAGCAGCCGCTGCGCGATGGCTGGGCACAGAGCCCCCAGCGCCCCCTTTCCCCCCTCCCGAGACGAGTAAAGCCTCCGCAGCTACGACGTCCAGGCGTTCCCGGTCTTTCCTTCGCTAAACTTCACACCGTCACCAACTCATGCGGCCCTTTCCTTCCCAAAAGCCCACGTTGCCTACACCTCCGCTCATCCTTGTTTTCCCCCTCTGCGGCCAGCTGGCATTTTGGGTTGCTCGTTTTCCAGCACGGCACCCGCCCCCCTCCTTCCCCTTCCCCTCGGCCCTTTCCGCCCGCGGTGGGAGCGACTTACTGCACTGCAGCTCGTCGCTGCCGTCACCGCAGTCGTCGACGTTGTCGCAGACCCAGAACTTGGGCTTGCACCAGCCGTTCTGGCACTTGAACTGCTCGTCGGTGCAGGCTGGGAGGGGAGAGAGCGAGATCAGGGGGGGAAGAGACCCGCGAAAGGCGCCGGTGGAGTCACCACCAGGCGCATAAAACACGCAACGACGGCGCTTGGGCCACAGCACAGTGATTCCGCAAGTAATTCCACGACTCCAACCGTCCGGGAGCGCCGCGGTGCCTCCCGCAGTTGGGGCCGGAGCAGAGGTTACGGCGCCGGGACAGCCAGAGGCGACAACGCAATCCAAGCGATGGCTACAAGCAGCACGGAAGCACCCGACGTACCCGGACCACGGCGCTGGCAGCCGGGCCAGCGGCACGCTCTTCCTCGGAGAACAGCCCCTTACCCGGGAAGGAGATGCCAAACCAGAGGATCCCGTCCTCTCTAATGAACCGCTGGCCCCGGACAGTAACGTTAGCTATGGGATAGCTCCGCTAATCCAAGAGGAAAACTCACTCTTGTGTATCTCACAGGTTTCCCGGATGCGCTCTGCGACACCCGCCCGGTTCCGTAACAAAATCCGTCCCTTTTACATCACCCGGCTGGGCCAAACCCACGACAGCCTCGAGGATTAAATCAAAAAACCGCGTTCCCAGCCGGGAGGGACTGGAAAGGGAGGGAGATCCCACTGAGGGAGGGCTGGATTAGCGGGAACCCACGGCCCCTGTACACTGGGAAAGGATCCCAGATCGATTCCCACAGCCAGTGCTTCTCCCTCCAGGCCGGCGGAGCGGGACCGGCAGCCGAGCGGCGACGCCCCGGCGCTAAACCACGTCACCCAGAACAAGCAAACACCCGCCGCCGTTGGCCCGTGCCGTGCCGAGCCGAGAGGAAGCAAAAGGACAGACTCACTGCAGGATCTCTCGTCGCTGCCGTCCACGCAGTCCATCCACCCGTCGCAGCGCATGCTCCTGTCAATGCAGCGGCCCGTGTTGCAGGTAAACTTGCCAGGGCAGGCTGGGTGGGGGGGGGGGGGAAATGGGGGAAAGAAAAAAGAAAAAAGTAACGCGTGAGCCTTCCAGCCGTCCCTTCCCCACGGCACACAACGTTCCCTGAGCCCGCTTACAGCGTCCGGCGTCAAAAACACCTTTTCCTCGCAACAGAGCAGGCATACGAGGTGGTTTGCAAGAAAATAAGACGTGCTCCTATCCCCCACCCCCTCCCCAAAAAGGCGCACTTCCCAATTTACCGGGCAGCGTGAGCGCAGAGGAGGGAGAGATTCCGGAGCTCAGGCAAAATCAGTTCCTCCCCCCGCCCAGATCCTCAGGGTTTCAACTCACGATCGCTGGAGTCGTAGGACAGGTACTCAGCGGAGAATCCAGTGTCCGTGTGGGACTGGTCTGAGTGGAACCGGACCTCTATTTTGTTGGTGGTACCGGCCACGACGAGCTGGGACTGCTCCCCGCAGTACCTGCAGAAGGTTGGGGCCAGTTGCAAACAGCGGGTCGCGGCGTTGGAAAAGAGCCGGGGCGCCGGTTCATCCAAATCCCTGCCCGCCGGAGCGGTGGCTCCCGTCTCCGCAGCCTTTAGGGCTGCAGGATCCCATCCCATCCCATCCCGCCACGGGCCGGTGGGAGTCACCGACACAGCCATCACGGCAGGAACCAGCCAGGGCCGCGGGAAGCAGGTGCTGCCTTCGCAACCCTCTCTCTCTTCAAGGAAGGGTCACCTCCCTTGCCCAAAATGTTGCAAAACAACATCCCTCGCCCGAAATGTTGCGGAACAGCCCCGCTCGCTCCCCCGGCGCAGCACCAGGTGGTCTTTTGTGGCCCAGCTTAGATTAGGCTGGGTAAAAGCAAAGGGTAAACGCAACAACAAACGCACCACAGAACGCAGCGCCATCACCCCGACAACGGAGATTTGCTCATTCGAGCGAAACCGCGCCAGACGTTTCTGCCTTTCCGCACGCGGGGCACGTGACGCGACGTTCCGCGGCATTTCGGGGACGGGGAGGGGCGGGATTCGGCGGCAGCAGCCAACAAACCCGGGGTTTCATCCCCAGCACCGAGCGTGCGGCCGCTCGCCCGCCACGCGGCACGGAGCCACGAGAGCAGGTCAGAGCCGAGCACCTTTCCCATCGAATCCCAAAAAGCACCGGCAGGAACGCAGCCCCCCCAACCCCGGCGAAGGGGCAACGCGGCGGGTCAGGCGGCGCCTGGCACCCACCTCGTGCCCTTGACCTGCACGTAGTCCTTGGGGCAGGAGTCGACCGGGATCCCGGGCTCCAGCACAAAGAACACGTTGAAACGCACCTTCACGTTCTTTTCGGGGGGAACCTGCAAGAGGACGGCAGAGTCGTCGGCGCGTTGTTTTGTGGAGCGCAGGTAGGTTTCGCGGGAAAAGGGTTTGGGAGGAGGACAGGAGGTCACTGGACCTGCACACCCAAGGTTCGTTTGACAGCCTAATTAAGGCCAAGAGAGGACCCCGTCTTACCTCGATGTTCCAGACGCAGTCCAGGGCAGGGGGGTAGTGTGCCGGGTAATAGGGAGTGGTGAAGGTGCCGCTCTCCCCTTTCAGAGTCCCACCGCAGACTAGAAGACAAGCGAGGAGACGAGAACAGGTTCTAGCCACGCAGAGACGTGGTTTTCCCAAGCCTTATCCGGCTGTCGCCCGAGGCGGGAAGGGAGGCGGATGCAACAGCCTCCAACAAGGTTAAAGTCGAGCTCTGCGGGGAGCAGCTCTGCTCCAAGGCTTGGCGAGAACCCAGGAGATCAATCAGGTGCTTCCTGCGTACCATCAATCTGCATATCTAATCCAACAGAATTCCGATTTTGCCCTCCTCAAGGGACATCATCACAGCAGCCAAAGAGCGCCGTGGGCAAGGCAAGCCCCAAGAGCCAAGACGCGACCCGCTTCCAGGTCTCCCGGCCCCGGCAAACATCCCCGGCAAACTGAGCGCAGCCACGGCGGCGCCTCCCTCTGCAGTTGCCCGTGGCACGGGGAGGTGGAGGGAGCTGATCCAAGGCCTCTTGCTCACCTTTCAACTTCGGGAGCTGGAAGAACTCAGCCTTGAAGCCGGGGAATCTCCCCTCCTTGTTGGTAACCAATGTGACGAGCATGACGTTCTGGGAGGACAGGAAGGTCAGGTTGTAGGAAGGGGCGTAATTCCCACAGAGCCTAGGAAAAGGACGGACAAAATCCGTTAGGCACGACTGCGCAGAGAGCCTCGGGCAGCGCGGATCACCTCCGAGCAGGGGCAGGCGCTCAGTCACCAGCAGGACGTCTCGGTGTCGCCCTGCCACCGGCACGCCAGGCCTCGTGGGGACACTCACCTGACCAAAGCGTGGGGCTCCACGGGGCTCAGGGAGTTGTACACCTTGACGTAGTCGCTGTCGTCCCCGCACTGCTCCAGCTCCAGCGTCCTGAAGGTCAGGCTGATGATGGAGTCGGCGTCCGCCCTCAGCGTCCAGTAGCAGAGGGCGTTGTTGGGGTAGGGGCTGTTGGGGAAGCCCGGCGTGGTGAAACTGGTGACCTCCCCTTCCTTGGCGTGGAGGGCAAACATGCAGCTCCCTGCCCGGGAGAGGGGCGGAGAGTTAACAAAGCAAACGGGGAGGGTCTGCCCTGCCTTTCCCCGGGATGCAGAGCGCGGCATGGTAATTCCTTGCCTGCCCGGAGGCTGTCCGTCCCCGGGCAGAGCCTCTTGCAGAGAGCATCCTGGCTCTCCAGACTCCTTCCACAAAGTGAGGCACTGGGGAAGGACAGCCGGGGCCGCCCACCGCTGCCAGATAACCACGAGGCCCGTGCCGCAGTCCGGCTGACCCCAGAGCAGCTCCAAGCAGGACACGGGGGTCTGCCTTGCAGACGGATCACCTCAAATCAGGCCCCTTCCCACCTCGCGAGGGAAATCGCCACCCCAAAGAGGTCCGGGGGTGTTACGAGAGCGAAGAAGAACTGTACTTACTGTCCCGAGCGGAGTAAGCTATGCTGGGATCGGCAGCTACGGGAGAAAACAGAGCTGTTGTCATCCTTTGGGCTGCGGAAAGTTCGCCGGCACAAAGATGAAGGGGTCCCCGGGATCTGCAGGGATTTGTGGGGTGTCTCCCGGCCAGCTGGCCGGGGGCAAGCCGCTCCCGCCTGGGCTGCGGGCAGCCGAGCGAGCAAGTTTTCCCTCTGCAGGAGGGAGGATTCATCCCTGTCCCGCTCCAGCTGGGCTCAGGGGAGAACACGGAGCGTTGGAGCGAAGGGAAGCGCAGCCTCCCCCACTCTGCACGGCCCATCAGAGCAGCACTGTCCCTACGCTCAACCTCGGAGCGATCCCCGCGGCCGAAGAACCCAAAGGAGGGCCGCGACCGGCAGCTTCGCCCTCCAGCCAAATGTCCCCCCCAAGTCCCACGCAGAGGCCCAGGCACGGTGGAACCAGCACTCACGGAAAGCGACGACCGACTCCACCTTCAGCACTGGGTTTCGCAGGCGGGGGTTCAGCCTCTGGAGCAGGCTCTGCTTGTCCGCCATCGCCCTGTCCAGACTCTCCTCCCGGTACTTGGGGACGACGAACTCCGACCAGTAGTAGGCAATGACGCTGCCTTCGCTGCCAGGGAAGGGCGACGACGGGGTGAGAACAAGGACAAACACAGGAGGGCTCAAGTGTCAGTAGAAGAAGGGTCCGAGCTACTGGATGAGCCGCTTTTGGAGGTTGGCCGTGGGAAAGGGAGAGTCTCAATGACCAGGTAAGCCAACCGCGCCCGGCAAAGGCCGCTGCCAGCCTGGGGAGACCCTTTCAAAGCTGCCCAGCGCCACCCACGAAGCTTCATAGCGGTCTACTGGATCTTCCCGAGACATGTCCCTCCGGTGATGAGGGCTGGCAGAAAACCACACGCCTTTTCAGGTCACTTTTCCCCGACCGCCTTTTACCGGGTCACTCAAGGTGCCTACTGCGGTGCATCCGCCGCCGGGAGCTCAGGAAGGAGGGCATACGGCTGCGTGACACCCCAGCATCGCCCTCCTCCGCTCCCAGACAGGGCTCAGGCGGCGCCGGACACTCACCTGAAGGCAGTTATCACCGTCTCTTTGTGGTAGGGGCCAATATCTGCGTGATTCCTGTAGATGTCCTCCACCTGGAAGGTTTAAAGAAGGGTGTTCAGCGTGTCAAGAGGCGAGGAGGAAAGGCTAAAGACAGACAGAGCTTCCAGCCTGCTACGGAAAATCAGGGCACGTACCCAGCACCTCCGGAATCAGGGGTCAAAGAGAGGAAGAGGGAGAGCTGAGAGTCCCAGAAGCGCCTAGACCTGCACACCACGTCCTGCTCGCGACTCGGCTCGCCCGGCTTTTTCCCGGGAGAAGCACAACAAATACCCGAGCCCGCGGGGAAAGGCGAGACCAGCCACGGCTTCGGCACGAAAAGCAGACACGCTCCTGCCTCAGCTCCCAGCCCTGACTCATCCAGCGGCTCCCTGGTTTGCCCCGGCAGCCTCCTACGGCACAGGCCGGGTGGGCAGAGGCAGGGAGACGCCGTGGCACTGGGATGGAGCCGTGATGCCAAGACCCAGCTTCAAGGCAGGCTCCCTGCGGCCAGCCGGCATGTCCCGGCGAGCGGGGAGAGCTGAGAGGAGCGGGGAAGCTCCGAGCAGTCTCGCGTGCAAGATCCCCGTGGCCACGGGGCAAGAGGACAAAGTCCTGCTCGCAGGAGGAGGGATGCAAGAAACCTCTTACCGTGTTCTTCACCTTGTTGGCCAGCATGATGAAGTCCGGCGAGCTGGAGTTCTCGTAAGCGTCGAGGAAGTTCCAGTTCAGAACGCGCAAGTGGCCGTTGAAAACCTTCCGGACGGGAGCGTTCCTGTCTGCAAGGCAATATTCAGCGTCAGAAAGGGCGGCCAGGGCTTGGGACCGTGGCACAGCAGGTCCCCGGTGACAGGAAATCAGGGCTGGGTGGTGGAAACGGTGTCCCCCCGCCGCCTGGAGCCTGCCCAGAGCTGGAGAGGGCACACGGGATAATGAAGATTTTTCCCGGTGGATACGCTCCCAGAGTATCGCCCTACGCGCCACCACCCATCAGACGTCATACTCACATTTAAAGTGCCAAACCAGGAGGCCGGTGACGAGGGAGATGAGCAGGAAAACAACGATCGCGACGGCGACGACCACCCGCCGCTTCGGGCCACGCTTCTCCATCTTCTTGGAGTTCATGGCGGGGAGGAACTCCACCCCTTCCTCCGGGTAGTTCATGTCCTAGGAGGGGAGAGAGGGCCGGATGGTGGCAAGGCCGTTGCCACGGGCTGATTTGGAGAGGTGCCACCACGGAGCAGCCTAGAGCAGAGCTACGCGTCCCCACCACCGAGCGCACGGGGCATGCCTCGGCGTCGGCGGCTCCACGGGACAAACCCTGCAGGCTTTTGCTTTCCTTTCCGGCACGCACCTAATTCCTTCTTGGTCCTAACAGACGGTGCTCGGCGCCGGTAAACTCAGGGGCGAGTCCGCACAACCCCCGTGACCGCGGCAGGTCACAAACTCGCAACCTCCCAGATCTCTGCCTGCCGGCAGATGAAACTACAGGCAAAGAAAATTCACCCCCGCAAAGCGCTCGCTATGTGGCAGGTGTGTCACCCGCAGCTCGTGGGGCGCAGCAGGCTATAAATAGCATTCCTGTAAAAGAAGAAAATAGAGCGACTTCCTCCCTTTCCATCTGCACGACTCTCCGTGCGCCTCCTGGGCCAACGCAGCGCTCCTGGAGCTCTGTCTGGGATCTCCCGTTCAGCGCAAACACCAATTAAAAGAAGTACACCAACAAACCGAGACGAACCGGCGAGTCGTCCCCGCCAGCCACGCTCTCAGGACGAGACGCGCTGGCTAACGAAGAGCGGGTCCTAAAGGCAGCTCGCCCAGGAATGAGAAACCACCCTTGCAGAGCACGGCTCTCAGCGATGTCGCCGCCCCGCGCCGGGCTGGGTGATGAAGAGGAAGGTCTCCGTCTCAGCGCAAAAACCCGCGGTGCCCCGGGGTTTCACCCTCTCGCACCTTTGGCCTTACCTGCCCTCCATCCTTGCGCTGCTCCCTACCTGCTCCTCCAGCCCGGGATGGGAAGAGCTGCAGACCTGGATGTTTTCAGAGGATGCCACGCAGCCCCGAGCACGCCGGGTTCTTCTCAGGGTCCCCGATCTGCACTCTCTACCGCAGCGCTCCCTCTCCTCTCCTGCTTTCTTCTTGTGCCTCCCCGCGGGGAGGAAGGGCTCTCTGCCTGCTGCAAACTGCCCAAACCACGGGGACGCCTCACTTTTCCGGTCACCACCTTCCCATTTTCCCTCTCTCCTGAGCGGCACGGGGCTCCGGGGATGACAGCGAGGACGCCACAACACAAAGTGCCGACTAGCACAGATTCGCTAAGCGCATTTCACCCCCGCACACGCCGCCGTGCCAGGTCAGATGCTGCCCGTCCTCTCTCAGCCCCGGGGCTGACACAAAAAAGCACTAACGGCTCTCGGGCTAATTTGATGCAAATGTCACAAGCCCCTAAAAAGCTCGGAAAAACAACCAGCAAAGGGGATCCTGAGGGACCCAGGCGATGAGCCGCCCTCGCCAGCGCTGCCCTTAGGTGCGGTGGCTGCACCATCTCATCTTTCCCAAGCCTGGCTTTGCAGGAAAGCCCAGCTCCCACTTGCATCATTCCCCCCGGCTCCTTTTGCCCTTTTCTTCACCCAATCTCTGCCCTCTCCTCCA
Organism: Chionis minor; assembly: GCA_013398295.1. NCBI lineage: Eukaryota > Metazoa > Chordata > Aves > Charadriiformes > Chionidae > Chionis > Chionis minor. The sequence continues at coordinate 8,282 of VZSF01002614.1, read as the reverse complement.
ACTCTCCGCGCCTCACCAAAGCCTCTCCTCCCTGCGGTATTCGCCCGAGGCCTTTTACAAAAGAAAGGGACGTGGCAGGCACTTTACCCTACATTTTTTGTAAAGGAGTCTGTAAGTTTAATCCTCTGCAAACGCTTACTAGAAGGCCGCTAAGACGGGAGAAACCTACCCGTTTTCACGCCATCTGCTCTCAGGATAATCCGAGTTTATCATTTGACAGCTCTGCGCTACAGCATGGGGAACGAAGCCTTCATTCACCTGTGAGATTTACCCCCCAAAGCTGGGCAGAAAGAAACCACTGAGGTGCCAGGCTGTTTCTACCGCCAACATCCAGCCCCCGCCACACGAAACAAAAGACCTAGCAGGGCCACAGAGGCCAGTCCCGCAGGAGATGCTCCGATTCCCGTTCGGCTTCGGCGATCGTACGGGAAAATCTTGAAAACTTAACCCAAGGAAACGTCGAAACAGAAGTTTCGAAACCCGAGGAAGCTTCAAAACCCAACACAAAACAAAGCCTAAATCCGTACGGACATCCTCGATCAAGAAACTCTTCCATCAAAGCCAAGATTGCCTGCAGTTTGACGCACCGTCTTCGAAACAGCCATCCGGCTCGCATCAGTTTCCGATTCATGCAAAAGAAATACCCCAAAGCAAGGTAAAGAGAAGAAACAGGCCACAAATCTCGCAAGCATCTCCCTTCTCCCTCCACGGGGCTGCTTGCAGGGCCAAGCCTTCCCAGGACTTCCCATACACTGCCGCTGTTCGCAGCGTATGGGAAAAACCTTAATTCTCTCCTAACATCTGCGGGATCCTGCGGCAAGAAAGCAACCTCAGGGGCTTAAAATGATGTACCTCTTCACACAGCAGCAGCTTTCCCAGACTTCCCGGGGTCAGCGAGGAAGAACCGCCGGCCCCCAGCTCACCGGGGGAAGACGGCGTCTCTGTGTGTTCCGAGTCACAACTTTCGGGCACAAGCTGTTAAATCTGGGCCTTAATAACACACCCCCCCCCCCCCCCCCCCGCCCCCGGCAGGCTGAATTCAACCAGATGGCGCCTCTTCCCCGAAAGAGGGACCGCGCACTTCTGGCACGCGCGGCGTAACTCTGCAGGGTTTGCAGCAGCAGCAGCAGCAAAACAGCACAGTGAAATCAGATTTCCTACCCTAAAGGAAGCCCGATTTTCAAATAGCGTGCCCTTCGGCTGAGGGTACCGTCAGCCCTCTGCAAAATTCCCAAGTTTCGCCAAACCGCCGGAAAAAAACGGGGCTCGGCTGCAAGCGGGAGATACCGCTGTACAAGGCAAGACAACCAGCCCCACGGCGGACGCATTTTAACATCACCTTTGAGCTAACGGTCGTGTCTTCACGGAGGGAAGACTCGTTAAACGGGAGCAACTAATCAGCAGGATTAAATGAGGAGGGAAACACAGCTCCCCTCCGCCTCCACCACGCGCCGCGGCTGCAGCGTGACCAACGGAAGGCAGGCAAGAAAACTCACCGTCTGATCTTTCCTTAGACAATTTCCCTGCTCTTCTTGGAAAAAAAAGGATGAACGATCTTAAACCGGTGAGGGTTTGCAGCACGCCTTTGTCGGTTTGTTCTCGCTCCAACGCTGAGAGGGCAGCGCCACCCACAGCACCAAGAGAAATTAAAGGGGTGCAGGGACTCCTGGGGAGGCTGTTTTTGTTCTTTATTACTCCTGTGCAAGGTGCATCAGCAGCCGCTGTTACTCGCCAGAAGTTGCCCAGTGGCTAGAGGCAGACACGAGGCTGGATCCAACGAGGTTTCCCTTCCTGCTCTGCGGGAAGGGAACTCCACCTCTCGTTTTTGTTTTGTACTCCGGCTCTCGCCCTCTCCCGCCCTCACACCTTGTGGACACCACTGTACTCCCCAGCCAACTCCGCCACCTGTGTGAAGCGGCTTTGAGGAGCTGCCGCCTGTCGCAGCCCGGGTGAGCCAGGGCGATTGCTGCAAACTCTCTTCTCGGCGCAAGGCAAAGGGTCTGAAGCATCCCCCAAGCACTACGGGAACGCTGAATCGGGTCACGCCGGGAAGATTTCGGACGAGGTCCCGCGTCCCGACCTCTGAGTAAGAGGCTGAGTCTTCCCTGCCCACGCTCGGCAGGAAAAGCACTCGTTTGACCTTCGTACCGGCCTGGGCTGTCCCCACAGAGCGCGGCTCAGCCTCCCCTCCGCCGCACATCCCCTTCGCCGGGGAGAAACACCTCCTCGGCGGTGCCGGTCACCATCCTCTAGGCTGGGCAAGAAACCAGAGGGAATCAAAAGCAAGACAGGCTTGAAAGATCACAGTTACATCCAAGGTCAAAAGGCGACGACAATTTTCATCTCCTTTAGCTAACGGCTGCCGCACGTTTCCCTGGTGTGTCCTGGACGGCCCGTGGCAACGGCAGACGTAAACCGGAGAGGATCTGAAAGCACGTCCTGCTCTCACCTTGTCCATGATTCCCCGACAAACAGTCTCTAGCTGACAGCGACTCAAGGTCTGACTCTCGCCCTTCTCGAGGAAACTCTTCCAATAAACATGACTGACAAAAAAAAGCCCCAACCTTCCGTGATATTCTCCCCGCCTTAGTCACAGGTGCAGTTACTTCCTCTTGCTCCTCCTCGCTCAGCCCTCACCGTCACCGCGGGGCTGCCCACGGCCGGACCGGAGGTTTCTGGTGGCAGCGTCAGCGCCGGCAGGAAAGCCGCGTGCCAATCAAGTGAAAGGCTCTGAAAGACGTCGCCCCGTGCCTTCCACGCCTAGGTTTCCCCTGGAGTACACACTCCACGAGGGAACCTGGAAAAGGGGAGGGAACCTGGAAAAGGGGCGCGAACGGAGAGATGGGTAAGGAACTTGGAGGTCTCCCGCGCCCATCTCCTCCGTGCGGAGCTCAGAGGGGAGTCCCGTGCAAAAGCAAACCTTCCCACTCCTCCTCCGTAAGCCAGCCGCACGATGTATTTTTAGGCAGCAACCACACTCCGCCAGACTGGACAAACCAGATGCAGAAGTGACTAATTCTGTCAGCAGGAAATTCAGCAGGCACGCAGGGATGGTGGGAACAGCCACAGCCGACGCCGGACTGGAGATGCTTACCAGCAAGCGGAGATCTCCTCCTGCAACAGGGGCGTTCCAAAAAGGCTAAGATGTGCTGCAGAGTACGGCGCTCCAGCAAGAACATTTCTGGGTCCATCTGGGATCAGCGTCTCCCCTAGAGGCTGATTTCTGGCTCTCTTGGCGGCTCCAGCAAGACACCGTGGTGCGTCCCGGGCACCAAAGGCACTCACCGCTCCCGTCTCCTCCAAAATAGGTGCTCCATCTCCCGCTCGGTGTCTGCGGCTGGGTCGCTGGACCCCGACCCACAGAAGGACGGGGCTCCTGGCATTGGTTCCACCCATCCCTTATCACACCTGGTGCAGTTTTTTGTCCAGCGCAAGGCAGCTATGAGATTCAGCCGCTTCCCTTGACGTCTACCACGTTCCAGCCCCAGCTGGTCCGGCCGCAGGACTGCGCGGGGCCAAAGCCGCACGGATCACAGAAGGGAAGCGCAGGGGCGCCACCAAGGCAGCCTTGCTGCCAAAGACCCGCTGCCTGGCGTTTAATGGACATGGCCGAGAAAAGGAAGCCATAAAACACCAACTTGGAAGTGGCCCGGAAAGGTCTCAAATGAAGAAGAGTCGTCAGACTCTCGCTGGGTCACCCTGCAGATCCCAGCCTGTGCATCCAAGAGGCTTTTCCCACCTCCCCTTTTCCGGCCACACCTGCCTCAGGCGGTGTTCGATAAAAACTAAAACGAGTATCACAGGAGAACTGAGAGGAACGAAACCCATCGACTCACCAGGCAGCTCAGGACACTGCCGGCAAGCCAGGCCCAGAGCTCGGAGATCAACGGGGTGGGCTTCTGCAGTGCAGAAAGAGCCAAGAAAGTTAATATTTTCAAAACCTGAGGTTTCCCAGACCATACTGAAACAGCTCGGGAAAAACCCCAAAGACCTAAAAGCTGCTGACGTGCAACTCGCTTCACCCAAGTAGCTCAGGTACACAGCTCCTGAGGATCAACTCCTGCTCCGACTCTTCCTGCGAGCCAAGACACTCCTCTGGGAAGAAATCTGATAAGGATGATCTTCTTCTTACTGTTCTTGATAAGAAATACACGGAAACGGCACGCGTAAGAGCTAAGTTTCTGTAAGGCATATTCGTGCTGGGCTGCCCCAACACGGACAGTAAAGCGCTGAGGAAACTTTGCCAGCCTATTATTTCTCGTCTTGGGTTCCTTATTAAGGGCAATGACACTATAAAATGGTGACATCAGAACTAACGAGGGAATATGGAGCAGGAAATAAAGGACACGGAGTCCTCCAGACGCTCTGCCTTCCAGGCACAGAGGGCAAGTGCAATAGCGAAAGATACAAGTCACGCGCGCCTATTTCACACACTGATTTCGAGCTCCATCCTCTACAGCGTTCAAGCATCTTGTGACCGTCCTGAGTCACACGAGAAACCAAATTCCTTCAGGTTTATTACGGAAGAAACTAAGGTTAATGTTTGCACAGGACAGCACAGGCTTGGCTGGCTGCCCCGCGCCGGGCTTATCGCTGCAGCTGTGTCATGCAACACAGCAGCTCAAAAAAAAAAAGCAAGCACACTTCTAACAGCGTGTCTTGTAGCAGAGAATTCCTGGGGAGAAGAGGGGAAAAAAGCTGTTTTACAGGCCTGGTACATGTAGCTAGGAGTCACAAAATTCCTCCCTACAACACGCTTGTGTCCCAAGACCAGAAAAGCGACGTGCCGCAGATGCAGAGAGCTTATTTTAAAAACACCCCTTACATCTTTCCTGGTACAGAAAGTACTGCCTGAGCAACAAAAACGCCCTCCAGCAGCCCAACAAAACCAGCTGCGCTCCAGACCGCGAGGAAACGCTCCACGTTCATCATTACATTTCGCCCACGCTCTTGACCCGACTCTTAGAGATTTGCGGCGGATCCGGCCCCACGGCATTTGAACGTCTGGAGCCAACAGCACGGCAAAGGCCAGTATCTCCGACCGGGCAAAGCCTTCGTCTGGCAAACCCATCCCTGTTAGCCGCTCCTTCCCCCGCCCCAGCCTATCGCCTGGATATTGGGGTGCGTTACTCGCGACGCTAGCCCCGGTGGCCTTTGGATGGAAACGGCGTATTCTACCCTGGGCAAGGCGAGAACCTTTGGTCTGATGCCTTCCCCACAAGCCAGGCCCTCAGAAACGCTCTCGCTGCTCCCTCAATGGTTTTACAAAGTGATCTTTTGTTTGCCGAGCAAAGGTCTGGCGTGTTCGCGATCAGCCTCGGCCTTTTTCTCCTCCTGCCTTCCTGATCCCTGTTTGCCTTTGGCACCGGCAGCAGCAAAACTGGCCCGAGCAGCAGCTCACCCGCCAGCCACTACCCGAGAGAAAAGCCCTTTCCGAGGAACAGGAGCAGCTTCTCCTCACTGTGCCCAAGAAACGCCTCACCTCCTTCTCCCGTCGCAGGAGGAGAGGCAGACATTGCAAAACAACTCACATCTGCTCCGCCGTTGTATTTATAGGGAGCCAAGTCCACGAGGGGACAAATTCCTCCGGCTTTTTGCTGCCGGGAAGGCAGGTACCATCAGTGGGGAAGTCCTCCTGGGTCGGATCCGCTCCTCCTGGACGGACGCAGGGGGGAAAACTGCTCCAGGACCAGGGAAAAGGACCTCCACGCTGCCCCGGCGTGAAGGGACTCTCTCGAGCGCTCAGCCCTGCCGTTAAAAAGACCCACCAGCAGCGCAAACCTCCCTCCTGCCAAAAGAAGGAGCCGGTCAGGGAAGGTCACCCCGCGCACGACAGCGTCACCCCGACCCGGCCAGGGAACGCGGAGCTCAAGCCGAGCCGTATCGGCGAGAGCATCTTCTTCCCGGCTCCCGGCAGCCACCCGCGCCCCTGACAGCTGCGGGACAGCGGGGCTGGAGGCGAGGGAAGCTTTTTCTTGCTGTAGGCCAGCTTTCTGCCGGGTGCCAAAACTGCCAGCTCCTTCGCCGCCGCCAGATAACAACCGCTAAAGCCAGAGACCGACGCCAGGCAGGCTGCAGCCCGCTTTAAAAAGCTCAAAGCCCAAGCTTTGAAACAGCCCCGCGGCGCGGAACAGGCTCTGGAGGTGCAACCCAAAAACCACCAGTCCCCGCCCGACCCTCAGGAAGGACCCCCCTTCCCCGCCAGGAAAACCTACGCGAAAAGCCACCGCGCGCGGCTTAAGCTCGCTCAAGTTTCAAAGCACACTGATAATGCATCGGTTAATTAACGAAGCCCCAAAGCCCTGGGCTGAAGTCAGACGTTCTGACGGCTTGAACAGGTTTAGTTAGATGTGTTGCTACACAACCCGGACCCACGCACGGCAAACAGTTCGCCTCCCCGGGTTTTATCTTTACTCACATCCCCAGCGCCTCGCTTGAGCCGAAATCAAAACCCTCGGAGCGACGGCAGGGCTGACACCAAGGCGGTCTGACACCGGCGCAGACCGCCGCGGGGATTTCCACTTTCCCAAAGCTGGTTTTTCTCTTCCTGCTCCGCCGCGCTGGGCTGGGAGGCGTCCCCCCGCCCTCCAAAAAGGGGTTTCTCCTGGGTTTGTCTGACGGCGGAAGGGGAGAGGGAATCTCCCCCCGTTTCCCGAGGGATCCGGAGCCGCCCCGGTCAGCCCCGACCCGCGACGCTCAAAGGAATGGCGAGGCAGCTCGGCGAAAGGCTGTCCGCCCTTGGGAAAGCCCCACCGTCCCCCCCCCCGCCCCCGGCACCGGGCGCCGCTCTCACCTGTGGTTGGACGCTGTACCTCATGCCGGCACCGGCGGCCGTGGGGCCCCGCTCCATGGCGAGGGCGGCTGCCGTGCCGGCTCAGGCCACCATGGCCGGGTCGCTCCCGGCCTCGGCACGGCACGGCTCGGCACGGTGCCCAGCTCCTCCTCTCCGCTCCGCCGGCAGGTGCGGGAAGGCGGAAACACCCCCAACGGGTTCCCCCGGCGCTCCCGCGTCTTGGCTGCTACTCCCACCTCTCCCGCTTCTTTCCCCGGGGAAAAATGAGGGCAAGCTCGGCATCCTCAGAAAAGACCCTTTCGCCATGCGCTTCACTTCAGGAAATGAAACCAGAAAAATCTTCTGCCAGCACGAGCCGCCCTGCAGCCAGCAGGAGGGCTTGCTAGCACCCGTGTAGGCACCAGTTTCTAGGACAAAGCTTTATGTCCCTTCTCAAGTGACAACGCTACGAATATGCTACAGCAATATATATATATATATATATATTATATAGCAATAATGCTATGAAACGCCGCCGCAAAGAGGACACTCTCCGACACGCACGGGCTCTTGCGCCCCAGGGACAAGCCCGCTGTTCCCCAAAACACCTGGTACGCTGACAAAGTGAAATATTCCCTTTGTCCCAGCCTGAAGCCGGCTCTCAGCCAGGCTACAGCATTTTAGGCACGAGCCACCTCTTACCAAACGGAGGAGACCCGATGCCAAATGACGAGCAACGCAGCAGTCCAGCAGAAATCCAAATTTGGCCCTCGGAGTGTTGCTCACGTACCAGCAACAGCTCCCGGGGACTCTAACATTAAACGGTGCCCCCAGAGAAGAAAAGGAGGGACCAGTGGGAAAGGCCTGGATTTGGGGAATGCTCTAAGGCAAATGGGAAAGGGGGCTTTTGACGGAGAAATCTGCATTCCTGACACAGTCTTACTCCGTTATTTTCCCCTTCTCAGAAAGACGACTCCCTTCCCCCGCCTCCAATATTTCAGTTTCTCCCACTCAAGTCAAGATTAAAGATAGCTGGAGCGACATCATCTTCCTCAGAAGAGTTCCTCCCTTCTCTTCCGCGTCATAGTTTACACCAACATGGGAAATGCCAGTCAAGCTATTTGCAGGCTGGCCATCCCACTGCTGATCTCAACCCCTTTACACCAATTGCATCCAGCCCTGAAACTGATTTTTTATTTTTTTTTTTAATTTTTTTTCCCCTCCCCTCCCACACCCGAACATTTGAATTTCCCAGAAAGCTGCTTTTGGTGTGACAGGATCGCCCACCGATTCAGACGCTGCAGGGAGAAGTAAGTAGCTTGCCTTACTTTTGAAGAAGCTTGCCGGCTTCCTTTTTGTTCCCCCCCCCCGGCTCTAAAATGTCTCCTGCGGAGCGCAAGTTTTGCGGCGTTTCGCACGTTTCTCTGGGGTTAAAAAGTGACGGTGTCAGGTCTCTGACGCTGCTGCTTTCTCTTTGGGTGAAAAACATAACGCGCATATATATATATAT
>VZSF01002613.1:469328-538438 GCA_013398295.1 Chionis minor | reverse complement strand
GGGCGGTGCGTGTGGGGGCTCGGGGAGGGGATGATTCATTGCAGGGTAGTCATGACATTGCTGCCTGGTTGCCTGCGGCTGCCAGCCGGCACGGGCACGGGTGGCTCTGCCACGGGCACGGGTGGCTCCATCTGCCCCGGCGCGCTGAGATTCCCGCCGGCTTCCTAACCCAACCCGGGACCCACTGCCATGCCCGCCATCCTGCTCTTCTGGAGCCGCGCCGAGAGGTATGCATCCATCCCGGTACCCATCCCGCTACCCATCCCGGCACTCGGTGCCCGCTGCCCGGCGAGCCACCGGGACTCTAGCCCCCGGGGACGGATGCAGTGGGCTTGGGGAGCTCTCGCCTGCCTGGCGTTCCGCTCGCTGGGTGATGTTCCCGGTTAGTTACGGGTGATGTCCCGGTACGGCTGCCCAATTTCGGCGCGGGGCATGCAGAGAGGATGCTCGTGGCAAACCGCGAGTGAGTGAGTGAGTGAGTGTGACGGACGCAGGGAGGGGACGGACGGGACGGGATGCGGTGGCATTGGATTTTCCTTGGCTGTGCCTGAAGGTGACTTCTCAGAAGTAGGTTTTCGGAGGAGGTGTCTCGTCCCGGCGCTCCCCAGTTGCTGGGTGGGAGCGCGGCAGTCGGAGCCTTTCTGCTGGGGCACCGGTGGCGGTGCCCGGGGAGGGGGACTCAGGGACCCCCGTGCATCCGAAGGGGATGGTGCAAATTGGTTAATGTGACTTTTTTTGTTTTTCTTTTTTTTTTTTTCCCCCCACATCGCCGCCGCCCTACTTTTCTCCTTCCCCAATTCGCTTGGCGGGTGCAAGAGCCCTGGGCGTCAGCAAAGTCGGTTTTGGGGACGTTTTTTGGGGGCTCCTGGCTGCGCTCCCTGCTCCTCGGCGGGGGCTGCGCGGGGGACGTGACAGTGACGGGGCGGCCGGGCGCCTTGCGGCAGCGGGGAGGGAGGATGCTGGAGCTGACGGCAGAAGCGTGCCTTATTCTGCCTTAATCCGGCAGTTTAGCGAGAAAGCGTTGAGAAACCAATTAAAGGGAAAATTACGGCTCGGCAGCAAGCGACTCCATTGAAGGGTCTCCCGGTTGGGAAGCGCACAAAGGACGGCAGCTCCCCGGCAGCTCCCCGGCATCGACAACCGCTCGCCTGCCACCGAAGCCCTTCCGGAGCCGTCCGGGGAGTGGAGGTTGGAGCCAACCGTGGCCGCCGGGCTGGCGAGGAGCTGCCTTTTCGGTGCTCCCGAGGAGCTGGAGCGGGAGGCTCGCCACCCCAGCGTCCCTTGGCGGCAGCGGCATCCCCGGCACGAACCGGCACCGCCGTCCGCCTGCCACCCTCCAGTGCCTCCCGGCTGGGCACACAGCACCTGCCGGCGCCGGCGGACAACCGCGATGTTTAAAATAAAACTAGAGCCTTTAAAAATGACAGCATGGACTCTGAATGTGTTCGTAAAGTTTCGGTAAGTGGGTTTCCGCGTCCTCATTAAGCCATCGGTGCCCGTCCCCGGTGTCCCGCGGTGACCCTGCACCCCGAGATGGAAGAAAAAAAAAAAAAAAAACCCAAAAAAACCTCAACCCAACCCGCCCTGGTGCTGCTGCTGCCGCTACCGGGGCGGGTTTGTTCCCTTAGATGACTGCCGAGCAGAGGGATTATGTCAAACGATCGCTATTCAGCTGGCTCGCTCATCCAGCGGTTGCACGGGCTGATGTCATGTGCGGGGCCGGAACAAAGATTTAAATTTATTTTTTTTTCCTTTTCTGTGGTTGCCAGAGGAAGCTGGAGCCTGGGCTGGCTCAGTGGGGCCGGGGAGTGCTTGTGGTTTTTCTCTAAGGCCGGGTGGCCGTGGCTTGTCCGAAGGCGTCCGGTTTGATGTGGGAACGGTCTCGCCCGCCCTGCAGCACCTTCCCCCCCTGTCCTTCCCCGCTCCCGAGGGGGTTAAATGGGAAGGCAGGAGAGGATGACTGAGCAGAAGGGGGAGAGGGAGCTGGTGGCAAGGCGCAGCTGATCCCAGAGAGGTGGGAGGGAGGGAGGGAAGGAGGCTCTGCGGGGACAGAGTCGTGTTTTACCACCATCGCGCATGTGAGCGTCGCCTCCGGAGCGTGCCTTAACCCACCGGGTCACCCGCCGGCGGCTGGTCCTCACCGGCACGGTAAACCGCGGCACCGGGATGCATTTCGGGACAGAAATTCACCCCTCCCCAATCCCAAAGCTGGACGAAGGGATCCCCGACCGGGAAAGCGTCCCCCCACTGGGAGAGCATCCCCCCACTGGGCATCCCCTCCCCGCGGCCAAAGACCCCTCAGTGGTTGCGATCGGAGATCTTGCGGGGAGCGATCGGAGATCTTGCGGGGAGCGACGGCGTTTTGCTGGGACGGGGTGTATTTTTTTGGGATGCGCCGTGGGGGTTCGGCCGGGTGAGGGGGTCCCAGTGGTGCCGTCAGATCGGGCTACGCGGGGCCGGCGTCGGGCGCTGTGGTCCCCGGTGTGGGAGGACAGGTGAAGGTTTGGCACCTCCGCGTCTCTCGAGCTGGGGTGTGACGGGGTTGTCCTCAGCGCTGCCTGGCCTGCCCTCGCTGCGGGGGGGTCGGCTTCATCCAGGCAGGAGCTCAATCCTGGTCCAAGTCCTGGTGCTGGCTGTAGGGAGACCCTGCCCCGTGCCGGAGGCTGCTGTGGGGAAGGGGGGCATTGCAGGGGGGACCTTTGGCGGAGGGGATCGGCAGCTCACCTCTTGCCCCCCCCTCCCGTTGCTTGCCTGGGGTCTCCTGCAGCCCCCCATTCCCGGTGGGGAGGGCAGATGGGAAGGTGGGCAGGGGACAGAGCATCCCCCGGCGCCTGCGTGGGCTGGGCGCCGGCTCTGCACGCAGGAGCTGGTGCAGAAACGTGCTGGCATCTAGGAGCTGCCGCCCGCGGGAGACGCTGCCGGATGCTCTTTACGCCCCCAGGGACCTTCTCCCACCTCTTCTGTGCCCCCTCCCCAGGGTGCCTCACATGTCCGCAGGTGCCCCTATCTCCCCTCGCCCTGTCCTTCAGAGGTGCCTTAGCTCTCCTCCCCACCCACAGTGACCCGTCCCGTGGCTGGGTCAAGAAAGAGCAGAAGTTGGTGGTTCAAATCGAGGTGGCCCATTTCCAAGCCCCCATGTCAGCCACCCAGCCTCCGAGGGGTTATTGCCCAAGGCATGACCCAAGGCAAGCCATGGATGGATGGGGCTTGGAGCAACCTGGTCTAGTGGGAGGTGTCCCTGCCCATGGCAGGGGGGTTGGAACTCGATAATCTTTAAGGTCCCTTCAAACCCAAACCATTCTGTGATTCTGTGTTGCTTAGGATGGATACCAGGGGCTCAGTGCAGGGGCTGTGGATGTGCACCACGGGGGTACCTGGACACCCTCATTGGAGCTGCTGTGGTTGAGGGGGTTCCTCTGTGACCTCTGCTGGGAGTTCATGGATAGATTGTCAGGGGGAGCATCTGGTAACTTGTCTGATGGTGAAGGAAGGCGCCAAGGCTCACACCCCATGCAGAAATCCATCGGCTGGAGGGGCACAACAGGCTGAGGCTGCCCAAGGGTGTTTGGGGCAAGGATGGGGTGAAACCTGGACCACTGTGGGGAGCAGGACCTGAACGTGAGGACTTGTCAGAGAGCAGCGGTGCTGCTGGGGCAACACCTGGAGAAGAGCAGGGCTGGCAGCAAGCTCTGAGCTGTGCTGTGTGAGGCAGCGGGGACCAGCCAGGCTCAGGGGGGTCGGGACTTCACTCTTGGACAACCAGAGGTTGAGAAGCAGCGTGAAGCGTCCGTGGAGGGCTGTGAGGCTCACTGCTTCTGTCCCCAGAGGAGCTGCCCTCCCATCTCCTCCTCCTGCTCCTGGTCTCTGCGACTCCAGCAGTGTGACTGGGGGACGAGCTAGCTGCCCGTCCTTTTTCCTTCCTTGGGTTGTGACCACCAGTTTTTCCATGCCTTAGTAGGGCATGGCCCCAGCCTCAGCCCCGGTGCGATGGAGGGGGTGAGCCCTGCGTTTCTGGCTTACTGCAAGATGTTGAAGGCTCTTGGGGAGTGCAAGTCAGGCTAGAAAGTGTGAGGTTTTTTTTTAAAAACAAAAAATAAAAAAGCCCTCCCACCATCACAAGATGTTTCTGTCTAACGGCTTCGTTCTCTCTTCACTAAATAGAAATTACGGCTCTGACACACCGGAGGCGCTTATCTCCAGCTGAATGCCAATTGCTTTCAGGAACAAAATGTTTGAAGTTCCTTTAAGGTGAAGGCAGCAGCATGGTCCCTGCTGCCGCTTTCAGCTTCCAAAAACCTGCTGTCATCACCCTGACTCGGGTCCCAAGTCCCTGACTCGGAGAGAACCAGCGGGGGGACGGACATGGGCTGGCAGCTACATTTAGACATAGCTCAGCCCTCCTGGCTCGGCCCGGGGGGGACGGGATGGGGACGGGGCTGGGACGCAGTCCTGGCCTGACGTTAGCAGTGGCGTGACCCCTATAATAACGCCGAGCCCTGGCTGGGGCTCTCCCTCTCCCTGTCAGCCTCAGAGATGAGTCTCCCTGTCCCTGCCGTGGAGCTTGGCGGGGTAAAACCGGAGCCAGGGCAGGTCCCGGCGCCGGGGCTCTGACCTCCAGTGGGAAGCGTGGACTTGAGCCGGCTCTGGTGCTGCTGGCCGGTGGGACGCAGGGAGCATCGGCTCCGCGATAAGTGTGTGCCGATCCCATCCCCGGTGACCCCAGTGTGATACTCGCCTTACAGAGAGCTGTCTTTCTGCTTTCAGGAATAAGTACTCGGCTCCCGGCAGCGTCGCCGTCATGGGGAAGGACTATTACAAGATTTTGGGGATCCAGTCTGGCGCCAACGAGGATGAAATCAAGAAAGCCTATCGGAAAATGGCCCTAAAGTATCACCCCGATAAGAACAAAGACCCCAACGCCGAGGAGAAGTTCAAGGAGATTGCGGAGGCTTATGATGTCCTGAGCGACCCCAAGAAACGAGCCGTTTACGACCAGTACGGGGAGGAAGGTAAGGGGATGAGCGCTGCCTGCTTGGAGGCGGAGGTACGGGGTCAAAATCGGTTTTTATAGGTGAGGGAGGATTTTCACACAGAGGTGTCACTGTAGTTCTTACCTGCCCCCAAAACGGGGCTAGTAGCCGCAAAACTGGGGAGGGCAAAGGCTCTGCTGATGCCAGAAATCGCCTCTCGACCAGCTCCTCCATGGGCTGCTCTGCTTTTCCAACCTGCCACCCTGCTTCCCAGGATGGCCGGGCTCTGCCTGCCCTCCGCCCCAAACCCCTGGGAGCCGGCTGAGATGATGGAAGTGGAAGGAGCTCACCTCCTGGGTCATACCTGGGGTAATTCGTTAGCAACCCTTTAATTGACCTACATATCCCAGCAGAGAAGTAATGCTTTCGCCCACATTCCCCCCCGCATTTGGGCACTGGTCCTGCTGTCCTCCCCAGCACGGGATGACCTACAAGATTCAAAGCTTTTCCCAATTTAAGTAATAGGTCTTTGTTTTGAAACCAAGTGGCTGCTGTTGTCTGCTGGTTGGCACGAAGGAGGAGGAGGAGGAGAGCTGCTCCACCGCAGGCGGCCTTATTAGTCGAAGATGGAAGAGCGCAACCCCATTCGAGGAGAGTGCCGAATAGCATCTGCATTAATCAGCCCAGGGCTTGGGTGCTTAAAAGAGCAGGAGGTCTGGCAGGAGCAGGCTGCAGGGTGGAAGAGGCAGCCCCTCTCGCGGGGCCAGCGGGCAGGTGCATCCCCTAACGAGCCACTGGCAGAATTAACCAGTGGTGGGTTAATTCTCGACCCGTTAGTTATGTCAGGGCTGTGATGGATGCACCGAGCACAGTGATTTGCCGCCTCGTAAAATGAGAAGAGGCTGTCGCAAGTGGGAAACCAGCCTTTCCCCAGAGTCGCCCGAAATCGGACCCTGCTGGGGCTGGCGTCATGGGACTGAAGGTGAAACCTCCTGGCTGTACAGTCTGTTAGGGATGGGGGCTCGCCAGGGATTTGGCGAAATCACCCCCCACCCTGCCTCCTCTGCCGCGCAGCCAGACTAGGGGTCCTGGCAAAGGCAAACTTTGTCGGACCAGTCATGGTCCGTGGTCCCCCACACCTTTTGTTTCCCATCAGATGCAGGTTTTTTGGAGCAATATGTCTTGGGGATCAGCATTTCAAGGGCCTCCTGTGTCCCACTCACTTCATGGATCGCCCTTCAAACCCAAGACTTGCCCCCCCAGACTTGCCCGCTCTGGTGCTTGTCCCCTCTCTGTCTCCGATGGGGGTGGGGGGGGGAGCAGCAGGCCCTTCACTGTCACTGACATGCCCTGAAAATAGTCCCTGGCTTAACCCTTCCTGGCCCCTCCTGGTCAAAAATAACCTTGCAGAGCGCGTGTTTGTGTCCTCTCCGGGGGACCACTTGTCGTGTGCCTTGGCTGCCTGGGACTTTGATGGGGGCAGAGCGGGGGTTGCAGTGACCTGAGGCTCAGCCCAGGACCTGGCACAGGGGAGTTTCCCATGGGAACGGTGTCCAAAAGGTCTAAACCTTGAGCTTTACCTGGCATTTTGTGCAGTGTGTGCACAGGGAGCTGCGTGCCAACCTGGAGGTCTGATGACCGTGCGCTGCCACCCAGGGTCGCAGTTGCCCGCTGAGCTCAAGGCCTGTTCTCACCTGCAGGACATGATGCTCCTGGACCGTGGCCGTTGGCGCAGCCCAAGAGATAGGGCTATTTGGGCAGAAGGGAGCCTGCCCATAGGGAAAAATGGAGATAGGCTGGTCAGGAAGTATTTTAAATGAAAAGGCCACGGGTTGGGTGGAGAGAACCAAAGAAACGCTTCAGTAGGGAAGCAAGGACAAAACCTGAACAGATTTTCAGTGTGCTGGGTGTACGGGCAAGACTTTGTGTTATGGGTTGGGGCGGTGCCTTCCTTGCCCATGCTCTCCGCAGATGGCTGGGCTGGAGGGGGTGATCTGCACCCCCAGGAGATGCTGGAAAGGCTGCCCGGAGCCTGGAGGGACCACGCTCCCGCCTGGAAAGTGCAGTCCCAGGACAGCGTCCGCTGGTGGGGAACGTTGATATCTCATCTTCCCGCTTCTCTTCCAGGTCTCAAAACTGGAGGTGGCTCTTCAGGTGGCTCAGGGAACACTTTCCACTACACCTTCCACGGAGACCCCCATGCCACCTTCGCGTCCTTCTTCGGAGGCTCCAACCCTTTTGACATCTTCTTCGCTAGCAGCCGCTCGCGGATGTTCAATGGCTTTGACCAGGAAGACATGGATATCGATGACGATGACGACCCTTTCAGTGCCTTCGGTCGGTTTGGCTTCAATGGCATTAACGGGGTTCACCGGCGGCACCAAGAGTCCCTGCACACTCGGAGGAAGGTCCAAGACCCACCCGTCATCCATGAGCTCAAGGTGTCACTGGAAGAGATCTACCACGGCTCCACCAAGAGAATGAAGATCACCCGCAGAAGGCTCAACGCTGATGGCCGGACCATGCGGACTGAGGACAAGATCCTGAACATTGTCATCAAACGGGGCTGGAAGGAGGGAACCAAAATCACATTCCCCAAAGAAGGGGACGCCACCCCAGACAACATCCCTGCCGACATCGTCTTCATCCTCAAGGACAAGCCTCACTCACACTTCAAGAGGGACGGGACGAATGTGGTCTACACGGCAAACATCAGTCTTAAAGAGGTGGGTATGAGTGGGAAGTCCCGTATGGGGTGGGAGGTGGCAGGTGGGGCTGAGACAGCAGTCAGTCCTTGTCCTGCGCCGATGAGGAAGTACCAGGTAGGTCACGAGGGACACGAGCAAAGAGCTCTGCAGAGGGAAGCTGCAGAGGGCACCTGTGCTTGGCTTTGGAGGTGCTCAGCCTCTGTGCTGGGAGTAGAACACAGGTGCTGCGGTCCTCGCTGAACATGCCTTGCTTCTTGAGCCAATACAGGTGGTATTTACCCATCTTCTCTCTTCCCCATATGTCTTGTCCTTCTATTTTAGCGTAGGGTATTCACATGTGGAAGAGAGCCCAGATCCTCTGTAGGAACAGGGAAAACCCAAGCTGGCTGGCGTGAGTCTGGTCCCTGCTGGTTCTCGTAGCTGAGCCTGCTGTGGCTTGGTTACTGTCCGGGATAGCGCGCGGAGCCTCTCCCCACGGACAGGGAGCAGGGTCACGCAGAGAAAGGTGGCACCTCACCCTCCCCCATCAATGCTTTAGCCAAAAACAGCTGTTTTCCTTGGTTCTGGCTTCCCTAGATAAAGAACCAAATAAATGAAGTATTCAGGCAGTGAGCGAAACCCAGCGCATCCAGGCTGCCAGCCCTGGAGGTCACGGCGGGGCTGGATGCATCAGAGCCGGCTCGCTGCACGAAGGTGGGAGAGGAAGGGGAGATTACCCCGGTACAAGATGTGCCGTTCGCCGCTGCCACTGTATAACTACGTTTTGACGAATCCCTGCTGGCAGCTGCATTTAACATTGACGTTTTTGGCAGCTGCCATTTGCTGTTCCTTTCAGACTGTAGACGCTGTCTGTCTTCTTAATGAGCCGATTTATTATATTTTTTTTTTTTTAAATTCTGAAGACAGATTTCTGTTCGCAAATGCATTTAATTGAAATAGGCTCAATGGGCTAGCCCTGAGGTAGGGAAATGTGAGCTCATTGGTGTGACAGCGAGTCGGGAGAGCGTTGCAATGGCTCCACATCCCGCCTGGGGCTGGGACCGGGTGTACTGAGGGCAAGGGGCACCCACATGGGTCGGGCAGAGCTGGGCACTCCTGCAGCACAGCAAACCCAGCTCGAGTTAACCTGCAGGCTCAGGGGTTGGATTTCCTTCGTGGTGGAAAGTGAGGAGGTTTATTCCTGCAGTGGCTGGCTTCCCTGGCTACTCCAGAAATACTCGGGAGAGGCTGCCTTATTTATGGAGCCACGTGTGACGTATCGCAGATCCTTCCTTCTGTGCATTCCCATATCTGTAAAATCAACCACAAGCTGGCTGCGCTGATGTCCGGAATCTTAGCCCGAGTTTCTACGCTGCTCAGGCTGGAGGGACTCTCACCTGGAGTTGTCCTTTGAGCAGCAAGTGGAGAAACCTGCTCCGGCGCCACGTGCTGTTGCAGCAGGAGTGGGGGCGCGGGGCGCCTGTGATCCTTGTGAACAAGGCGTGCGTGCTGGCGTTTGGTTTGCGCGGTGCAGTCACAAAGTGGAAAATTGCTGGTCTGGACAAATTCCTTGTCTCTTTGAGCCGGATTGTCTGGTCTCTGTCCTCCTCCACTGCAAACCCCACGTGCCGAGCATCCTCAGGGAGCTGCTTGGCAGGGCAGGGCGACGCTTCACTACTTTTATCCTCCATTGAGAAGAAGTATCCTAAGTGCTCTGGAGCACAAGCAGATGCCGGGAGATCCCTGACTGCGTATGCCACCGCCTCGGTATGTGATGGAGCGCATCGTGGTGCAACCTCTCCATCACCTGAGCCTACCGCTGTAGTCTTGGGTGCTCTCCTCGCACCCTTCCTCCATGTGAGTCTCCCCTTTTTTGGCTTCAGCTTTAGTCCTTTCCGCTGCTGCGAGGGCAGCACAGCGCAGTGCCAGCAGGCTCGTGGCTGTGACGGAGACCCCCTCGCCAGCACCCTGCTGCCAGGAGGAGCAAGGCACCTGGGGCTGGGGCTTGGGGGCACTCAGGAGAGCAGCATCCTCCTCCTCTCCTCCGCTTCCATCCCACAGACCCTTCCACAGAGCATTCTGGGGAGGCGATGCCCTCCCAGCCCTCATGTCCTTGCCCTGCTGGGTGCCACGTGCCCCTGGCTGGAGTGGCACGAGGCATTTGCCACCCGGCTGTTGCAGAAGCCACAGATGTTTGAGGGCTTCCCCAGGGACTCCTAGGCCACAGGGAAGCGTCCCTTCCTAAAATTACAGGTGTGCGTGGCAGCGGGAGGCGGAGGGAAGGGGGAATAACACCGCTGCGCCGGCAGCTGCTTCTCCTGGGAGGCAGATCTTCAGGCAGCGCTGCTAGCAGGGGCTTGCACTGACCCTGCTGTCTAACGCCCACCCTCGGCAGCCGCCCACTTCCCATCCTTTACCTGGCGTCACCTTCCTGGAAGCATCCACGCGTCGGAGACGCGGCCGGTGGCAAAGTTCCCCCGGCGGCTTCACTGTGAGCGGAGGAGGACCTGGCACTGACCTAGATAAAGCTCTGCTCTCGCAGCACAGCACTCAGCTATCAAACCCGGGGTGATTCCATCCCTGGGGATAAACCCAGCCTCTTTCTAGGATGTGGGGCAGCTCCCACAGTTACTGGTGTTAATGCAGCCACCGGTTTCCCAAATGCCAGCAGAGTTGGTCAAGAAGAATGAAAAACACGGACATACGGTGGAGGAGCGGTCGGCTCAGATTCTCACATCTTGGCTCCGGGAAGGAAACATTAAGATTCCGTCTGCCTTCGCTGTTGCCGCCTGCTCCTGCCTACCCCATCCACCTGCTCCTGTAGGGAGTTCCTGTTCTCCTTCCCATCTTGTGGATGGAGATGCCTGTTCCCTGGCACACACGGACCCGTGCAGCCCTCCAGGGTTCATGGTGCTGGGCACTGGTGAGCAGGGGGGCAGAAATGCATTGATGGGGGGAGATCATCCTTCACTTCCCTTCCCACCTCAACCTGCCAGAGATCCAGCCAAGCACCTGCTGCTCGCCCGGAGCTGGCCGTGAGTGTCCTCCTGCAGCCAGAAAAGCTCATCCCTGGAGGAGACCCTTCCCAGGAGGAGAGCCCCTGCGGATGAGCTGTGCAAGGATATGGCCCCATCTCTCATCCCTGCTGACCGGAGCCCACCAGCCGGCTCTGGCACGGGTCCCTCCACCGTCGCCCTGCTGCAAAGCCCCGGCTCAGCCACGGCTGTTGGCCCTGAGCTTGTGGCCAGCACGAGAAGGCGGCATATTCTTCCTGGTGCCTATTCCTGGCTCGTGGCCAGCACGAGAAGGTGGCATATTCTTCCTGGTGCCTGTTCCTGCTCTGCCGCCGGAGGCTTTTCCTGGGGAGGGGAACGCAGAACATCCCCCATATCTACCCCAGAAACAGCATTTGCATCCACCTCCCTTCCCTTTGCAGGGTGTTTTGGGAAGGCTGGGACCCCCAGGACCCAGCTCGGGGCAGGGGGGGGGGGCAAACCTGTGCCCACTCCCTGTCTGGAAGCTGGAGGCTGTACCCCCAGCAACACACCCCCCTTCCTCACTCCCCCCCGACTCCGGCTTCCAGAAGCATCGCTCCGCAGTTCTCTCCCTCAGCCCTTGCCGAAAGCCTGGAGACGATCCTGCCCACGTGTACGCCGGAGCTGTCTGAGTTATTTAAGGACACAAGGATTTTCTTGCTGCATTCCGCCGTCACGTGGCTGGCTAATGCAGGCTGGCTTGCGGCTGCCGCGGCACCCACCACCCCGGCTCCTGCCAGGGGCTGGGGCACGGTGGGCTGGCGCCCCCAAAACCAGCTCTTGGCTTCGGGACGAGGACCAGCCCCTCTGGAATCCAGCTAGGAATGCTGGGCGCTGTGCCGCAGCCACACCGCTGTCCCACGCCGGTGTCACCTTTTGGGGGCTGTTGGTGGGGATTGGGGGGGGGGTGAAGGAGACGACAGGACGTGGGCTGTGCTATAGATAACCCCCAGCGCCGGGCAGAGCTGCCGCGCTCCGGAGGGTGACAGCTGATGGACCGCGGTGGCATCTGATGATCTCAGCTGGATTTTCCTCGCCTGAGGTTGGGCGGTGGGGCCGGGGGAAGGGAAGGTCGCTAAATTTAGGCTGTCCTGTTGCTGCGCTCGCTGGGGGTGCCTCCTGGAGGTGGGGAGGGGGCGGTCCTTTGGGACACCCCTTGCCTGGGACACCCATGTCCTGCGCAGCTCCTGCAGCCCCGCTGGTGGGGGTTAGACGGGGCTGGCACCGGCGGAGACCCGGGCTCACGGTGGCGAGCGCCAAGCGATGCTCCCGGGCGTCATCTGGGCAGAGCCGGGCGGTTTAACTCCAGGGAGCAGGCAGTTGTGGGGGGAACAGGATGCTTTGGGGTGTCAGCCGCCTCTGACAGCGTGTCCCCTCTTCTCCATCCCACAGGCCTTGTGCGGCTGCACCGTGAACATTCCCACCATCGACGGGCGGGTGATCCCGCTGCCCTGCAACGACATTATCAAGCCGGGGACAGTGAAGAGACTGCGCGGGGAGGGGCTGCCCTTCCCCAAGGCCCCCAGCCAGCGAGGAGACTTGATCGTGGAGTTCAAAATCCGCTTCCCGGACAGGATAGCTCCCCAGACGAGACAGATCCTCAAGCAGCACCTCCCGTGCTCCTAGAGCCTGGGGACTATCCTCCAAGCAGCAATACTCCACACGCACGTGCCACAGCACCCGGCCCGCAGGGAGCAGAGGTGCCACAGCACTTTCAAATGCAAAAAGCAAAAAAAAAAAAAAAAAAAAAAAAAAAAAAAAAAAAAAAAAAAAAAAAAAAAAAAAAAAAAAAAAAAAAAAAAAAAAAAAAGAAAACCCCTGTTACACCACTTTCCTTCCCTAAAAATCCCACACAACCCACCCTTCTCTTCATCCATCCCTCTCCCCACCCATCCCTCTTGGCCTGTTTTCTACTCCAGCAGCTGGGAAGCTCCTGCCCATCACGGCTCTCCCGGCTGCCGAACTTTCTATTATTTTTCTTTTTTCCCCGGAGGTCCGGCTTTTCCACCTCGCGCAAGCGAGTGGCCTGGGCCCTTTGCCCCGGGGAAGGTGCGTCACGTTTTTGGGTTTTTACGCCACCTGCTTTTCAGGCCACTTTTCCCAATGGGAGGCTGGACTTGCCGGGGTCCGGCGCAGTGTAAATAGGACTCGGCAGGATCTGGCGTGTCCCCGCTGTTGTTTTTTTCTCTTCCCTTCTTTGATACTTTGCTGCTGTTCGGGGTCTCGGCTCTACCGCGGTTCCGGTTGTTCCCGCCCGTGGTGGACCCCCTTTCCCCCCCTCCCCGGCCCCGTAGCCAGACTGTTTCTCACCTGGGACCGCGGTGCTGAGTCCGACCATGGTCCGCTCTCTTGTGCCAAGCCTACAACCAAGCCTCGGCTGTGCCAAATGACGGAGCACGTGGGGATGGTCCCATCCATCCTCCGGCCCCTGCCCAGGGCTGCCCGCAGGGCCCCAGCCAGAGGAAGGGGGGGAAAACCCAGGGTGGAGCTTTCTTGTTCAGATGTGTTGAGTTTNTCTCACCTGGGACCGCGGTGCTGAGTCCGACCATGGTCCGCTCTCTTGTGCCAAGCCTACAACCAAGCCTCGGCTGTGCCAAATGACGGAGCACGTGGGGATGGTCCCATCCATCCTCCGGCCCCTGCCCAGGGCTGCCCGCAGGGCCCCAGCCAGAGGAAGGGGGGGAAAACCCAGGGTGGAGCTTTCTTGTTCAGATGTGTTGAGTTTGCGTTGCTGCTTTTATAAATACATATATATAGAGCTCGTTAGATAAACTCTGTAAGGGTTTTTCTCTGCCCATTTTGGGGTTCCAGGCGTGGTGCACCCTGACTTTTTTTTTTTTTTACTTTTTTTTTTTTTACTTTTTCTCGGTTCTTTTTGAGGGGGAGAATGGTTCAGCCACACGAACATCAAGGCGATCGCGGGGAGGGCGTGTGTAGCACATGTCTGGGTGCAAAAGCAGAGCCAAGCGTGAGCAGAGCTGTGGGTTTCACTAGCGTTTGAGTGCAACCTTAGGGGTTTTTAATGAGAAGAGAAAGGCATGTGTATATATTTTTCTACAGGGACAATTCATTCAGGAGGTGTTTCTGGGTGTCATGGTGGAGCTGGGAGGCGCATGAGGCAGTCTGCTTGGGGGCTTTGTTTTCAAATGCTGTATTTTTTTAAAACCTTTGGATTTCCATCAGGAGAATTTTTATATTTCTTACCTTTCTCAGCCCAGTCTGCCTTGTGCCGTTTTTGGTTTGTTGGTTTTTTTTTTTTTTTCCCAGGAAAGAGCTCCTACGGAGTGGGAGGTGTGTTCGACCTGGCTTTGTACCGCTCCTCTTCCACTGCAGCACCACTGAGAAAACCCCAGCCAAAAATACTCCTCCCGCCCCAGGAATACTTTTTAAAAAATAAATCACTCACTTGAAATAGGGGATCTTTTGGGGCCGGGGGGGGTGAGCATGGGGCCTCCGTCGGGGCTGGGTGTACAGCTGTACAGTGTATCATACAGGGTGAGGAGGGCCGTTAGGCGCTGCTTAATTAATTGCCCGGTTTGTCCGGTAAGGGGGATACTAACGGTTCCCTCCACTGGTTCCTGTGGAGTTTGATGTAGAGAAAAACCTGGTGGACACCATGAGCGAGAAGACAGGCCAGCGCGCAGATGCAAGCTGCTTTGTTTTTCTCGGTTTCAATGAGACCTGAATGTTTTATAGTGGGGTTTTTTGTAATTTTTTTTTTTTTTTTTAATTTCAGTATTTAGAGAAAAAAAAAAAAAGAAATAAAGTATTTTAAAAAAGTACAGTTCCTCGAGGTGTGCTGTGATGGGAGATGCTGGGGAAGGGGACAACAAGGAGACCCTGTTGGATCACAGAGGATGGCCGCTCCCCTTGCGGAAGGACGAGTCATGCTGACCATGTTGCCGGGAATGGGCAGCAGAACTGGCACCGGTGGCGCCCAGGGGAAATCCCGCTGATGCCCACAGCGTTTGTCCGAAAGCCCTCGGCGGGAGCGGCGCACAAGGGCAGGAGGTGAGGGTGAAACCCGGGGGCGCTGCACCTCTGGAGGGGACTGGGCAGCGGCTGCCAACCCCCAAATGCGGGCCATGGTTCACTGCGCCTCCCCCCGCCATCCCCCACACAACAGAGCGGGGGCTCAGGGCAGTGAAATAACCCTGCAACAAGCTCAGTCCTGAAGCCCACCCAGCAGATGGGGCTGGGAGCAGCTAATGGGCTGAGCAGACCTGGGGGGAGGCAGAGGCAGTACAGCCCCCCTCTGGCCATGGGGGCTGACAATGCTGCTGGGGGTGGCCACGGGGAGGGGATGGCCACTGGATGGGGATGGCCATGGGAAGGGGATGGCCATGGGGGGAGGATGGCCATGGGCTAGGGATGGCCATGGGGTGGGGACAGCCATGGAGAGGGGATGGCCATGGGGTAGGAATCGCCATGGGGAGGGGATGGCCATGGGGTGGGGATGCCCACGGGGTGGGGACGTCCATAGGGAGATCCCCATGGAGAGGGGATGGCCATGGGGAAGGGACGTCCATGGTGCAGGGACGGCCATGGGGAAGGGATGGCCATGGGGAGGGGATGGCCATGGGGTGGGGATGACCATGGGCAGGGGATGGCCACTGGGCAGGGATGCCCATGGGGTGGGGATGCCCATGGGGAGGGGATGCCCATGGGGTGGGGATGGCCATGGAGAGGGGATGGCCATGGGGCAGGGATGGCCACGGGACACCTGTGCCCGTCCCAGAGTGGACATCCCAGAGGACCTGCCGAGCGTGGTGGCCACCTGCCCTCTGCCAGCAGCAGCGCCTGCGGGGCCCGGAGTGTTTTGGGGTGCTGCAAGAGCCCCCCAGTCCCTGCGGTCAGGGACCACCCTCCAACCCCGGCTCAAGGCTGGAGCCCTCTGTCCTGCATCCGCCACAGCTGGGCTGTGTCCCCCAGGGGGTGGCACCATCCCGCGGGGCCGCAGGGGGATGCCCAGATTTTGGGGACACCTGGTCCCCGCAGTGAGGTGTGGGGAAGGGGAGGGGGGTGCCACGGGGAGGCTTTTTCCCCCCTGCAGCTACCTGGGGTCTCTGCTGGGGGCGGAGGGGGGGGGGGGTGTGAACCCCAGACAGAGCATGGGGTAGAGCCAAACCAGCCCCCTGGGGCCATGGGGGGCTCTGGGGGTGCAGCCAAGCTCCCCCCGTTGCGGCAGGTGCCGATTTGGGGGCACCCTCAGATGCTCTCGGAGCTCCCCTGGCTGCTGTCCCCGGCAGGAGCCACGTCCCACCGAGTGGCAAGGAGAAAAGACCGAGGTCTCGCAGCCCTCCTGCTGGATTTAATTAGCACTTGCAATTAGGAGAGGCACCAGGGAGCTGCCGGCAGCTGGGACGCGCACCCCAGCACCCCTATGCCCTACTTGCCCCGGCCTCCCTAGGAGAGAGGGATGCCAGGACGGATCTTCCCCCAGCGCTGGGGAAGATCGGTCCCAGATGGGCGAGGAGGGAGAAACCCAGCCCCTGCCAGAGCGGGAGAAGCTTTTGGGGAGTCCTGGAGTGGCTGCCAAGCAAGAGGTTCTTTTCCCCTTCCTAGGGAGAGTGGCTGGTTCCTCTTTCCCCCTTCCCGGGGAGAGCTGCTGGTTCCTCTTTCCCGGGGAAGAACGGCTGGTTCCTCTTTCCACTGCCCAGACCTGCCTCTCTCGGGCTCGCGCTGGGAGAGCAAAGCCAGCATCCATGTCCCTGCAGCGCTTCCAAGCACCAGTTAACCCCAAGAAATGGAAACCACGCAGGTGAGGGGCAGGGGAAGCACCAGCCCTCCCCTCCTCAACCCCACTGCCAAGGGCACGTTCTCTGGCAGAGGTGGCATGAGGACAAGGCGGGAGCAGCACTGGCGGTGAGCGCCGAAGTAGGACGGAGCACCGGAGCTGCGCACCCTCCCCAGGGCCCTCCGCCGCCTCCTACCCCCGCGGGAGGCTGTGCTATTTAAACGCAGCGTTCCCAATTTTCAGCATGCTTCACCCCGCTGCCACGCACAAGCTCCCTCTCACGGACAGTCCCGTCCTCCTGCCATTTTGAGGCTCCCCTCTCCCATTGCATCGCGCTGGTTTGATGGAGCCCTCCAAGATCTGCCAGGCTTCGGGGAATAAACTCCCACCACCCGGGGGGCCCCCCGCACAACTCTTGGATGTTGTCTTCTCCAGCCTTTAACCCCCTTTGCAGAAACCTTCAGTTCCCACACCCTCAAAAGCCCCCTCGTGCCTGCCCTCAGGGATTGCTGGAAAAGCGTTTGGAGACAAAGCAGGAGATCCAAGCAGCAACACCAGATACCCGCCACCAGGATCCCTTCCTGGGTGCTTCCCGCTGAGCCAGGGCAGGGGACACACACTCCCAAATGGATTTCTTCCCGCAACGGGAGGCAAGCGGGGATTGGTGAGCAAGAGCAATGCCGCACACGGCAGGGAAGCGCGTGCGAATGGGCTCCACCAGAGCGAGGAGTGCCCACACCACGCCAGTGCCACACAAAGGAACCGCCAGGGCCTGGCTAGAGTTTTGTGGGGTTTTTATCTTTTTTTTTTTTTAATTATTTTTGTGGTTTTTGTTTGGTGTTTTTTTGGGGTTTTTTTTGTTTTTTGTTTGTTTTTTTTTAACACAGGCTACCGTTGTACCCTTTGCTAAAGCTGCTGATTCTGCCACATAAACTAGAACAGAAATTTCTCAGAAATTAAGTCAGTTCCCCTCCTTGTTAATTCACTGCCTGCCTCCCAACTGAACACCGGTCTGGATGGGTGTTTCCAGAAAACATTCCCTGTACAAAGTCTGACGTGCAGCTACACTGTTCTGACTGAGGAATGAAGAAGCCGAGAGTCCATTGAACATTGGATTTTTCCCTGTACAACGTGGCCTGATTTGGAGTTTGGTCCACCGAGGACAGCGAGTTAACCGTAGAGATCATCGTCATTGTCTTCGCTGTACACGTTGCCCCCGCTGCCACCTCCTGTGCCTTGGCTGGGACCGGCGCCGCCCTGGTTACCCGAGGGGAACCTGTGTGCAGCAGGGCAGAAGGGGAGAGAAGAGACGCTGTTCAAAAGCCTTCTCGCAGCTCAGCACCGTGTCCCCCCTGCCACTCCACGCCAACACCACAGTCCCACACAGGACAGGCAGGAGGAACGGTATGAAGCCTCACAGCAGGTCACGCGGCTGCTGGGTGTCACTTATGCTACAGGAAATAAAGGGCTGAAGGACTTCAGGAGCACTAACACAGCAGCCATGACCGACCCGCAGCGCAGCCCACATCCACCACGCTGCCTACTGGCTGGGGAGAATGGGAAACCGCGGTGGGAGTGTGGTTTGTTACCCAGAATCCAGCACAAAACTGCCACGGTGCGGTGCTCTGCTCTGGGACCACACTGCCCTCCCCCCAGCCCCCCCACGGTTACCTGAAGCTGCCAAAGCCACGGCTCTGCTGTAGAGTCTGTGCAAACATCTCATATTTCCTGATGTCGTTGTCGCTGACGGAGCGGCGAGCAAAGCGCATGGCCTCCTCAAAGTGGTCCCTGCGTATCTCAGGAACCGGGTCGTCCTCCTCCACCTCCTGCAGCAGGACAAAGGGCCCAGGTGAGCTGCGTGCCCGAGCTCCGCGGCCCAAGAGCCCGCCCCAGCCTTCCCCCAGGCCAGGATGCCCCAACCAAGCCAAGGCAAGGGCGGGAGAAGGACCCATCCCCATCTGAGGATTACAGGGAGGAACGCATCACGCCTCACCCAGCTGAGTGTGGAAAGCTCAGTGCCCCACTCACCATGGCGGAAGGGTTGGTCTGCCTCTCGCGTTCTCGCCTGATCTCACTCTCGATGGACTCGCGGATGGCCAGTTTGCAGGCACGCTGGCAAATTTCTGTCAAGTCAGCCCCCGAAAAGCCATTGGTCATCTTAGCTAAGAAATCCAGGTCAACATCCTAGTGGAAAAAAACAAAAGAGAGGCCTCTCCTTAACACCTTACAACCTCAGGTGAGAGAGGGATGTCTTCAGATCTCATGGTACCAAGGTGCTGCCTTAACTTTGCCCAATTTTGAAAAGATGAGCTGTTAAGGTTCTGGTTTCTGGGAAAAGTGAACCACACATGAAGGCAGGCCGTGCTCCCCACACACCGAGCAAGAAGCCGTGAAGCAGCTGTAAATGTCTCTGCACCTGTGGATTGAGGGTATGATTTGCTCACGTCTTAGCATCAGGAGTCAAATGAAATTGTCCGACTGAAAATGGAGATGGGGCACAGGCAGACCAAGAAAAACAACCTCCTCCTCCCCCCCTCAACTGAGGGGGCAGTATTGCAGCCTCCTTTGCAGCTTTCCTTCCCAACAGTACCTAAAAAGCTAAGCTTGGCACAAAAAAGCTTGAGCTCTCGTTTGACATCTGCTTTTCTCTGGTTAACTTGCATTATTGCCTGCTCCGTAGGCAAGGGACATAGCTCATGCCTATGCTAGAGTTCAGCAACAATTAACTGCAGTGCTTCCTCTTCAATTTCCCTTTCCCACCCCCATGTTCTACATTTACTTTTCTTTCTGAGTACAAGAATCTTTTTCATCTTTGCCATAACAAGCTTTCCTGTTCCCACACCGTGGGCAGAACTCCACTACGTGACAAAGACCCGCTGTGTTCACACACCGACACCTAGCTTAGTTGACACCTAGCCTCAGAGCTCAAGCCTCCCCCTACCTCTTCACTTCCATCCTTCAAGGACTGAATATTTCCCAGCTCCATACTGCGTGGAGCCGCCACCAGCTGTCTGCTCCATTCCCAGTTTGTGAGAAGCACGTGGAGCACACAGCAAGCCCAAGTCAGACGCAGTCAGGGTGCCAATCCTACCTTGGCAACTGGTGATTTCCTCAGGTTGGCCTTAAGAATAGCAACCCGGGACTTCTCGTCTGGCAGGGGGATGTAGATGAGTTGATCCAGGCGGCCGGGGCGCAAGATGGCTGGGTCAATGATGTCCGGCCTGTTGGTGGCACCAATGATGAAGACGTTCTTCTTGGTGGACATGCCATCCATCTCTGTCAGGATCTGGTTGATGACGCGGTCTGCAGCACCACCACCGTCACCAATATTCCCACCTCGAGCCTTTGCGATGGAGTCCAGCTCATCAAAGAAGAGCACACAAGGGGCTGCTTGGCGGGCCTGTAGAAAGCAAACGGGAACAATTGCTCCATGTTACTACCACCCAGTGAGCACGCTGATGTCACACTAAGCCCTACCTAACCCCCCTACCATTAAAGTAGCTCAGAGGAGTACCAGAGCACTGCTGCTGCAAGGAGAGCTTGGAGGAGCTGCTCCAGAACAGCCTCTTGCCACACAAACCCTCAATTAAATTCTCCTGAACAACAACCTGAATTTCCCCAAAGTTGGGAGCATTGTGAATCGGGCAGAAGGGTGGTAACTCCAATGCCTAGAGGCAAAGCTGGAGGTAATTTGCCTGGACTAGAACTCTCCCTGCAAGACCTGGGGATGGCCGTTGCTTATTTAGCACTCAAGTATCAGTAGGCAAGATATATCTTGGGAAAGGGGGAAATCCAATTGTTGTCTTCAGCTACCTAATGGGTAGTCATAGGGAAAAGGGAGCCAGATCTTTCTGCGAGGTGTGCCGTGAAAGGATGAAAGACCACAGGCACAAATGTCTGCAAAGAAAATTCCAGTTAGAAATAAGGAAAATAAAATTCTTCACAGTGAGAGGGCTCAGCCACTAGCACAGACGCCCAGAGAGGTCAGGGATTCTCCACCCTTAGTACATGTTCAGAATGTGATGCACTGAGCAACCTGATTAAATATCCAAGTTATCTCCCTGCTCTGGACAAAGAGCTGGACTACACGGCCTCTCAGGTTCCTTCTCAACCTAAATTCTTCTCTCTCGCTCTCCTTTGTTCCTCCAACAACTTCCCTGACCACAAGAGCGAAGATTCCCAGGATTATCCCTGCAGAGACCTTCTGGGACAGGAGGTAACACTATCTACAGGGCAACTGGGCAGTAGGAGTGAGCTCCTTTCTAATCCATGTAGATTGCAGGACAAGAACCCATAGATTATTTTGAAAATCTGTAGATGGTAACAGCCAATGAGGTGTCAAGGTTAAGTTTTCAGGGATGTCGAGGATATCCATGCCATCCTAACACTAGCCTCATGGCTAAGGCACTGGGGCATTTATCATCTTGTAACAACAGATAAAAAGTGCAGCCAGACAAAACAGTGTGAATAGTTATGCTGCCAAAGAGGATTAATCTCCTAACTACAGGAAAACAGCTCCTGTTGTCAGTGCAAGTAGGGAAAACGCAAAAGGCACAAACAAGAACCAGGTCAGTAAGACAAACACAGTGGAGACAAAGTTCTGGAGGCACCTCAGGACAAATATAGCACAGGCAGTAGAAGAAACTCTTACCTTGTCAAAGATCTCGCGCACGTTGGCTTCAGACTCGCCAAACCACATGGTAAGCAATTCTGGCCCCTTGATGGAAATGAAGTTTGCCTGGCATTCATTGGCAATGGCTTTGGCCAGCAGCGTCTTACCACAACCAGGTGGCCCATAGAACAGAACTCCTTTTGATGGGGTCATACCAAATTTAAGGAACTTGTCTGGGTGCTCCACAGGATACTGAAGGAGAACAAAACAAAAACCTCTCATGATGAGGCAAAACAGGCCTATACCTTAGAATCACAGAACGGTTTGGTTGGGATGGGACCTTCAAAGATCACCTACTCCAACTTCTCTGCCACAGGCAGCGACACCTTTCTCTACATCAGTTTTGTTTCTTCTCCCACCAGAAACACTCCCTTGGATTTCTGGTGGGTTAAACTCAAGATCCTGCCTGCTCGGCACCACTGGAGTTTTTAAATGGACCCTGGTTTGAAAAGCACCACGGCTGAACTGGAAATCTGCCTTAAACAACCTATTTACCCCTAAGAACTAGGAGTACCAGTTCAGGTAGTTTTCCAGCACACTTAACCCCAACTTCACTCTGCCCTGCAGAAGCAAAAAGGAACAGCTCATTATCTAACCGATTTGTTCTGCTCTCCAGAGACAGGCAAGGTGTCTGATGTAAGCATTTACCCTCAGCAACGAGGTCAGAGATAGGTGATGATTTTAACACCACAAAATTAGATAGAAAATTAGATTCTTTTATTCACAGACAGGGTACTTTTACAGTGCCAGCTGAAAAGCAGGCACGTATCAAACCCAAACCATGCCAATGCAGCCACCAGGAGTTTCCACAATCCATCTGCATCCCAGTCTTTCCCTTCATAGAAGGCTTCAGAGTAACTTCTCACCTGTCCCTGTGCTAATGCTGATGGGAATCCCTTCAAGGCCCTCTGTATGAGAATCGTTTTCCACTTTCTGGCATATGAAGCCACCATGTAAGAGGATTCTCAGCAGTGGTTCCACTGCTGGTGTCCATGTAAGAGAAGCTGAACTGCTGCTCCTTCTGCAAGGAGCACAACACCCACCCAAGATGATACCGTAGACTCAGCTAAGGAAAGCCTGATGCTGCTTCCCAGCACCTTCCTTTCTGAGTTCACTAAGGCAGAACAGCACGGTACCTTTAGTCCATTACAAGCGAATACCATAAAAAACTCTGCATTTACCCTACTCACAGCCCAAATGGGAATCTGAAGTCGCTCTGGATTTTATTATCACAATTGTTTTTCAAGC
Source organism: Chionis minor (assembly GCA_013398295.1). Lineage (NCBI taxonomy): Eukaryota > Metazoa > Chordata > Aves > Charadriiformes > Chionidae > Chionis > Chionis minor. The sequence continues at coordinate 516,089 of VZSF01002613.1, read as the reverse complement.
TGACTACGCAAAAATCTGCAGGAAACCCTTACCTGCACAAGCTCCTGGAGTTCTCTCTTTACATCTTCTAGACCACCAATATCTTCCCAGGTAACTTGTGGCACCTCCACAACAGTCTCCCGGAGAGCAGAAGGGTTGCTCTGGCTCAGAGCCCACTATCATTAGAAGAAACAGCATTATATGAATTCTAACACACTATGTTCACTAATTGCTTCAGATAAGCAATTAGACACTGTGCCCAAAAGAAAGAGGGGCATTCCTGCATTACCCTGAAGTCATCCATGGTCACAGCCAGCGAGTTCATCACTTCAGCATCGATGGTTTCATCTTCTAGGTCTATGAGATCCATCTTCTTTCTGATAGCCTGAAGAGCAGCTTCTGAGCAAAGAGCAGCCAAGTCAGCACCAACGTGGCCATGTGTCTCGTTTGCCACCTGAAAGCAGAGCACTGACTATGACTCACAGGGATACAAGCAAGCGCTCTGCAAGGGCAGTGCGTGCTTGGGTCACTCGCTGGAACACAACAAAGCTCTGGGGGAAGGAACATCAGTGCCTTGCTGGGGATTCAAGACAAGTGCTACCACATACTGAACAGGCAAAGACACGGCTGTTGCACCTCCTACTGGAGATCAAAGCTGCAACAGGAATACAGACGGTGCGCAGAATGATAACCCTGAGGACTGTAGTTCTTCATTCAGGACAGAGATTACAAGAAACATCCAGGTTACCTGCAGTGTCCAGTGTCACCACAATGCTCACCCAGCTCTGTGTGAGCTGTTTCAGGCATGCTTTACTTTTAAATAGAACGACACGGAAAACCAAATCCAGGAAGAGAGCGGCAAGGTAATTCCAGCCTGGACCAATACACATTTGTTTCACTTAGCCATGCCATTCTTAACTAGTGAGTGAGGGTTTTTGGTTAGTGGTAAACTAGTCAGAAGGAAGCCCAGAGATCACACATTCACTCAGTTTCCTGCTGTCCTAAATGACCAACTACATTTATGTGATCAAGCTTTAAGAACTCTGTTACAAAAGAGAACACCACAAATGTCTGTCTGCAGTGGCAAGCTTTCCTCATAGCATGCTACTCACCTGTTCCAGATCCACATCATCAGCCAGTTTCATATTTTTTGTGTGGATCTGCAGGATCTCCAGGCGCCCAGTGGCATCCGGGATACCAATATCCACCTCTCTGTCGAAACGACCTGGGGAGTACAAAACACATGCTGAGCTGCTGACTCTGTGAACGAGAGGAGCTGCAGTTGCTGCCTTCCTCTGACTGAACAACATGATGACAAGCCACAAACACATACAATTTCAGAAAATGCCAGAGCTTTGGGTTTCTCTGCAGCATGTACCAGCACAGTAGCAGTGTCAGATCAAAGGAGGAGGACAGGCCTAAGCCATTTAGGGAAAGTGAGACTACTGTAGTAACTAGCGTTCAAGATTACATGACACAGAGGACTGCTGGTTTTGTAACTTTTTCTAAGCCCATTTTTAGGAAAATATGCTTCCCTGAACCAACACACCGTGAGACATTTTTGGTTTTTTCAACCTTTATGTATTCATCAGAGGGGTCTGCAAATATTGAGAAATTTTTCACAACTTTCACAGCAGTACCGAAGTGGTAAGAAACATGAATTGCCCCAGTATCTGGAGAGGCAGGAAACCTAGGTATTACCACAATATTAACTAAAGTATGTACACCTATCACTTACCTCTAGTCACAGCTCTGCGTTCAAATGCCTTGCTACACATTTAGGAGGCTGTTTTCCCCTGCACGCTTGACTGGTTTGCTATTACAGACCTTACCAACTTGTCATACACCACAAATTCAGTCACACTGCAAAGTTTTGAAAACCTGAATCTCCGAAACTACTAGACTTCTCATCAACAAGAAAAAGAGAAATCAGAAAATTCACAGCCCTCTGCAACCTACGGCATGAACAGCCCTTTAAGCAGTTACTCCTTCAGTGTGTCCTGAAATAGCTTCACCTAACAGAAGCTAGCACACTTTTACACTTCAAAGTATTTTTTTTATTTCTACAAGTTCTAACCTAGTACGGCACAGAAAATTATACCAAAGGCTGGAAGCCAAGAAATGAATTTCAAACAAGCAGCTGGAGACAAGTCAATAGTTTACGTAACACATGGAAGATGTTTAGTATTAATTTCTGCTCAACCCTTACAACCGTGTAACAAAATATGCGATACAGAAGAAGGAGACTGCAATTGTGGTTACCAAATCGCCTGAGTGCTGGGTCAATGCTGTTAGGTCTATTGGTAGCTGCCATAACAATCACGTGTGCTCTCTGTTTCAGCCCGTCCATAAGCGTCAACAGCTGAGACACTATGCGACGTTCCACCTCTCCATGTGTCTACGGAGAGAGAAAGCAGCAGTTACACCAAAAGCTCCACAACACAGCACCAGAGTGGACCGATACAACAGCCGCAAGCTGTTAAGAAACATCGTGAACCGTATCAGATTCTTCTCACACTCAACCGAAATCAGGTGTTAAGTTAAATACTGCTTTACCCTGTAGTCAAAGGCAGAGCTTCATGCCAGCTGCTACCAAAAAGGACTTATTTCTTTACCTTCTACAGGCTTTCTTTACCTTCTCTCTTTTAGGAGCAATGGCATCCAGTTCATCAATGAAGATGATAGCAGGAGCATTCTTCTCTGCTTCTTCAAAGGCTTTCCTCAGGTTGCTCTCAGATTCACCAGCCAGCTTGCTCATGATCTCAGGACCTGAAAAATAGCAGCACTGTGGCAACCAGAAGAGAGGCAGCTAGCCCCAAGGCATTCAGCTGCATTTTTTTTTTAATACAATGTTCACACGGGAGAATCTATATTTCAAGCCAAAGCAAATACTATCAACCAAGTTTACTAAACTTGCAGCTGAACAGGCAAGAACAGCATGAGGAATTACTTTCTATCATTATTCTGGTGTTTTCTGTTTACTCTAACAGAATGCAGCACTAGTCAATGAGCTACCTTTAGCTGCCTCTTTCCTTACCCTATTTCACACTTGGTAAGCTTCTCTGTAATGTGCCACCACACACTGTTAATGCCAGTCCTAGCTTGCAAGAGAAGCAATCAAATTACATGATGATGAATTATCAAGGTAGGGAAGGAAAAAGCTGTAAGATACTGAAGCTGTCTTTAGCTTACATTATATGGGTATACATTCACCTCCGCCAAGATCCTATAAATGATTTCAAAAAAATCCACCAAAACAAACCAAAAAAAGCAAAAATCCAAATCTCATCTCCTCTTAAAGCTTAAATAAAAAAACATAAAAATGCGTAAGCACATCAGTCCCAAAAGGACAGCATTCTCCTGAGATCTCCTACAATTGCTGAAGACTAGTACAGACTTACATATGTATTCTGTTTTTACAGATTTTTCCATCATGCTGATGGGAGTGGTTATGGAGAGTATGCTTCTAACAGATCCGAAAAAAGAAATCTGACCCTCAGGAGGGCAAAGCTGCCAGCTGACTGAAGCATGCCAGCTGCAGAGCCACTGATGTAGGCAGGTACCAGGACTGTTTCATTATAGGTAATTCACCAGTTCATACCACCTTTGTCTACAACACTGCCAGCAGCTCCAGGCTTGGGACCAACAGACAGAGAACGCATTGCTAACTCCAACAACATTGCTTTTATTATGCAACAGAAGTACAAGTGTCTAAAGAAATGGCTGTCTCATTAGCATTCAGTGACAGCTTCCACACTTGGGATGTATTTGACAAGGGGGACATATGGTTAAAACCAGTCCGTTTACATCTGATATCTTGAGAAACAAGGCAAGTCACTTCCCTACTGCTGGTCACTGCTATCCTGTGTTACACCCTCCTTTGCTATCACCTTCGTGGGTCCATGGGATTGTAATCAGAAAAGCAAAGTGGCACTCCTTCAGTGCAAATGTTCAGTTACTCCAGCACTGACCGTAAAACGGAACAGAAAAGCAGCAAGGAAAATACAGAATTTGGTTCTTAATGGACATAAATCCATACGCATCTCAACTGGCACAGGTGAAAGTAGGAAGTTCTGCCACTTGTAGCTAAGTCTCAAGGTACTCATTACAGCTTTCTGGAAAGTTCCTCCCACTTAATGTTACGTGAAACAAAACACATCTTGTGCTCTACTTGAGGGGAACCCGAAATCCACAGCAGACCAGCTGCTTTTCTGAATGGAACACGGTGGCAGCAACAGAAACAAGAGTCATGTACCCACATACTTAGAATAATCTCAGCACTTGTCTCCCAGCTCTGCCCTCACCAACATAAATGAACACCCAGACAGACTCCAAGTCCATGCACTGCAACCACCCTGCTACAACACAATCAAGCCTAAGGGAAGTGCCACTACAGATGCTTCCACACAAATAGCCTCCAAATGTCCCTAGAGGCACACTTGAAAGAGGTAAGGAAGGATGTCAAGGAGACAACGTGGCTCTACAAGTCTTGTTAACACCATTCATTACTCTAAGACGGATGAATAAGCACACAGCAGACCTAGGGCCAAAGCAGCCACAAAACTTACCGTTGATCAGGAAGAAGAAAGCCCCCGTTTCATTGGCCACCGCTCGGGCAATCAGTGTTTTACCAGTGCCAGGAGGACCGTACAGCAGGATCCCACGTGGAGGCTGAGAACAAAGCCAACAGACTTAGGCATTCAGATACTAGAGCACCAGAAAAGTAGCTTCACAGTGAAATTGTACGCATCTGATAAAGCCAGTCCAAAACTGTGATGCAAAATCATGCAACAGCTGCCATCCCAGCACTGCTATCAACACCCTCACTACTTTGCATGACATACAAACAAAACATTGCCAGTAACTGACAGCACTGACTAAAAGCACCACTCCACAAGTTGCCAGTACTTTAATCTGTGTCCAGAACACGTAAGGAAACACTTTCCTAATACCAGCATTAAAAAAACCCCCACAGATTACTTATTGCCCCCACCAATGCCTCATAAACCTCTGGGATTGAGAGTCATCTGCAAGGGCAAGCTCACTCATCCACCTGGTGCGCACAGTGACTTACCTTCACCCCTATGGCCTTGAAGAGCGCAGGGTGTCGGAGTGGAAGTTCCACCATCTCTTTGATTTGAGCCAGCTGCTTCCGGCAGCCACCAATGTCATCATAGCCCACTTCATTCAGTGACTCCTCTTCATCCTATCCAGAAGGAAATATAATAAATATGTGAGTGAAAACAACAGTTTAACAGCCCCTCCCAGTCTACAGATGCCAGGAGTCTGGGTTTTTGCTCATAGCCACTTCTTTGCTGTCCTGAGATTCTCATTTTCAAGTCTTCCTGGTGTCTTCTACTATTGTTTCTTAGCTCTGTCTTCCCAGACTTACAAAGGAAATCAAACGCATGTGCCCAGACCTGCCTGAAGCCCACCCTCTTGAATACCAGCGTCTGCTGCCACATTCCCTACAGATCCTAGCACAAAACAAGCTCCGTGACCCTCTGATGTGGCTAAGAAAAAAAGCAACAGACAATGAAGCTCAGCATAAAATACTAATTGCTTAAACTGTATGTGATACCTCTAACTACTTGACATACTCTTAAGTATCATAGAGTTCTCAGACATAGTGTTCTCTTTAGGACTGACTCAAATAAAGACAGAACGTTAAGATCCAGACACGTGGATAAGATCATCTGTAATCAACTCTTTCAGAACAGCTCTACAGCATCCATTCAACTGGCTGTCCAAATCTCTACTGGCCTCATTTATTTGTAACATTAGATGACACTAAAGTAATAAACTAAACTGACACAGCCTGGAATCCTGGAGGGCCTCAGTCCAAGCCCCACAAACAGGAACTACTACCTCAAGCAGGTCATTCAGGGTCTGGCACCATCAAGCACTGAAGGTCTCCAGGTTTGGAGATTCCTGCCCTCTGGGTCCTGCTCCAGGGTTGGGTGAAGCCTTTTTCGTAGAATCTAATGCAAATTCCTTTGATTCGGCTTATGTCACTGCCTCTAGTGCCTCCCTGGGTACAGCTGTCAGAAGAGCCTTGTCATCTACGCCTTCCCATCAGGCAGTTGCCAGTAGAGCTTACCCTTTTGCCTTCCCTGTCTCTAGGCTCCATCATCCCACTCTCCCAGCCCCTCCTCATTCATTCGGAACTCCAGCTCCTCATCATTCTGGTGGCGTTGGCTGAACTTGCTCCTATCTGTCTCTGCCATGTCCTGAAGAGCGCAAACTGGACTCATTCGGCACCCAGACGTAGGCTCACAAGAGCCACAGGGAGGTGAATTTTTCAGAAGGCAGCTAACTACAAATCAGCACTCACCTGGACTTGCAGGACTTTATGAAGTACACAACCACCTTACCTCATTTTCCTGAGATTTCCTACTCTGTAATAGTAATGTGGCCAAGACCTGACAGAGAAGCCACTCAGGCTACCTCAAGTTTGGGAGACTCAAAGCTAGATACCTTAAAGGACTGAGGAATTATGGTTTTTTTAAATCAACCACTTTGAGATTTCATATTTCTCACTGAAAAAAACATTAATTGCTTTCTTTTCATGTGGCATGACATTTAGCAACTTTCTAAGCTCTCCCTGCTATGGATCGAGCTAACTTTGGAATTCAAAGATGCATCTAAATCCAGCACGAGTTATCTGGAAGCACATGTAAAACCAGCTGCTGCCAAAAAATATGTCCTCAACCCTATGCATTGGTGCTATCTTGGCATATGATGAAGGACACGGGAAGTACATTTCTCTGACTACCTTCAGCAGCAGCTCATCCCCTGAAACCAGAGTTCACATTTAATACAGAACGTGTCAAAGTGTGAACTGCAAACACTGCTGCTCTCAAGGACTGTCACGGAAATGGATTTCGGACAGAGAGGATTCAGTAGGAGAACAACATGGCAGGATTCTGCTCACCTCTCGTTTGATGGGCTCTCCTTCACAATGGATCACAGTGTCTGGAGCCACTATGCAATATGGACTTGGATCTGTCTCCACCACTTTGAACTCCACAGCACGCATCCCTCCGCGCACCAAGAAGATGTCACCTGTAAAACCCCACAATTCAGTAGCCTGCTGCAACTGACATATGCAAAATGTCGACCCTTGTACTACCAACAGCCCCAGAGGACAAGAAGTGGGTTACACAGGTGTATGCTGCTGGCACTATTAACACTCCTGTGCGTTTTAAACTCCAGATCTGAATGTCCTGTGACTACCCAAGCACCATTTAGATCTGCAACAGTTGAAGTTCTCAAATTTCATCCACTAACAAACAGCAAACAAAACCAGCAAACAATAGAAAAGAATACTCTGCCTAAATACAAAACACAAAGGCAAGGAATCACATTTCTTTTCCATTTCATTTCAATTTAACACTTCTAAAACAGACAAAAAGCTCTAACTTAAAAAAATTCATTTTGAAGTTATGATAACTAGTTGTTACCAGTTAAAATTGGTTGCTTCCAGAAGCTGGATAACTTTAACCTGTGTTTCTACTGTCTTAGGACCTATTTGTTCCATCTGAAGTGCTACCAAAGCAACTTGAAAAGTGCATTTGATTTTCTAAGCACTCTGCCAGTTATTAATGAAATTACTTTGAAGAAGTCGATTTAGTCAGGGTGCCACCTGGTATATCCACCCAGCTGATTAATATGTGGGCAACCCCCCCCATCCCATTAAGTGGTAACAACTTAATTTAATGAGATTTTCTCATGGGTTCTAACCAAGCCTTTTCTGACGCCCTCCCATCTCAGGTAGCAAAACAACAAAGGAGAACTACCAAGCTGCTCTGTCAGCCAGCAGCAGCAATCACCCTTTCTACTCAAGATCAGGAAAAACTTACATCAGCGCCAGCAAAATCTTGTTCTACAGATGACAGCCTAATGCTTTGCAGAGATCTGTGCAAGCTCCTAGAAAATCTCTTTATTCTGTCTCAGGACTAGCTCACACTCGCTGCCATCAGGACTTCAATAACAGGCGCTATTACCTTTCCTGATAGGTCTGTATGCTTCCAGGAAGTACGGCTTGAGATAGACCTCAAACAGGTTCCCTGTGATCCCTTCTACTGTGTCATCAATTGGCAGCACATGGATACGCTTGCCGTATTTCACATCTGGGCAAGGCTGGATGCTACAACAGAAAAAACCCTCCAGTTAGCCACGACACACTGGACTTGTACAGAAAAGGCAGTGATGCTCCTTCCCAGCACAGTACAAACGCCAGAAAGGACCCTCCAAAGCCCTGGTGAGAATTACCACCTGCGTAAGAACATTTCAATGCTGAGAAGGCAAAAATCACACCCATCCAGAGCTAATCCTTGCAATATACATACACCTTCCTTCACCCCTCTCAGCTCTGCCCAAGACTGCTGTGGAGCGTCATACTTTCTTCCTACCCCCTGCTCTTCTGCAGCCCCCCTTGCCACCCCCAAGGCACACCCACAAGTTATTAAAGACCTGCGAGAGTCACAAGCTAACTTTTGTTTCAACAAGGAGCTTCTGCTGAACAAACTGCGAGGGAAAGGGAGCTGGGGGAAGGCTCTTTGTTCTATCCTCACTCTATCACAACCTACTACAGAGACCACAGCTCCTGTTGCTGATAATCCAGATTCTAAGCAAAGGCTCTCACAGTACCAACCAGAGTAACCAGCTTACAGCCAGGTTTCCGTCAGTCCTCTTTTGAGAAGGCTGACATTTAGGTCTGAAGGCTCTTTCCCCCTTTTTAAATAAACACTTCAGCTATTATTTTACAGTGTAGGCCAGCAGCCTATTGTAGCAATAGCTCAGAGTATCAAGCTGTGGCAGAAAACTCAAACTAGATTTGCCAGCTAAGAAAAGCCTATGTGGAACTGCAGCTGAGCATGCAACTTTTCACATGTGATTTTGCTCGAGACTCTTAATAGATTCTTCTACCACATGCTTTACAGAGAAGACGTAGCAGAAGGGTAAAGAAAAAGACAGGCTGCCCCAGAAGGAAAACAGCTGGCAGACCACAAGCAGGAAGTGACCAGTGCATGAATCTGCACTTTGGCAGAAACAAGGCCACAGCAAGTAACCCAATAAGCAGCTAAAGATCAGCAAGAAAAACTCTGGGGGCAAGAGGTGTGAAAATTCTCTGACCCTCACAACAAAGCTACAACAACCAGTAACACATTTGGAAGGCTGAGAACTACTCTGCTGAGTCCCAGCAGATAGGGGAGAGCGCAGGCTGAACTATCGCACTAGAAATGACCTGAAAGTAACCTCACATGAGGTTAAAGTCAGGATTCACCTTTACTTTAAATCCACAGACTGCCTCAAAGCACTGTTCTATTCCAAACACAGTGCATTTTCTAGTGGTAGACAGATGGGTGGAACAGCCTCATTGCTCTCTTTTACAAAGTTTGTATGAAACACATTTTTCATTTAAAGATTATTCCAGATATCACCCCAGAAGTCCAGTGTGAGAAACCAGGCCCCAATTTTCCCAGAACATGCAGGATATTCCAGATTAGGAAGAAGATCTGGAGGAGGAGCTGTCAGCTCTCCCATATTTAAACATGAGTATTAGTATTTTTATGTTTAGGAAATGCTCACACTTTTTCCCCCCCACTCCCATCACAGAACGAAACCTGTCTTCCATAAGCAAAGGCGTATATTCAATCTTTTCCCAATACCTTCTGCAAGCATTGCGCAACAGTATCCCTGCCACACTTCTAAAGCATTCCTAATTTAAAAGTTATTTTTATAACAAAAATCTATAAACACCCTTCGGGGATTTTTAGTCTTGCTATTTGACCGCTTCATGGTTTTGTCACTCATTTCTACCAAGTTTTCACTTCTGTTTGCAGCTCAGATACTACCAGATCAATCACAGTATTGCTTAACGCCTTCAACAGTTAACACTGTAGACATTAAAAATTTAGACAAGAAAAATCTGTGAGTTCACCTGACAATGTACATTTGGGAAGATGACTGTGGCAACAGCAGGATAATTGAACCACTCAATTTAATGACCGGACCCGGGCTCATAAAGGTCCTGAAAAGACTTCCAGAATCTTTAGCTAATCATTTTTTAGTATTAGTCTGAATACGTATACAGCCAGAAACGTGCAAAAGTAAACAGAGATCCCCGATGTAAGCCATGCACTTCAACACATTTCTGTGATCTGCTCTGGCAGATGTAAGAATACTTCCTGCAGATCCTGCCTCTGCTACCGACTCAATCAATTCAGAGCCAGCATGCAAAATACTTAGGCAACCCAGGAACACGCAACAGTTCGCAAATGAGTCCTCACCTGATCACGTCACCCAGGCGCACTCTCAGGTTGTTGCGAACAACCCTATTCATTCGAATCTTCTCATCTGAGCAGGTATCATCTGACAGAACAATGCAGACTGCTTCTCTCCTCTTCTTTCCTTTCAGCAGAACAGTGTCTCCTCTGAACAGCTGCAATTCGTCCATTTTTGCCTGTAAACAACAAGTTTTTGTTGTTACTTAGAAAAAGCCTTTAACAAAACAAAAATCCGAGCGTTTGAAGGAGAGTTACTTGACTTTGGAAAATTACATCTTGTAAGTGATGTACTAAGTCCACAAGAACAGAGGCTCCCACCACACCGGTCGAGAGCTAATCCTGAAGCTAGACTAAGGGTACAAACTCAACTGAATCCTACAAATGAAGAATCAAAATACATTTTATCATAGAAGAGCACCGGGAAACAAGACAACCCTCCCTTACTCATAACAGCTGCAGCTTCTGAAACAATTACTTAGACTCATGTTGCAAAGTTACATTTCAAGTTAATACACAGCAACAGCTTGCAAATTACCAGATGACGCACCTGGGACAGTGACACAACACTGTTGTCTTCATTGATGGCTTCATCAACAATTAACCGATTGGGCCTGTTCTTCTGCTTCAGAATAGCAGTTGATAAGTCATCCGCTTTAGAACTGGTGAAGAAAACAGAAGTTATGAGCCTGAGTGACAGTGCTCTCCTCTTTCCGGCCACCCCCCCTATTTTCACCTCCATTTTCTACAGGTTTCTTTGTTGTCTCAGCTTTTAGAAACTATACTTGTTTGTAAGACAAAGGAGAACATTTTTCTCAGGCACCAGTCGCAGGAGTTGAAAGCACAATGTTTTCTGTCAGTAAATATACTTTACTAGCCTCAAATGGAAATAGCTATGAAGCTATCTATGAAAAGAAGCTATCTGTGAGATGTTGCTGACTGTAAGATGTTTTTCCTAAAAGAATTAGTCAGACTTACCTGAAATCACATGTAACCACTGCCACTGAAACAAAAGTTCAAGTCTATTTGGTGTCAAATCCCAGATAAATAGGGGAATTAAAGGACAATGCTGCAGCTCCCCTGACAGGAAGAGTTGTAAGAGTTTAGCCTGTCGAGGCCTATTAGTTAAACCTACCAAGCCAGTAAAAATATTCAAGCGCTCATGAAAAATAGGGTTTTCTTTTTAGGATATAAGCACCTTTCCATAATACCTCCACAGGAGTCACTGCAGCTCTAGCCGACTATACAACAACAAATATGACAGACAATTTGTTTGCCTTGACAAAATAAAGCAAATCAAACAGCAAAGAAAAGGAAGAAAGGCAGATTAATTAATGCCCTTCAAAATCTAATACAGCAAATAATTCACTCTATGAAAGAGATATGAATTTGAACCGATTCCTGAGGAGCTCTTGGAAGCTGCCACAACAGTGGCAAACTGTTGTGACTTCCCCTGGTGGGTACCTGACAGCTTTCTCCAAGCATTCCAGATGTGCCACTGTCTAAGATTGGAACAGAAAACTTTGCACAGGTTGGTTTGATTCTAACAAAGAAAGTAAAGCCCTCCTTTGTCCTAAGCAAGCAGCAAGTACCAGCAAAGAGCAGGGAGCTCTGTGTATAACGGTGCTGGCTGTAGACATTGGCTCCATTTCGCTCTTTTAGGGACAAAATAACCAGAAGAAATCAAATCCTGAGTAGAAGTGGCAGAGCAAGCAGCTACACAGCACAAATGCAGACGGTGGCAGCAGTGGCACTTGGCACGCTCAGTACATTTTTAAAAGTACATCAGAGAGGGGTGACATACCTACAGTGTGATGTTACCCCATGTCCTTCCACCCCTCAAGACAAGAGGTTTTTACAAGACAGACTATGGGGTACTGGCTCCACTGAAAAGGGGGAACAATACCAAGTGAGCCTGTGAGGGCAGCCAGCTTGTTGACAAAATGTTTTCAAGCTTCACGTAAGCCCTGGTAGCATAGGAAACACGTTGGAAATGAGACACAACATTATTTTAAGTGAACAAAAGGATGAGTTTTAAAACTTGTCTTTCCTGGACTGCCAGCACTAGGAAAGTTGTGTTCTTCCTCTCTTCGCTAAGAGTGTAAGAGGTAAAAAATCAACATCCATCCCTTTCAATGTGAGATGTTACAGACCCATTCTCTGGAGCCAAAAAGACACAAGAAAAGCTGCTGGATACATCCAGGAAGGAGCTCATGAATTCAACCTAAAGTATTGTCTTGGCAGAGTCCTAAAAGGTCCAGGATTTCCATGAAAACTGAGAGCACAGTAGGAAAACTGAATCAACACATTGTCACGCTAGACAGGATTTTGTGGTTAAAACACCAGCTAAAACTAACAACCTACTTGTAAGGACCTTGCCTCAGCACTAGCTCCTGGACACTGGAAATCAATTTAGCAGGTAGATTTTAAAACTTGAGCTTAGGGACACCAGAAGAAACAATACTCCTATTTAGCCTGTTCAAAGTGTGAACGTAACTCATACCCCCCTGCACATGAGATGTGGATCCAAAGGTCTTTTCATTAGAACCCACTGCCAGACTTTGGCTACATAAACTGTCACTGAAACTGAGCATTTGTCCCTTGGGATGCAGAGACTGTCATGCAGCCTGAAAAACAGTCTAGGACACAAAGTAAAAATAAATGGAAGAGGAACTGAGCAGCAAGTGGAAGCTTTTGGACCAGAACTGTCAATAAACCAAAAGCTGTATACATCTGCAAAGAAAGTTCAGGTACCTCCTAATACATAACAGTGCTGAAGAGCACAGCAAGAAGGTCCACTTGGTTCTGCTGAAAGCCAGAAAAATGTTTTAGTACTGAAGAACTGAACCTACAATTCCCTAAGTAAGGGAGGACTGGATCAATGTTCTGAGCACATTACTGCACTTAAAGCAATCAAAAAACTTGGAGGCATTAAAAATGTAACAAACATCTCCAAGAAACACCAGACAGGCATCTAAATACATGGGGTCAGCTTCAGTAATCTGACCTGACAGTTCTGTAGACAAAGAAACAAAGGTGTTATGGAATTACATTTCAGCTACACAGGAAAGTGTTGTTACTTCTCTAACAGATAAGGGTAAGGACTTTGAGAGACAAGTGCTACCCATCTTCCAGCAGCAATTTAGAACATTATTATCACCACCATTTGCCCTTGTTGCATTCCTCTTGGGGGTTCCTTACACTGTAACCGAGATGACAAAGCAAAATATGTCTGTGCATCTCAACCACAGGCAGACAATCCCCAACATCTGTGAGTCAGGGAAGGAGAGCCTGAATGGAAAATACCAAGCAGGAAAGCCTAAGGCATGCGTTGGAGCTCTCTCCTGTCAACTTCCCTGTGCATGCTGGCAAACTTTGGCAAAGGGCAGGACAGACAGCTAACCTGGTAATTTTTAAAGCTCCTCAATGAGTTTCCTGTCAGAGAGAGCCTGGTGCAAATCCTCTAGATCACATCCCCTACTCAGCCCTTTTGTCAGCTCCCTCACACACTTCCCCTCTCACTCCTTCCTTTCACTGACTCAACAACAGAGAAACTGAACACAAAAAAGTAGCTTTAGAGCCGTTTTGGAATCAAAAGGAAATTCAAAGCCTGCAACAAGCCTGCCCCTCTTCAGAGGCCAGAAGTGAGGACGTAATCCCCAGCACAGCGAATAGCCAAACCTGTGTATAAAGTGCAAGACATCAATAAAATTGAAGCAAATATGCACTAACCCTAAATGCCAACAACAAACGAGTCCCCAGTTCCCATCCTTAGCCCTCTTTTCTCTCTCAGTAAAGCACTCCAACATCCCCACTTGCCACAGGGAAGAGGTGTGGGGACGACTTTTTACCACTTACATCACTTCATCGTTTTTCTCTGTGTCAGAGCTCCCCTCACTCAGCATGTGATAACGCCCGGAGGCTATGCATTCTGGTGGATGGCAGGGAAGAGCAAGAGCAGCAAGTAATTACCAATTAGCGATTCTTTTGAAAACAGCTACCAACCTCCAAAGCTCCACTGAAACTAGGGGAATAAGTTCCTTCTGCAAGCCCGTGCTAAAAATATAGTGAAAAGGCACTTACTCAAACTGATTCCAGCTGCAGTAACGAAAGTGAAAACAGTCATGCCTTCTGTATGCTGGTGTGCCTTTTTATCACTATTCTCATGAACTCACCTCCAGGATAAAACCTGTCAGCAGTTTCTTACCACCCTGAACATCCATGTTACAGACTGAACTGACAGGTATTAAAAAAAAATACCCATGAAACATTTTATCCATCGAAGCGAACAAGTGAAGTATTTGATGATGGCAGCCACTTACTGGAACAGCACATTGCAACGAAGCGGTTGAGTTCATACCAGTCCCTGAGATGCCAAGTTCTCAAACACTGTTTCAGACAGGCAGGCACACAAAAACAAGTATCCCTTTGGAAACTGTACTCTCTTAGCTCTTGCAATGCTATTCGCTATGCTAAAGCTCAATTCAGCAAGATGGCTGCCAACAGCGCTCACCCAAAAATGGCAACTAAAAAAGTAATTGTTTTTCAGTCGCAGAGTAACTTTTGGGGATTCCTGTGTGGTGAAAGTAACTCTGCTAAAATAGAAATTTCTTTTTAAAGACACTGTTCACCTTACTCAGCTGCAAAATATGCCCAACACCATCGCTTCCATTACAAGTTCTACCACAGATACTGAATTCTTGGCACACCTTGCTGGAACTGACTCAGAATTGAGCAGGCCTAAATTTCAGGAATTGCAAAAGAAAAGGCGAACATAAACAACAGACACTAAAGAGACAGAAAGTGCCTCTGGCAAGGCCAAGAAGTCACTTCACTTCTAAGTGTTCTCGGATCTGGGAAATTTAGGTTCTATTTTTACTCTTCTCAAGGGGCAACGAAGTGGCTTGCGCATGTGGGCCGGGAGCCGAGAGACCACCATTACTCAACTAATTTTTGAGGAGCGTGAAAGGTGATCCTCAGCCTGGAACTGAAAATGGAGTAAGGCAAGACACTGGAGACGAAAATATAGCCGATTGCCTCAGCTGCCACAGCGGCCAGCCCGGCACAACATGTCTGCCTCTGCTAATGCCAAGTCACTTGCTAGCCCCGGCCCGAGGGCTGCTGCGGGAAGGGGGCCGGGACATCCCTCTCGCTGCCCCGCCAGCCGCCCCGGGGCCTGCAAGACAAAGCCCTGCCTCACTGAGGCCTAGCCCAGGCGAGAGGGCCCGGGCCGCGCGGCCGCACGGTAGGCAGGCGGCCCCGGGCCGGGGCCCGGCTGGGGCCNCCTGCCGGAGGGCGGCCCGCACTTACTCGGATCCCGAGGCCATGGCGCTGGGGGGGAAGGGGCGAGGGGAGGCGGGCGGCGGCGGCTCCTCAGGGCAGGCGGCGGCGGCGGGCGGCGGGTCCTGGGCTGGCGGCGGCGGCTGCGGGTCGGGGCGCTGGGCGCTGACTGAACCTCACAGCCGACTCATCGGAAGGGGGAAGCACCGCCTCGCGCCGCCTCGCCTGCCTAGCAACAGCGTGCGCTAACCAATGGGAAATTCCGCCCGGACAGCGTCTCAGCCAATGGAAAGGGCGGAAATGGTGGGGGGTTGGGGGGGAAGAAGGGCCTCCTCGGCCCCGCCCCTCCGCTTTTCCCTTCCCAATCGTCACCGGCCAAGCGCAACACTCGGCAGCCAATGGCAGCCCCGCTCCCGCCCTGGCTGTTCTACCGGGCAACACGGGGCCCGGCAGCCAATGGCAAAAATCCACCAATGGGAAAATGCGGGCGGGAAGTCCCACCTCGCCATTGGCTAGCGGTCTACGAAAGGGGAAGGTGGTGGCAGGGTTGTGGCCAATCAGAGGCCAATCAAGGTGGGGGAGGCGGGCGCTGGGGGAAGCGCGGGGGTGTCCCCGCAGCCCAGGCACAGCGCGGGAGCCCGCAGCGCTCCCTGGCGGCGCTGGGCAGGATCGCTGCGGAAAAACGGCGCAGGGGAGAAAAAAATAAATAAAGCTGAGGGTTTTATTAGGGAAAAAAAAAAAAGCGGGGCGGGGGGGAATCCGCTCTGTGCCAGTCCTTCGGGAATCCGGCTTCATCCAGGAGCAATTCTGGCATTAAAATTCCGTCGCGGGGTGCTGGTCCACTGTCCCCAGGTAATCCCGTATGCTCCCGGCCAGGTCCTGGCTGCCTGGGAAGGCCGCCTGCTCCAGGCAGGAGGCCAAGTACAGCGGGACAGGCCTGCAGGAGGAGAGGGGAACAATGCAGCAGCACTGACGGCAGCATTCCCTCACCACAATCCAGTGAGGAATTTCGGCTCCTGGTGTGCTGTGCAGAGCCCCCAACTCTGTTCCCGCTTCCCCGTTTGGCTCTGTGTGTCCCGGGGAGCCGTGCAGAGCCACTGGCCGGGTTCTCTCCCAGCACAGCCCGTGATGAAGGAGCGGCTCGGACACATCCCAGCTGTGGGTGCAGGCTGGCGGGAGCTGGATTAAGTTGCCCACTGCAGGCTCCAGTGTGCGGCTGGCTGAGATCCCACCCCATCCCCCTACACACCTTCCTCCCTGCCCGTCCTCCCCGTGGGGACTCTGGGAGAACTTCTGCCAGTGAGCTGCCGCCTCCTGCTTTCGGTCCAGGTTCCACAGGGCCCACACCAGGTAGGGAGCAGCAGCTGGGTCACCTGCAAGACACAGAGTGGGGATTTGTCCCTTCGTGGGGGCAGGAGCACGTCCCCAGCGCTGGTCGTAGGTCGCGGGGCATTTCAGGGGCCAGCTGCGGGAGGTGAGCCCGAGGAGGGGCGGTGTAACGGGGACGACACCCTCCCGGCTGTGTCACAGGCTCTAATTAAGCCCAGGGCTGGCAGCCAAAGCAGATGGCATCGTCCCTGCGGCACAGCCAGCCTCATCTCCGTTTGGACATGGGTTGGGGTTTTCCTTGCAGGCAGGTCTGCGCCCCATCCCGAAGTCAGGGAGGGAGCCGTGGTCAGGACTGGGACCAGCGGAGCCTGGCGATGCTCAGATCCCGACAGCATGGCTGGAGGCCACCCCTGGGAGCAGCACCGGACATGCCTCGGCTATGGTCAGGACACATACGGCTCCCCACTCCGCTCCCCTCTCCCCGACCAGCCCCTGGACTGCCAGGCATGGGCACACTGCCACTCCCTAGGACGAAGCGAGACCCCCAGCTGCTCTGTTCTGGGAAAGCAGATCCTCTCTGGGAGAAAGCTGACCGTACCAGGCTGGGGTTTGGGCAGGAGGAAGGAAAACTTCCAAGCTGTCCAGGGCACAAGTTGTGGGCAGGATTCCGATATAATCCGCTGGGAATAGTTTTGTTCTTCTCCTGCAGGGCAGTGAGCTGACCAGGCCCTAGAGAAGCATCTCAAGTATGTAACACGGCTGGTGGCCCTACTGTTGTCCTTGACATCCAAATAAGGGTGGTCTAAAGCTTGAGACCTTTCTGCTGAATACAGCAAAGCAGCCTGGGACAAAATTGTGGAAATCCCTTCCGTTCCTCACCAAAATGAGACTCTTACCTGGTGAGATCTGCAAACCATGCTGGAAATCCAACAAGGCTTCCTTGTGCCTCCCCAGCTCCAGGAACTGTGCACCTCGCCCGATGAGGGAGAGCAACCTGATCTTCTGGAGCACCTCCACTTCTGGCAGGAGATTATTCTCTGGCGTGGAAAGACACACAGACCTGGAGACAGCATCCTCCAGCCGTTCCCTCCCTCACCCCAGCAGGCTGAGCCATGTTAGCAGTTGGGACAGGCCCAACATTTACTTGGGCTCCCCAAAGTCCCGGTGGCAAAGCTCAATCTCTCCGCCAGACTGGGAGAGAGCAGGAGGCGAAGAAGACCAAGAGCTTGGTACGTTACATTCCGGTGGTGAACAGGGACCTTGGAGCAGCCTGGCCTTTGGCTGCTCATCTGCACAACTGGTACAGATCTCTTCTCCAAAATCTGGATTTGAGAAGCTTCCTCATTCACAACCCCTTTAACTGTCACCTAGACAGCTGGGAAACAGGCAGAGCCGAGGCCAAACCCAGCTCCAATCAAACCAGCCCGCGCCCTCGGAGGCTCCAGCATGGCACGGAGCTCAGCATACTGGGACGAGGTGACACTGGGCCCAGCGCCTTCCTCCTGTACCCGGTGCTGCCAAGCACGCAGGTCCCCACCCGGCCAGCTCCCACACAGGTCCCAGCCGTGCAGCATCCTACCTGCCGGTCCAACGCCAGGCCCGCACAGCTGGACTCGCAAGAGGTCGCCGAGGCACCTGCTGAATTGTGTTACAGCCTCCTTCCTCTCACCCAGCATGGCCCACGCCCAGCCCTGGTGCAGGTATCCAGCTGCTCTCCAGGCAAGGCAGCGCAGACTCTCCTTCTTCTGGGAGAGCCCTTCCCCTGGCGATGAGCACTCCGACTGCTGCAGCCTCTCCTCCACTCGTAACATCCGTGGGACCAGGTCAGTTGTCCGGCTGATGACCTCCTCACACACAGTTATGGCATCCTGGTGCCTGCCAGCCTGCTCCAAAGCGGATGCTGCTTCCAGGAACACCTCGGGGATCCTGGGCAGAGCTGAGCCACCATCTAGGGGCACCTGGTGGGGGGAAGAGCAGTGCCAGTGCACGGATGCAGAACTGCAGAGCGCCCAGCCAAGCAGAATGATCCCATCCTTACTGGGAACATGGAGCTGCTGCCCAGCAAAACTCAGACCCACTCCCACGGACACCGGAGCCCATTGAAGGAGGCAGAAGCTGTGAAGCACTAACAGCTGAGCAGAGTCTAGGCTGCAAATTCCTACTCCTGCACTAGACGACATCCAAACAACATCCAGGCTGACCGCTGCTCCCCACAGGGAAGGGGAAGCTCCTTCTCCAGAGAGCAGTGGCAAGCGGTCTCTGGTGTGAATCCAAAGGCAAACGTGCCACAGGTCAGAGGTGCCAGCCCCCACCTCGTTTCCTTCACATCCCAAACTAGATACTGAAACCTGGCATCCAGGAGTGACACCCAGGCCTCAGAATGAGGATCCAAACCTCCTCTGCCACATCACTGAGGGAGCTCCTCACCAGGACACCTACCTGCTGCTGCAGCCCCTCCTGAAGCAGAGCCAGAAAATCCAGGTAATGTTCCACTGCATCAGCCACCCTGCAACGGGGACAGAACATGTGGTGGAAGGAGCAGAGGGACCAAGAGAAGTGCCAGCAGCCATGTGGAACCTGGGTCACTAGCCCACAGGCTCTCCCCGCACCGCACTCGCTCCAGTCACGATACCCACACCTTGAGCAGACCTACGTCAGCAGGACTGAACTGGACCATTTCCAGGAGCACAGAGAAAACAACAAAGCCCAAACAAGCAGCAATGTTGCAAGCAGACCAGAGGTGCTGTTACCTCCCATCCTGGAGACACCGCTGTGCCAGCAGGTACTTCACCTCTGAGGGGTGGTGACAGCGAAGGAGAGAAGATAGTATTGGTGCGTGGACAAGGAGCTCTGTTCGGATTAGGAAACGTGGACTAGAGGAAGCAGCTGCTGGAGGGTTTTTTTCCAGAGCCTGTGAAACAGAAAATATGGTCAAAACACTGCTGGTCAAGTACTGAGCAGCTGCAAGGAGTTGCCACTTCTGGCATCTGGAGACGCACCCAGATGAGCAGAAGCGCTGCACTTCATAAGAACAGCCACCCTGTACCCTCGGTACAGCACAGCCGCTTCCAGGAACAGCAGCCAGGATCACACAGGGACAGGCAGACTCCTGATCTCCACATGGCATCAGAAAATGTGCAAGATCACCCAAATATCCTCAGGTTTTCTGTTCAAGGTACTCTGAGCTGCCTGGAACACCATCTCCCATTGCAGCCACGGACCTAGTTAGACCAGATCTTGGGCAATTCATAATGATCGCTCTCCACAGCTGTGTTTGTATCTTGGGGATTTCAAACAGCTGAAGAGCTGTGTCTGCTGCCATGACCGGCTCCTGCCAGGTAGACCAAGGTTGCTACAGCTAATGCACACCCCAACGCAGCCACAATCTGCCTTTTAAAGGCCTCTTTACTAGGTAGTTTATTAAGGGACTGATACTTTTTGACATTGTAGTGTAACCTCTTCTCCCAAGCCACCAAGAATGTGAACTGGGACCCAAAGGTCCTGCCACATCCAACAGCCAGGTGCCGAGCAGGAATTTTGGACCACACTGGGCTCCTTTCTGCCCACTGCTGAAGGCAGCACCATGGCTGGATTGCCATAGTCTACTTTGGGGACTACTCCAGGGCCAAACAGCCCCCGAGAGGCAAAAGCCTGCTTGAAGCTCAGTGCAGGCTCTGCTGGGCGTAAATCAACCCAGCACTACAGGAAGCAGACAAACCTGGTAGAGCAGAGCCAGGGCCTGCAGCTCCGCCTCGGTCTCCCCCAGCTCCTGGTACACTGCTGCCACATGGGACAGGGCAGGAAGGCACTGGAAGTCCACCTGGAGGGCCCGTTTCAGATGCTGAAGGGCTGTCTGAGGCTTGCTCTAGTTAGATGGGAAGAGGTGCATGTTGCAAGGACATCTTGCTGACATCTTTACTGTTTGCTGGGATCCAGATCCCTGTTCTGCTTCCCCAGTGATCCCAAAGTAAGGGCATGGCTTTAGCCAAAGGCAGGCTGCCTCAGGCCAGTTTTTGAGCTCCTCTCTCTGCAGCAACCCTTTGCACTCAGACAAAACCCCTGCCTGGATTTTGCAGCTGCCCAAGGAGGATAGGGCGACAAGGCCAACTTCTGCTCAAGACCTCGCCTTGCTGCAGCAGCCTAGGACCTCGCAGAGGCAGCATGGACATCAGCCTGAAGCTCCCCACCCCACTCTAGGCTGTGTTTCATCTCTCCCCCGACAGGGAAGAGGCCCGGCCATTACCATTCGCTGAGCACAGCAGCCGAGAGAGGTGTAGATCTGCGCCAGGACCCTCTTGGAGCAGAATCCTCCCGCAGCCTCCTGAAGGAGGGAGAGGGCAGTGGGGAAGTTCCCAGCCTCCAGCTCCTGCAGCCCTAGGACAGACCCAACATCTCAGCTCCAGGCCTCCCCTTCCCACACCGCCCAGTCCCCAAACAAGCACATGTGCTCTTTTCTTCCCAGCGCCGCAGGGACCTGCCTGATCACCTCCACACCCAGGAATGTAAAGCAGGATGGTGCCAAGCTGCCATCTTTGGTTTGATGGTGTTGCAAGAGAACAAGCTACTCAATGGAAACGTCTAACAGAGATAATAGCAGCTTCTGAGCCCAGATACCAAATGCCTGCCTTGGCCTAGAACAAGGGCAAAGGTAGGTGCTGGGCAGGTCCACCTACACATTCATCCACAGCAACGGCAGTGCGGACGGGGGAGCACACACAGAATCTCAGAAAGACTTTTTCCAGCTTCTCAGGGCCGTTTCCCAGCAAGATGCTTTGGGATATTACTTTATGAGTATTAATCGCAAATAGTAGTTGCTTCTCTTTCAGTCCTTATTTCAAGCTCTGAGGCTGCTCTCACATGCCTACATCACATTCACACCTGCCAACCTCCCCGATGGAAGTGCTATTGCTACCCTAGAGGCTTGTGAGAGGTCTGTGGAGCTCCTGCCCTTCCTCCTTGCATGAAGGCCCCACGTCAGCCCAAGCACAGCAAGGCAGGACTGGCTGCCCCCAGAGCTGCTGGGGTTGTCAAGACAGTGAGCAAGGGAGAACTGTCAGTGGGACAGAACGCAGCGGTCAGATGAGATCGATCGCCTGCTGTGACACCAGGCTACAAAGCTGCACAACAGATTTGCATGGCTCCTGCAGCACCAAAATCGGACAGGAACACTGTGCTTGCAACAAGGCAGGTGCCAGAAGACAGAAGAAAGGAAAATCCTCATAAGTCCCCTGCCAGCCTTCTGCTTTATACAAGGTCACTGTGGGGCCCAGACACCTACCTAAAGCCACAGACAGGCAGAGGAACCCTGTGACAGTGGAGAGAAAGGCTTAGCTGGGAGAGAGGCTCTTTGAATACCAAATGGCAAAGTTGAAACCCAGAGGCTCAGCCCAGGCCCTCTTCCAAAGGAACAGCCCAGAAAACCCCAAGGGACAGTGTGCTTGGGAACAGAAACCAAGATAAGGGCAGGAAGAGGGGGTCCTGGGACAGGAGAGCAGAAAGGCTGCGCTGTCATGAGTACCTCCTCCATACAAACCTTGCAGGAAGGCTGCTGTGGTGCAGAGGACCTCTTTCAAGTCCTCAGCGCTCTGTACAAGGGGCAGGGAGGCCCCCTCAGCAGGCACTCGCCATGCCTTGAGCAGGGAGAGGAGTTCATTCTCCCCCTTGCTGCAGCGAGCTCTTCCCAAGTCCTATGAATACACAAAGGGAAGAGAGCAGGGAATGCCAAAGTGAAGCAGAAAACACCGATTCCAGGGCACAGGGAAACAGAGGTCCCATCAAACCTTTTGACAGTGTTCTCTGTGCTGGGGAGCAATGTCCTACCACTCTCTCACTTCAACCCCCTCGCTGCAGTGATTCCTGCCTGGGCCAGGGCAGCACCTCAGAGCAAGGTGTAGCTGGAATGGCTCCTGACAAGGCAGATCCAAGTGCTGTCAGAGGGCATCGGACAAGGTGGGACCCTTCAGCAGCCTCACAATCAGCAGGGAAGGTTCCTCTGCATCTCACTCCCTACAGAGGCTGCAAATCTACCTGCGGCCCCCCTCCAGCCTGCCCAAGTCTTCTGTCTCACACCTTGAGGTCCAGGGCCCCAGAGCGGAGATATTCTTGCACTCATTAATGCACTCAGGGCCATTAGGCTATGCTGGGACACCAGGGAGAGGATTACTCATGCTGACTGGGCAGCATTCATGTCTCCAAATGCCACAGCAGCATTTTGCCACGTGGGCTTTATGACAAACACAGTATTTATGCCAGCTCTACCTCCTTTAGCAAACCCACGGGTATTTATATCCACGCATACTCCTCTGGTGCAGGTAACCGGGAGCTGCGCAGCATCCGCCTGTGCCCAGTTACCTCAGCGTTGCTCAGGAGCCTGAAGAGGCCAGCAGTGCTTCCCAGGCGGCTGGCTGCCAGCCACCACGCTGCTTGCAGGGCCCCCAGTCGGTGCAAAGGTCCCTGCAGCTCTTCCACGGTTACCTCCTGCAGCACCTTCTGCCACAGCTCCTCAGTGCTAAGATCCCGTCCACATGCCCCACAAGCCTCCAGAACTGAGAAAATAAACAAAAAAAAAAAACCCAGCCAGGAGAAAGCAGGTTGGTACCCTGCAACCCACACCCTCCTGGAAGGAGGCAGAGCCTCAAGCAAGCTCAGGCTCCTCGTAGCGAAGGAAGGAGTGGAGTTACAGGGCTGGCTGGGATGCCGAGGCAGGGAAACCAAGCTCTTGGAGAGCGGAGTTAACAGCAGCACACTTGGGAGACAACACATGGTTCAGAACTATGACTCCAGCTCTGCTGAGGCCTCCTGAGGTCACTTGTCCCAAGACGAGCATGTGCCAACACTGCAGAACCCCCTCTGACCTGCAGACTATTTCAGTGAGCTTTCTTTGAAGCCAGCACACCATAATTAAAAAAAAAAAATCACTCTTTTTCTACCATCACTAAAACTCTAATAGAGCCTTGGTACCTTTCACCTTGAAAACTCTCATTTCCCTTAAAACCTCTGGCCCATCCCTGCAGGCAGCAGAAGGCAGCCAGCCAAGCAGCCGCACATCGTACCTGGTTGGAAGCCATCCCACCCTCTGGCCTTTCCTGACAGAGCCAGGCTTCCCTTCTCGCAGCCCCCCCACCTCCAGCCACTCACCACGACTCTCCAAAACACAATCTCCTAACCCCAAGGATCCCCCTTACAGAGAATGGTCTCCTTACCCCTGAGGAGCCCCTGGCGTATTCCTTCTGCTTCTGCTTTGATGGCAGAGTCAGACGTTCCCACAGTAAAAAGCAGGGAGTTGTAGAGGACAGTAAGCTCCAGAGGCAGGGCAGGGAGGGCAGCTGGCAGCCCTGTGATGACAGCCAACCCAACAAGAAATTGAGTTGGTTAGGAAAAAACCAACAACCATCCACGCTGAGGTGTCACCACCTGGCTTTGTGACAACAAAAATGTCCCAGCAAGTGTGGGTTTTGTGTTTTTATTTTTCTGTCACGCTGTTGATATTTAACAGCTTGGGAACTGCAGCACCTAGAAAGACAGCAGGTGTCACCTTTCTAGGTGCCAACACTGCTTTAGACATCCAGGTGCTGCAGTCCTCAGGGGACTGAGACGTTTCCGCTCTTCCAAAAGACCATCAATAGACTACCCTCTTCCAATACACATCCACCCTTTTGCACAGGCTTCCCATGCTGCGTCTCTCTCCCTCGCATCAGGCTTCCTCTATACCACAGCGTGGCAGGGAACCCTTTCCCCAGCTTCCCAGGACAAAATTTGCCTCATTTTTTCCAGAAACCCCAAATCTCTGCCCACATCCCGCAGCAAGACAGAGAGGGCTGGGGCTTAATCCCTTTGCAGGCCCAGTTCAGCTTGGGAACGTTTCACCCCTCTCAGAAGTTTGCTTCCAGCACGGGGGTACCCCAGCTGCAACCCGGTAAAGACCACCGCCCGGGAACCAGTGCTTCCACGCCCACGCCTCTTGGGTTCCGGGACAGCGGGCGGGAGGGAGGGTGAGGGCGATGCGCGGGGCAGGCCAGCCCCAGCCCATCGGGCGGCCACTCACCCCACATCCTCAGCAGCAGGTCCCCGAAGCCCTCTCGCTGCCGCCGCGCCTCCCGCGCCGCCGCTCCTCCGGGCCCCGAGCACCGCGCTGCCTGCGAAGCGAGACGCTCACCCGCCGGCCTGCCGAGGGACAGGCTGCGGCCTAGCCCCAGCCGCCGGCGTTCCCATGGCAACCGGCACCGCAAGCAGCGCGGCACCGGGAAGGGCAGCCCCGGGGTTCAGAGAAGGGCAAGGAGAGGGAGAAGGGGACGCGCCGCACCCGCCAGCGGTCGACCAGGGCCCGGCTCTCGGTGGCCCAGGCCCCCAAGCAGCCCGGCTCCGGCGGCGACCCCCGCCGCCGCTTCATGGCCGCCACCGCCACAGCCCGCCGCCGCGCGCTCCTCCCGCCTTCCCGCTGATTGGCCACCGCCCCGCCGGCGGGATTGGCGGAGCGAGCCGACCGGAATCGGCCGTCTCCAAGGCAACGGCCGGGCGCGGAAGTAAAAGGAGCGGAGCCGCCGGCCGTCCCGCCACAATGGCGGCGGCCCGGGAGGGACAAACCTCGGCGCGGAGCGAAGCCGCCCGCCGCGAAGGAGGAGACCACCACCGCCCGCCTTCCAGCCCACGGCTTTATTTGCAGACATCGGTTCCACGGCCACTCTTGGATGGCAAATCTTTCCCACCCCCTGCCCCGATTAATTAATTAACGAATCGTTTTAATAACGAAGCCAGCCCTCCCCGTGCGCTAGGTATGGTGCAACCACCAGCCAGGTAGGACGGTGGGCGTCCGGCACAGGAAACGGGACAGACACGGGGCACCGGCCTTGAGGACCACAGTGGTCCAGAGGAAAAGCTGTTGGGTGAATGAGCAGTGCCTGCTTGCCTATTCTGGAGGTTGGTGGGATTTTTTGTGGCTTTGTTTTTTCTTCTTGTTTTGGTTTTTTTTAAGGAAAAAAGGCTCTACTTCCTAGCAGAGACTCAAGCATCACTTCCACCTTCCCGGTGTAGCTGCTGAACAGAACGAAAGCGTTAACAGGCAGATTACATAGATATACCCAGGAAAGCATAGCACCACGCTGCACGCAGAGCTCCCAAATTGCTTTCGAGAACTGGGTCCATCCCCTTTTTATTTCCCAAATGGGGTACTGAGGCACAGAGAAGTTAATAACAAAAAAAAAAAAAACCAAAAAAACCCCAAAACATCTCACTCCAAGCCATGCGGGGAGCTGAGTCAGAGCTTGGGGGAGAGAGCAGCACTCCCCAGCCCTGCCGCTTCCCGAGGGGAAGGGGAGACACACACACCGGGAACGTGACATTGCCTTGGCATAAATAAGTGGCCTGAAGTGCTGAGAGAAGAATAGAGGGAGATGGGATGGAGAAATGGGCACAGGAAGGGAGACAGACAGAGCCCTACCTCGGCCTCAGCAGTGCCACCCTTTGGGATGGCTGTGCTGGCAGTGCCAGGCCCACGGATCAGGGCGGAAAGATGCTCCCAACAGCCACAACCCTTCACAGTGGTGGTGGCTTTCGGTCGCCATTTTCCAGACGGCACAGATGAGACACAGTTCCACCCCTGCCCTGTGCCAGGACCACGGGACGCACCATCAAGCCACCAGTCTGGGACAAGGAACCTTCCCAGAGGGGCAGGGTGCTGGGGAGGAACCCTGCCAAGGAGTGCATGCACAATCCTTCCGGAAGTCCAAAGAGCAGCAAATCTGCGGAGCGCAAGATGAAACCGCTCTGCGGAGCACGCTGAGGATGACATGTCCCCTCTTTACACTCAGCCAACGGACACCAGGACCAGAAACAAACCGCTTGGAATAACTGCTCCAGGAGAGACCCAGTGCGCTCCAGTGACCACCTCAGTGGGGGGACACAGGGCAGAGCCGGCTGCCTAGGATGCTAGGTTTCCCAAAGAACCTTGGTTTGGACCAGCGGGAACCTTCCTCTGGACGTTCCTTGGGGTTTTAAATCAGCAAGCACAGCCATGCCTCCTCTAGCATCAGCAGCATGCTCCCCAGGTCGCCAAGCCCTGGACCCACATTAACACCGTCATCCCCAGCAAACTCAGGAGAACGGCAGCCAAACATCAGCTTGAGGGCAGCTGGGGAAGGCTGGCAAAGGCTAAAAAAAAAGTCAAAAAAGGAAAGCAAGAGCACCTCCAGCCCTTGGAAAACTCGTCTCCTTGAATCTGAATTCTTTGGTGTAGTGGTAGCCAGTCTGCCTTGGCTGAACAGCTAGTGCTCCTTGGCATCTCCGCAGTGACAAGAATGTACTTGCGGCTTTGTTGCTGCAAGTTCTGGCTAATCCCCAGTGAGATACGTGTGCGTGGTTTCATGCTGCTGCAGCTCTGCTGTCACCTCTGCTCTGCCCCAGCCTCCCAGGGCCGTGAGCCCACAGCCCCAGCAGGACGGCAGAGGGGTGATCCAGAGGGATGAGGAGAGGATGCCCATGCCATCTGTCCAAGCACTCTAACCATGAACGATGGGCACAGAAAGGCTCAGCAGCACGATGGCAGCCATTGAAAGAGGAACTGGTCCCAGAGATGGGAGACAACAAAGCCCCAGGGGCCTGGGTGGCAGCTGCGGGGATGTCAGGGGACAGTTCTACAGCATTAGCAACCGTAGCCATTTCCGCCAGCACACATACAGCCAGGCAGCAAGGTCCTGACTGGGTTACGAGGTCACAACAAAACCTACTTGGGCTGCAGCCTCAGGGTTTAGCAACACACGTTATCTCAACTAACCTCACGTTACATGAAAATTCACTGGGTGGATGCCACCTCCACCCCGTCCTCCTCACTATCGCAATGTACCCCTCACCCGTCAGCATGGCACCTTCTGCACCAAGAACCATCTGGCCACCAAGGAATCACAATATACAGCAAATAACCTGTTTCTAAGGGCGGGACTGCTTAAGGACATCTAATTGTGGGCTGATGCGTTCCTGAACCCTCCAGTTTCCCCTGCTGGATGCTACTACCCCTTGGCCTTGAACTAGCACTGGTGCACGTGCCACTGGGCGAGTCACGCCAGCTACAAACCAGTCCCTGGTTGTGTCAGGTGAAAGGAGTATAAAACCGAATACAGGAAGTTCCATCTGAATATCAGGAGGAACTTCCCTCCCTTGAGGGTGGCAGAGCACTGGCACAGGCTGCCCAGAGAGGTGGTGGAGTCTCTGACTCTGGAGACATTCCAACCCCACCTGGACACCATCCTGTGCAACCTGCTGTAGGTGGCCCTGCTCTGGCAGGGGTGTTGGACCAGGTGATCTCTAGCAGTCCCTTCCAACCCTTAACTTCCTGTAAAACTAAGCAGGACAACCCACAGGGTAGGGGAGATGTGAGGCTGAGGTGCAAAAGCAGAGCCAGCAGGTCAGGAGGAGGAAACCAAAACCCAAAATTAGAGCAGTTTAAGCCTCCCTGGAATTGCATACAAACACCTGAGCAAGCATTTTGCAGGGGTGAAATAGAAAACTAAACCTGGCCTCAAAAGCCATTTCCCACAGTGACGGGACACTTGGGCATAACAGCAAGAATTGAAATGATGAGAGAGGTGACGAGACAAGTTCCCCAGGACAGGGGAGAGGAAAAGCCTGGCGTTGCACCAGCAGCCTGAAGTGAGGAGTTCAAACCAGGGCAGTCATGGTGCTTAAGTTAAACAAACAAAAGGACAAATCCAGGACAAAAATCAAAGCAGGAATCCCAGGCAAGCAGTCCTCAGCTCTTTCCAGAGAAGAAAGAGACAAAAGGTTTCCTAGCACCAAGTAATGCCACACAGTGGTTCAGGGCAGTAAGGAATCACCAGCTCCCATAGGAAATGCATGGTGCATTTAGCCAGGATGTGGCCAGGCACCATGGTCACTGTTCTCTACCTCTGCCAATAAAGAAATATGATATCTCCTGACAGTAAGCAGTCAAGGGTGGGTTTGGGGTAGCTCATCTGTGGCACTAAGTCCCACACAGAACACCAAGGTCAAGAGGGAGATAAGCACCAAGCGTGTGATCACAGATGCCATTGGCTGCAGTTTCTGGCGTCCCTGCAAAGTGACATAACCCCCAGCACATACACAGGTACCAGTGGGTTAAGCCACCTCCCAGAAGAGTTGTCACCTGCTCGAGGCTTTCAAGGAGCTGACCCCAGGCACAGGAGCTCACACCAAGGCCACTCCTGCAACTGGGACAGCTACTCTGGACTCCCCGTTCCTCCTGACCAAATCCAGTATGGGGATGAGGCAACGCTCTGCCACTACATCCTGCTGCATCTCAACTGTTCAGAATCAACAGCCAGCATCCAGCAGCACATGCTCGGGAAGGGACTGGGAGCCTCAGCTGCTACAGCCCAGCCTACGGGACACTGACAGGGCTAGACCACGAGTGCGGAGTTTCTTGGTCACGGACACAGTTCCCCTTGCTACTACCACCCCCACCCCATCAAGCTAAGCCTGCTTCAGGCTGGAAGAGGCAGCCCAGCCCCCTCCCGTTCACAGGGGAGCCCCTCCTAGGGCTGAGAAAGACCAGGAAAATGGGAGTGAGCACAGGGCAGGAGAGGTCTCACTACAGAGCAGCCAACTGACTTTACAGGGGAGCAGCTGCCACCAAGACTCCAGGAACCATCTGGCATGTGTAACCACACGCACTTTGATACCAGCATGAAAACTGAACGTGAAGAGACGTAGTGGCTGCGGGGCCTTCGCTCTCCTCTCTCAGCACCCCCTTCCCCTCCTCAGCAGGCCCCTTTCCCATTAGTCACTGTCTCTGCACAGGCAAGGTGACCCCTTGCTGGCCACTGAAGCTGACCAGCTGCACAGTGGGGACAGTTGTCAGGAAAGTAGCAGCAAGACCCCCGGCTGGTGTTTCTCCAGAGGAGCACTTCAGGACTCTTGCTTCTTGGGCCCCTGTAGCAGAGTCCTCCTGCTGCCAACAGATACCCAGTGAGAGCTCCTGACCTCCACTGCTGAGAAACACCATGGCAATGAGTGGGGAACAGTTGGCTCCAGTCCTTCCGTGCAGCGCTGAGGCAAGGAGCTGGGGATAATCCCTGACTGCTGTCGGCAGGCACTCGTTGCAGGTGGCTTGTGTATCCCTCCCGGCCCAAGAGAGGCAAGGAGAAACCACAGCCTTGGCCGACGAGCAGGTCAGGTTCCCCGCATCTCCAAGGCTACCTGAGCTGAAGGTGGCTGAACCAGGTGCTGACGGCACAGTCCACACGCATCACCAGGGAGATCCCCAGCAGGAGGCAGATGCTGCTCACCACGAAGCCCAACGACTCAAAGAGGAACCTGGAGGCACAACAGACGCAGTAAGGACATCACAGCCAGCATGCCTGCAAAGACAGGCTACTACCCTCACTCCCAGCGGACCGGTTTTCCTGAAAGTGAGAGGCTGGCAGCACCCCAGATCCTAAAACCTGAATTACATTCACTCCCCAGAAGCTGCTGCCTGCAACCTGTAAAGCCAAGCACGCCTCTGGTTTAGAGGCCATTCAGGACAACACAAGGTGGGATTTTGAATCCTTCAGAGGCCAAAGCCACCCCATGCTTCTACTAGCACAAAAGTTTGCTACTTTAGCATTCCTGGGCTTACCATTTCTGGTTTGGTATTCCCACCTTTGTCTCTCTGCCCTGAATATTCTTAGCTTCCAGGTGGGCCCTGTATGTCCTTGGAAATCAAGATAAGGAGAAATTTCTAGGCTCTAGCTCAAGTCCAGCTTCTGAACCTCAAGCAGAAATCAGTTAAGAACAGTCTTACAGCCTCTGCTAGGCAAGACTGGTCAGAAGACCAAACACAGAGTCTCCTCCAACATTACTGCCTACGGACTCTAGCCAAGATGTCGGGGATATGAGCCCTAAGCAAGCATCAGAGCAACTCCTGGGACTTACTTTGGGGCAAAGACCTTCCAGACCATGAGATGCCTCCTGAGGATCATAGCGGCACAAACACAGGCCAGAAGCTGCAGGGAAGATCAGGAAAAACAAGTTACAAGTGACTCTGGAGAGACCTCCTGGGCACTAGGTTCACATCTGAAAGTGGTACTAGCGGCGGGGTAATGGCTTCAAACTGGAAGAGGGTAGATTTAGGTTAGATCTCAGGAAGAAATTTTTCATTATGAAGGTGGTGAGACACCGGAACAGGTTGCCCAGAGAAGCTGTGGATGCCCCAATCCCTGGAAGTGTTCAGGGCCAGGTTGAATGGGGCTTCGAGCAACCTGGTCTAGTTGGAGGTGTCCTTGCCCATGGCAGGGGGGTTCGAACTAGATGATCTTTAAGGTCCCTTCTAACACAAACCATTCTATGATTCTATAATGCTAGTAAACTACACCTGAGAGACTGAAACCACTCACTGGAAATGAGCATCCCAAAGGGGATTCCCTTCCATCATGTTCTCAAGTCAGGAAACAGAAGCAGCCTTTGGTACATGCAGGCCCTCCTGGTGCCAGGCTGGGGCAGGACAGGGGAGCACTCGCACTGTGGCAAACCTGACCGAACTTCACCGAGAGGGGCACCCCTGCTCTCCCGCTGCAGGGCCTGCCCCCTGCCTTGCACCACCTCTGGTCTGACCACATAGGAGAACGATTTGAAGGGCTAAAACCCAGAAAGCGATATGCTTCTTTCACGGGATTAAATTTCTGGTGTTTAGCTCCCTACATCACTGGCATCACAAGGCTGGATGAAAACCAGAGCTGGTGCAAAACAGATAGGCATGGTCAGGAAGAGGGGGAGCAGGATTACAACCCTGCCGTTTCTGAACAAACGCTCCCGTTTTGGGCAGATGGGTATGAAAACCGCCTAACCCATACTGCACCTTCTGTGATGGAGCCCTTCCCAAAGCTCAGGGCAGACAGCACGGCTAAGAGGACCTGCGCAGCTGCTCTTTCACCTGCAGCCAGACATATCACCCCTGGGCCTGCCGGTGCCCTGGCTGACCTCCTTCTCTCATCAGAGTGCCCCAATGCTCTCACAGCACACTAATTTCTTCTTAGACAGCCTTCCCCACAGCTATCCCACCGCTGTCCATACCTGTGTCCCAAGGACAAAGAGGTACTTCAGCCCTAGCTGCAGCAGAGCAGTGGAGAACTTCTCTGGGGACTCCCGCAGCCTCATCTCCATCATGTGCTCCTCCACCTCCTGCAGCTCCTCCCGGGGCTCCTTCTTGGGCTTCCTCTTCTGCGAGCTGGGCATCTCACACACAAAGGGCCAAAGCAGGAGCAGAGGGCAGCCAACTACCTCAAGGACAAAGGCACATGAAGTTACTGGAGCCCAGGAGGTGAGGAGCAGTCTAGGCTCTGCCATCATGCCCTGGATGTGCAGGAAGCGTATACCCCAGCTCCAGTTTGCTGGTCAGGCACAACGGCATGGAGGCTGCAGGTCACAGGCAGCTCTGTGGCCCCACAAGGGGACAGCGAGGACGCTGCTGTTCAGCTGGTGCTGGAGCCTTCATCGCCTTGTGCTCAGCCTGCAGGCCTCCAGACAAGGCAAAGCAGTGAGCCAGGTCTGCTCAGGCTCAACAGCCCAGGGAGAAACTGATTTACCTGCAAAGAGGATATGGGAGGCAAAGGTGTTGGCGCCCACCAGGAGAGCAGGCAGGAGGTTCGTGCTGTGGTCAAGGTGGAAGCCCACAAAGGCTGCATTCCAGTGGATGGCTGGGAAGATGGGCTGGTGGCCTGTGGAATAGAAGAACTGGGAAGCAGCAAGGAGCCAGGAGATGACTGCATACCAGGGCACTGAGAAAGGCTCTGAGAAATTAAAAAATAAAAAAAGAGAGAGAGAGATCAGCATCAAGGAACAAGACAGATCAAAAAAAGCCTGTTGACTTTTCTTCCAGGTTCCCTTTCCACGCTCTCTTTTGAGAGAAAGAAACCAGTCAGGCTCCCACCACAGATATAGCAAAGGGCCAGGCATTCCCTCTGCTGCCTGTCCTGCTACTGGACTCTGTCAGCAGCAGTGGAGTTTGGTGGCTGCTCACACCCTGGGGAGAAGGGATGAGCAGAGAGCCCCCTTCCCTAACACAAGGGCTACTCCTCCTCCATTATGGCCCTGCTGCACCCATCTCTCTTCTATTAGAGGATTTAAACAGCTCTAAAAAAGCTAGGAGGATTCCCTGAGCATCAGTGTACCACCGTCCCCCAAAAGCAGAGATCGGGCTCTGCTTCTCCCACTGGAAATAAGACAAGGGCGTTGCAGATAAGGCCCAGGTTGCACATCCAGAGGACGCTCTATGGAGCCCTGACTCACCAGCATCTCCGGCAAGGCCTCTGGCATGCGTGTGGATGTGCAGCAGCACAAAGGCCTCCAGAAAGAGGAGAAGGAAGGCGAGACTCAGTCGCTCGCTGTGCAGAAGCATTAGGAGGAAGCCCAACAGGGTTAGTGCTATGACCAGGGCTGCCGAGTACACACTCCCCAGCCCGTACGCTGCAACGGTGGCCTTGCAGCTGCCCCGCTCCAGGCGGCTCTTCTGAGACTCCTGCATCTTCTTGTAGATCTGAGGGATGACGTGGAGGAAGTCAACTTCAGAGCTGGGAACCCCCAGGTAGGGAGTGACGATGGATCCTGCCGACTCCCGCGTGTCCTTTGCGAATACCGTCATGGGGTTGCACAGCAGAAGCAGCAGCCCCACGGATGCCAGTCCATAGACAGCCCATGGAAAGGCAACAACTGCCACCTGCACCAGCTCCTGCAGCTTGCCAAGAGAGTCGTCAGCGCTGGAGGCGACAGCCCAGTAGCAGGCAATGCAGAGGACCACCAGTGGGAAACCCCAGCGCACAAAGAGCACGAGGGGCTCCGAGCTGTTCAGGTTGCCATAGTGTCGCAGCCAGCTCCGCACTGCATAGACCAGCCCAGCCAGCAAGGCCACACACAGGAGGTAGAAGAGGTTCTTGGCCCGCGTGTTTCTCAGGCTGGCAAGGGGGGAGAGGAAAAGAGAGGGCCGGCACTGAGGGATTTCTTCGCGGCACTGGTGGAAGAAACTGGAGAGGCGCACGCAGACCAGGAGCATGGCCACAAGGCACAACAGGTACCAGATCTCTCTTCTGTAAGAAGAAAAGCCAAGGAGCTGCTGCCTGGGGCCTTCTGGCACAGTCAGGCGACCGTCCCAGTGGAGCTTTCCTACTAGCAACATCACCAGCGAGGCCAGCAGGAACGGAGCCACCCGGGCCTCGGCCACCACAAAGCTATCGGAGAACATCGCTCCGCAGCGGAAGAGCAGAATGCTCATGGGGAAGGCCAGTCCCAGACACGCTCGCAGCCTCTGCCTCTGGCCAGTGCTGGCCAAGGGTGGCTGACTGCCCACCAAACGGGCTCGTGTGGGATGTCGGCCCCACCAGTGCCAGAAAAAACCCAGCTGAGAAGCTGCGGCTGCCCATGAGGACACCAAGAGGAGATCCAGCCCCTCCTGGGTGAATGCACGGGCCAGCCCAAGCAGTACAGCCACGACGAGGCCCCAGAGCAGCGGGTACACGAGACAGCTGCGATAGAAAGAGTCCGATGCCGCAGCCGGCTCTGAGGCCACATAGCAGAGCAAGCAGGAAGCAGCAATGAGGGCGCAGCCCCCCACCATACGCAGGGGATGGAAGCGGGCCCAGGACTGCGTACACACAGCCCGTGCCTCCCGCAGGTAGAGCTGGAAGCGACCGATGAGGCTTCCCAGTCTGGACTCCAGCTCCGGAGGCACCAGCGTCGCCCCCTCCACCTGGGCCAAGAGCCGAGTGTGCTCCTCCACGGCGCTGGAGAAGAGCTCCTGCAGGCGCTGGAGCTGCTCTGCTGGCAGGTCCTGAGCCACCAGCGAGTATGAGTGTAGGAAGCGGTCCACCTACAGGAGAGGGGACACAGAGTCAGGCAGCGGCACTGGGAACAGGATTCACCACCTCACACAGCCCCTTCAGAATGGAAACAGCGCCAATCTGCCAATCCCTGCCAGGACAGACGTGTCCCCAGCCACATCAGTCAGGGCTGGTCACCCAAATCCAGGATGTGTCTGGCAGGAAACACAATCCCTCTGCCAAAGTGAGATCCCTCTCAAGTGACATATCCATCCCGAGAGCCACACTGACTCCTCTCAGTTCTTCACCTCTGGTGCCCCTCTGGTAATGTTGTGCACAACTAAGGGCTTTGGTAACAACAAGGCAAACTTCCCCCAGAACTCTGAGTCATTACTAGTTATTAATCTGCACCTGATGTCATACCGACACTGTTTGTCTGAGGACAGACATCAAATTAAAGAGCTTACAGTGGATGAAATCAAACTGCTCCCTCTTCTTCAATACCGGCACATTAAGCCGCTGTACCACAGGCTAATGAGAGCTTACGAGGGCAGGAACAGACAAAGCTATGATCCCAAAGTTTAAAAAAAAAGAGTCTTACGAGGGCATTACCAGGGCAGGGCACCCGTACAAACACGCAACTGCCCAGCAGTGTAGACCTGCTCAAGCCCTGAAACATACCAATACTTTAACACGTGTTCCAGTCGCCTCAGAGCGCCGGCAGAATAAGCCTGTCCCTGCCTATGAATGGCAAATATATGCACCAGCTCTCCTGCAGGCCTGCACGACCTCCCTGGCGTGCAAATCTTCTTCAAAACCAACGTGATCCGAGCCAGAAACCTCCTCAGACAAATGAGTGCAAATATTTAAACAGCCAGGAGTGAATAACGCTAATTCCTAACAGATGATGATCAATATCCTCAGTGACTAATGGACAGTAACGCACACTATCATCTTCAAATGACAAAGTGCTCCGCTGGTTGATAAATACAGAGCAGAGAGGCTGAACATTTCTGTCTTCCCACCAGCAATCGTCTCCTCTTCAGCTCCTCACTGACTTGCACCAGTGCTGTACCACTGGCACACCGAGGAGCCGACTGGGGACCGGAGGAGTTATTCTAGTACTCCTAGCAATCCAGGGATCCCTCACAGGCAGGCTGGCACTTAGCTGAGATACGTGCCTTGCCATGTGTGCCACAAATCTGGTTCTGTAGCACGCCCAGAGCCGCAACAGATGGCCCTCACACCCTCTCTAGAGGCTTGGGCTTGCCCTGGTACACAGGCTGCACCATTGTCTGGGCTTCTTTTATACCTAGTATTATCACTCTCATCCAAATTTTGTCATTCAGTTCTTGGGGTTCTCTATTTTGTTGCGCTTGGTGTAAAGTGTTCCTTCTCTATCCCACTTTACTGCCACCTGTTACATGGTGGTTTTTTTATTTAGTCCTTCATTACTGTTTTCCTTCTGCCACTGGTCTAGAATAGCTTTTTAGACAACTCGTCTCTCCTCCACAACTGAAGAAGCATCAAAACACCCACTTGCACTCTTGAATCTCCATTACTGAGACTTGCCCCTAAGTCATCTTCAGCCCTGAGGACCCAGCATCCCCAGTTACCAAATCCACCTCTGACCACCTGGAACCAACCCTCATCCTGAAGTGAATGCCACCTTCCCAGCCAGCGTTTCCCACACCGCAGCACTCACCACCAAGCACTAAACAGGTATCTCCGATTCCTCTTTTGAGAAAACGGCGCTGGCTTTTACCAGAGCAAACACTTCAGGGAGGTAACTCTTCAAAATAAGTCCCCCATGAAAACAACGCTATGTCACCACCCCACCTCCAGCAAACAGAAGAGGTTTGTGCTTAAAAAGCCATTCTTTCTGCTCCCTAGTACAATGGGGAGGCCCACCACAGGCTGTACCTGCTTGGCGTTGATGTGATAGACCGAGAGCTGCTGCAAGGCTGCAGACACAGCGTCGCCATCGCCGGAGAACAGCTCAGCCATCACCTCCCCAACGTTACTGTAGGGGATGGGCACACCCAGCAGCAGGGCCACAGTGGGCACCAGGTTCACCTGGGGAATGGCCTCAGGCTCCTAGAGAGACAGGGGAGGAATTGGAAATTCAGAAAGAGCAGAACACAGCTTTTCACTTGGGCTACGGGATGGTGGCGAAGGCATCCCTGTTCAGAGGGGAATCCAGGGAAGTCGAGTGGAAAAACACAGGGGAAGGCAGAGGCACAGCTCAGCTCTCCCCGAGCACCCTGTGGAGGTGACGATGCCTGTCAGGAGCTGCAGATCCTTGGGTCTGGCCCTGGCTGTCTAACAGCTCACCCGGCCCCGCTCAAAGATCCCTCACAGCTGGAGGGGCCTGAACATGGTTCCCAAACACTTCAGTCAGCCTGCGTCAGCCTTTCCGCCAGTCTGTTGGGAAAGGTGACAGACTCCACACCCCTCTCAATCTAAACAATCCCAATCAAACTTTTGTTCTCTGGAACCCCAGGACGCAGTTCTCACCACAGATGCCACCTAAGGCAGTGACAGCTAAGGACCAGCTTCTTCTCACCTCTGGAGGGGCAGTGCCAAAGAGGGGTGTTTTGCTGTACACAAACAGCGCTGCATTCACTTCCTTCTCGCTGTCGCCGCCATGGTCTCCAGTCTCTGTCATGCCGTGGTCCCCAGCTACCAGAAGAAGGGTGTCGTTCCCCAGGTGATCAACCAAAGACCTGTGACCAGGATAAGGAAGGTCAACCTCTACCTGGGCAGGGGACCAAACTGAAAATTCAGAGCCCCGAGACAAGAGTGGACTGATCTTGCTTAGTTCCCCAGTGAACAGTGGCCGATTCCTCAGTGCCTTCAGAGATCTTGACAAAACGCAATTCAAAAGGAAGCTTCCCAACAGGAACACATTTCAGGCTGCTCCTATTTGGGACTTGTCTACTGCATCATGTTGTGTGAGCAATCTCCTACTTTCAAGGAAAAAAAGAGGGGATTGGTCCCTGAAGGACACAGTAAACACCACTCCAAAACCTGAAGATAACCTTACCTCGGGGCAATCCCAAGCACAAATACAGACTGGGCGCAGAATAGATTGAGAGCAGCTCTGAGGAGAGGGACTTGGGAGTGTTGGTTGATGAGAAGCTCAACGTGAGCCAGGAACATGCGCTTGCAGCCCAGAAAGCCAACTGTATCCTGAGCTGCATCAAAAGCAGCGTGGACAGCAGGTCGAGGGAGGGGATTCTGCCCTTCTATTCCACTCTCATGAGACCCCACCTGAAATACTGCCTCCAGCTCTGAAGCCCCCAACATAAGGACATGGACCTGTTGGAACAGGAGTCCAGAAGATGATCTGAGGTCTGGAGTACCTCTGCTACGGGGACAGGCTGGTGTTGTTGAGCCTGGACAAGGCTCCGGGGAGACCTTATAGCACCTTCCAGTACCTAAACGGGCCTACAGCAAAGATGGGGAGGGACTCTTTATCAGGGAGTGTAGTGATAGCATGAGGGGTAATGGTTTTAAACTGGAAGAGGGTAGATTTAGATTAGATATTAGGAAGAAGTTCTTTACTCTGAGGGTGGTGAGACACTGGCCCAAGTTGCCCAGAGAAGCTGTGGATGTCCCAGTCCCTGGAAGTGTTCAGGGCCAGGCTGGACAGGGCTTTGAGCAACCTGGTCTAGTGGGAGGTGTACCTGCCCAGGGCAGGGGGTTGGAACTAGATGATCTTTAAGATGATCTTTGGGTCTTTAAGGAACCCAAACCATTCTATGATTCTATGAAACTGAACCTCTTGTGAACATGTGTCTACACAACCAAGACTGCGCCATAGCTGGGGTTTCAGCTGCTGCTGGGCAAAGCAGTTCTCATTAGCAAGCACAGTTCCCGTTGCCCTCTGCAGCTGTAAATTCCCTGGGAAGACCCCGCCAGCCTGGACGAAGGAATAAAACTGCTGGCAACCCCCCGCCACTGCACTAATCACCTGAGCATCTCATTCATCTGGGTGAGCTTCTTAGCCATTTCAGGATGGTCAGGTCCGTGTTTGTGCCCACAGTGGTCCACGCCAAGGAAGTGAGCAATCAGCATGTCCCATTCACCACTGTCCACTGCAGAACAAGAG
This sequence comes from Chionis minor, assembly GCA_013398295.1. Taxonomy (NCBI): domain Eukaryota; kingdom Metazoa; phylum Chordata; class Aves; order Charadriiformes; family Chionidae; genus Chionis; species Chionis minor. The sequence continues at coordinate 477,321 of VZSF01002613.1, read as the reverse complement.
CAGTCTTATCACACACTAGCCTGGGATTCAGGCACGGGCTCTATGCCTGGATCCTCCTGCCAGAGCTTTCCAGTTGCCTCTGGGAACAACTGTTTCTTCCTCTCCTGCCATTGGCACTCCAAGCTCTCGAGAACATCAATGCAGGTTTTAAGAGGCACAATCTTGGTCTGCAGTCGCCTGGGTGCGTCACCATGGGGAGCCCAATGCCCAGCAAGCACCCCAGTATCCACAACTTTTGTTCACCATCCCTCAGAAGAGGAATAGCCCCGTATCACCCAAGCCACCTCGAAATACCCTTAACTCAAACTGCCACAAACCGACTTAAACCAAGGGGATGCTCAGGAAAAGAACCTAGAACTCCAGTCCTTCCATAGAGATATTTTAGCTCAGACTCAGCAGCGTGCCCCTCTGCATCCCACCAGGATGTAGGCCCAGCACAGCAACGCTGTCCCTAGCTAGAAAGTTACCCCGGCCTTTCTCCTCTGCTTCAGGGCCTCGACACATGAAAACCAACATATGTGGATCTAAATGATGAACTGCAGCTCTCCCACAAGGCACAAGGACTTCCCCAGGAGAGGCCACTACACCGTTGATTCACTTAGATTCATATCAGGTAAAGCCAAGAGCATTTTCTTCCACCCCGGGACCTCAGGGAGGAGTCTGAAACCACCTGAAATTCACAAACCAATCTCACACTTCACCTTCTTCCCAAGAACAGGAGCCATCGATGCTCTGCTGAGAGCAGTGCTGTGCCCCAGACTCCCGGCCCGTAGCTGCACTGTTGTGTATTTCCCAGACCACTATGTGCCTGCTCAGGCAGCCATGTGTCCAAGTTCAGCTGCTCCTCCTGCTCCAACCTGGCAGTGTATTTCTAGGACACAGGTAGAAGTCTAGCCTCATCCCATCAAGCTGCACTCTCTCCCAGACGGAGGAAAGGTATTTACAGAGTTTACAGGCCCCAAAACTGGCTTATCTGTGGATATCCATCTAGAGCACTGTAATCCCCATGCAGCAGTGTGTGACTGCTCAGTGCCACAGAAAAAAATCTTCAGTCCTCCCCCAAACTTGCAGTAGGACTCCCACAGAACGCAAAGGGTTACCCAGGCCCTGGGAAAGAGCTGCTTACCAGTTGGATAAAGATGCTGCAGGATCCCATCGTCCACAGTGTGAAGATCCTTCACGTTAAAAGAAGGGAAGAAATACGAGCGGAAAAACTTCTTCGGGAAGAGTCCTTCCCAAGTGTCATCGCCCATGAAGACCACTCTCCTTCCTGAGTCAGCAAGAAAAAAATTAATAAGAGCAGGAAGCCCACCCGAGTCATGCTGTTACCCGCACCAGTACAAAGACTCCGGGCAGATCCAAGCAGAGTCTGGAGCACTGCTTCCTCTCCAACCCAGACTTACAAATTAAAATTAAATTGATCACCTGGCTGTAAATGAGTTTGAATACAGTGAGTGACCAGCCCTGTTTCTAAGCCTATAAGTGCCTCCCACACCAAATCGACCCGCACAACCTCACCACTTATCACTGATCTCTGGCCCGTCACCGCAGCAGAAAGACCCGCGGGTTGGGCAGGCCAGGAAGCAGACAGGTAACCCCCCAGTAACACTGCAGTAGTTTGGAAGGTGCAGCATGAAGCTGGCAAACCTTCACCCACAGGCCGTGACCCCACTGTAAAACACAAGGCAGTAAACGGCCGCGGACAGGGGTTGAGTGGAAGCCGTGTGTCCCGGGCTCCTGCCTTAAAACACAACGGCGGTGGGTTTCCATACGCAGAAAAGAGAAGGCAAGAGCACCGATGCTTCCCACCGCCCTCGCTCTGCCTGCCACCAGCCAGCCCTCGGTTTCCACAGAGCCCCTCCAGCCTGGGAGTGGGAACTGCTTCCTCCGAAGCTGCTGCTCAGACACAGGGTCTACCCGCGCTTTTTGCCTGGAATGATTTACTGCTTTTGCCCACCTTGCTCACACACAGGAGGAGCGGACAACTCAGCATGTCGCTTCATCCTAGGCACTGGTGCTTGTGCCAGTCTGAGCTCTGGAAGGAAATTCCTCTGGCTAACACAAAACCGTGTCCCGTCTCCTTCTCTCTACTCCATCACCCTCCCCTAACAGCTGGGCTAAGCACAGCCCAGCAGCACCAAAACACATGGAAAACGCATCCGAACAGCCACAGGCGGCTGCTACCTGAGTGACAAGCCCACAGCACACCTGGCAGCAGCTCCTCCCTCGTCACGCGTCTCACCTGAAGGCAAACATGAGACGACTGTCTGCCCTTGGCTTTGTACCGCCGTTCCTGGCGGTGACCTTGTGACAGGCACCATCACAGCCACTCTCACCTGCTTCCTCACCATCTTTGAAGGTGACAAAAACAAAACCACAGTCCCTGCTACTTCTTACTCCCACTAGAAGACGGAGAAACCCTGCCTGCACGACAGCTCTGCCCCAGACAACCATCATCTGAGTAGGGCAAAAGAATTAGCAGACAGGGCGGAGGCGCTGTAAGCGGCCCCCTTCCCAGGGGGGGAAGGAAGAATAAAAGACCCTGCGCGAGCGCCGAGCCGCGGTTCCCACACAGCCTGTCCCAGCCCACCCACCGTTCTGCACCAGCTGCGCCAGCAGGTTGTCCTCCTGGATGGCGTAGGTGGCGAAGTTGCTGCCCACGTCGATGAAGGTGGGCAGGGAGCCGGTGGTGAGGCCCTTGATGCGCTGCATGGTGGCGGTGGGGGGATCGGCTCGGAAGCGGTAGAGGCGGGCATGGCGGGGCTGGGAGGTGGCCAGGCGGTGCAGGACGCTCAGCTTGTTCTCGTAGGGCAGCGGGCTGGCCTTGGCCGGGTTGAAGCGGGCAAACTCGAAGCGGAGGGCGTCGATGATGACCAGCACGGCCTTGGGGAAGCGCTGCGGCGCCCAGCAGGATCCCGGCGGGAGGCTCTGCCTTTCCCAGGGCGGCGGCACGAGCGGGTCGGAGCAGGAGCTGCTGCTGGCGAGCTCGATGCGGGTCAGCAGGAACCCGCTGGTGAAAAGCCCGATCCCGACAAAAAAGAGGAAGCAGACCCAGGCCAGGAAGAGCAGCACCGGCCAACGCTGCATCCTAGGGGGAAGNGGGGCGGCAGCGCCCCCTGGCGGCCCGGAGCCACCGGGCACCCTCCGGAGGTTGCGGGGCTGGGGGGGGGCTGTGGGGATGGGTGCACCCTGAGCACCCCCAGCTGCACGGGGACAGTGCTTTAATTAATTCATTAACCGCCAGAGGCGGCCCCCTCCCTCTGCAGAGAGTGGCTACGCCGTCAAGAACCCTCCACCGCACAGCAGAGGTCATGTCACCCCCCCGCCATGAGGGATCCCTCCCTTCCCGGGAGAGGCATTCCCCAGCTTCTCCTGCGGATCGCCGGGTGTCCGTGGGAGCTCCCGGCAGGAGCCCGCTTAGGAAGGATGGATCCCCCTGCCCTGCCCAGCAGGGGCAGACGGTCAGGCTTCCCAGGGCCAAGGGACACGCTGCAGCAGCACTGCTACCAATTTATTTCATGATTTAAATTCAAATACAAAATAAGGATGAAGGGGAGAAGAAGGAGGAGAAGAAGGTCTGACTGGGGAGGGCAGCAGGACAGGACTGTTGGGGTGCAGGATCCTTCCTCCCCCCCCCCAACCCCACTAGCTGGAGGTGGCTTCTTCTGCCTTCAGCACCTCCGCGGGGGGAGACTGGGAGCCCTCGTGGGCTGGGGGCACCTCATCCTGGGTCTTCACAGCTTGGGGCTTGGTCAGCGTGGTGTAGATGCCCAGGGCCTGGAGGGAACAAGAGAGCCATGCGGGAGGGGAGGGGAGGAGAGGGCCGGACCGTGCCAGGTGTCCACCATCACCTCCCCCGGGGCAAGAAATGGGGTCCCTCCAGCCAACACTGACCTGTGCCACCATGTTGGTGACATCGCCGGTGTTGGCAGGCAGCAGGAGGGTGTTGGACTCTTTGGCAAGCTTGGAGAAGGCGTTCACGTACTGCTCTGCGACAGAGAGAGAGGCGGCAGCGCTGCCGTGCTGGGGAGAGAGGGACAAGGCTCAGCAGCGAGTCACGTACCACCAAGAGCTCACCCCTGCCCCTTCCCCAGCCCGCCCCGGCTGCCAGCAGCCCCTGAGACAGCAAAACTCCTCGCTCGCTGCTGCTGAAGACACCAGGGAGTGTCCGAGAGAAAGCCAGGTGCCACCCTGCTGCGGTTTCACCTCCCTGAGTACCAGCGCCAAAGCAGAGCCGTGGCTCACCTGCTGTGCCAGCGCGGCTGCCAGCAGCTGAATCGCCTCTGCCTTGGCCCTGGCCTTGACCAGCACAGCATTGGCTTCTCCTGCAACGAACCACAGCAGGACGCGCGTCAGAACCGCAACAAAGCGCTTGCAAGGAGCGAGTCCAGATAATCTCACGCACGCAAAGCCTCCTCTTCCCCAACAGCAGCACCGTGATGCTCCTGCCACACACCTCCTGCTGGCCCCAGGCTGCGGGGCAGCAACAAGAGCTGGAGCGCAGCCCGAGGCACCAGCAGGGAAGGATTAGCGCAGCCGAGGAAGCCTGACCCACGGTGATGTGGTCTCTCCCCGGGAGCATCACCCCGCAGTGCAGAGGGCCACAAGATCCCCCAGGTGTCCTAGCCCAAGGTACTACCGGCAGCTTTGTTGATTTGTTCGGCTTTCTCAGCTTCCGATGCCAGGATCTGGGCCTGCTTCTGCCCCTCAGCCACATTGATAGCTGATTCCCGTGTCCCCTCTGACTCCAGCACCATCGCCCGCTTCCGTCGCTCTGCTTCCACCTGCAAACATGGGTTAGATTCCAGCCTGCCGCGGCCACGCTGGAGAAACTCCATCCGTGGGGCAAGCGCATGCGAGGACACGCTTGGGCAAACATAGCTCAACAGAGGATGAGAACATAGCTACAGAATACCAAGCGATCTCTGGTGAGGGCTGGTTCTGCTCCTCACACTGCACAGCCCTCCGCAGCCCCATCCACACCTAACCACACAGCTGCTTCCCCCTCCTCCCCTTCCAGCCTGGACATCTGGAGTCTGGCTTTTCTCAAGGGGAGACCTTCAGCTCTGGGATTTGCTTCCTACAGAGCCTTAAAGACAGCTGGCATGGCTTGCGTGTACCAGGCAGGGGTCACCACTGATGAAGTAAGAGCGAGAGTTATTTATTCAATAGCTGTATGTGCGCAGCCGAAGTGCCAACAGGCTTCCCTCACTGCGGGACAGCCCAGCGCTGCCAGCATGGGATGGAGAACCATGCTGTGTGGAAGGGGAGACTTCCCTCTTGTTCCAGATTGTCCACCCAGAGAACCGAACCTGCATCTGCATGGATTCCTTGACGCGTGGGGGTACGTGGATGTCCTTGATCTCGTAGCGCAGGCACCGGATGCCCCAGTAGTCAGAAGCCTGGTTGATGGCATCAACGATGTTGGCGTTGAGGGACTCCCGCTCCTGGGAGACACAAAAGAAATCGCAAAAAGCAAAGAAGAGGCGCTTAGCACAACACAGAGATCAGGAGGGAAAACAGACACCTTCTCCTCAGGGTCTAGGTCAGTCAAAAAAAAAAAACTAAAACAAGGCCTATCTCCCATCGCTAATAGTTCAACTCAAACAGAAGCCAGAAGCCCTCTAAACAGAGGGCATGTTGCTGCTAAGCATATCAGCCCAGCTGTGTGGACCGCCCCAGGGTTTCAAGAGACACTGACAATTCTGTGGTCCACCTCCACAGCTCACCCTGAAGACTCTGTCGAGGGAGAGTTTGCCAAGTTCAGATCTCATGGTGGTCTGGGCCAGCTGGGTCACTGCATACTCAGGATCTTCCACCCCATAGCTGGCCTGGAGAGCAGAAGCAAAAAACGAGGTCAATAGCAGTGCCAAGAATGCTGAACAAGGCAGGGTGGATAAACACAGTGAGGAGAAACCCGCCACAGATGCCTTGACAAAGAAAAGTGGAGTCCGTAGCCTTGGGAGGGATCGGGGTGCACAGCCCACCCGCCTCGCAGGGCCCAGCAAGCTGAGCAGAGGCTGAAGCGCGCATGGTGGGGAGAAGGGAGCCAGCAGAGCCAGGAGAGCAGTGCCCCAGGTGCTGCCAAGACGGCCAGCTGAGCGGCAAGCCACACGCGGACTGTGCTGGGCGCAGCCACGGAGGCTGCAAGTTTGACTCAGGCCGAGCAGCGGCGCAGCAGGACGGTACCTTGTAGGGGTCCATAACCCGCAGGTAGAGCACACCATCAATCTGCAGGGTGACGTTATCTGCCGGGACAGAAAAATACGTCCCGTCTGCTGAAGCAGCAAAGACAAAATATGGCAACTCACAATTCCCCGATGGGGCTAGTAGATCTGGGCTGGGTCATCCCTCTCCCTCGTGGTGTCAACACCGTAGCACAGAAGAGGGATTGGATTAAACAGATCTCCTTATTTAAAAGGCTTTGTAAAAAGGACCTTGACATTCCCTAGAAAGCGCTACATTTTGATGTTTTAATACACATGAAGTCTCAGGTCTCCAGATCAAACCCTTTCGTTCTGTAGTTATCTTCGTAAACAAAGACTTAAAGGGGAGGAAAAACAAGACAAAACAAAAAGCTACATACTAGAACATAACAGAGCTGTCCACTAACCTGGCCTGAAATATATTTTACAGAAACACAGAGGTTTTTTTGTGGTTCAACACAGGAAAACATCTGAAAAATGGATTCTTGCCCAGGTGCAACCCAGCAAGAAGGGGCAGCTGCGGCCCTGAGAGGGCAGACAGGACATCCTGGGGTTCTCCCACTCGCAGAGTCAGGAGTGTGGCCAAGGCCGGGTCCCCAGGGACAGGGCTGAGAGCAGGAGCTTGGGATGTTTCCACTCCTCCCGTGCTGTCCCATGCCCACCCCAGGCACAGCAGAAGGGGGAAGGTTTAGAAACTGTTCATTACCTAGGGTGACAGCTGACTGCTCTGGGACATTAATGACGATTTCTTTGAGACTCTGCACATAACGAATCCGATCCAACAGAGGGATGAGGAAGTTCAAACCCTGGGAAAAGGGTGGGATTAGATGGCAAAGCCCTCTGATCTGGGGTTTTCTCCCCCAGAGAGCTCAGCCACACTGGAGAGGGCTGTGCAAACAGATGCTGCAAGCAAAGGGAACACGCTTCACACAGGGGGAGAAATTTAGGTTTCTCAGTGCATTTAACAATCCACCAAAGGAAATTAAGTTTACAGGCACTCAAAAATCTGGAAGAATAAGCACACCATCTGCCAAATCCTCGCAGAAAAGACGCGCCTCGCTACAGCTTTAGGAACCTGCTGAATCCAGAAGGGAAGAAAAGCAGCTCCTTACAGGTTCAAGGATTCGGTGGAACTTGCCCATCCTCTCCACCACCCAAGCCTCCTGCTGCGGCACAAAGAGCACCCCAATATTCATGGGCAGGCCAGAGCTCAAGCGGCACGGTGCCGGGGCCAGCCACGCTGAACGCTTCAGCTGCTGGGAGCGCTGGAGAAAGGAAAAGGAACAGGATGGAGACCTCCTGCCGGCACCTTGGAAGACGGCGCCATCCGTGCTTTCCCATTTGGGATCGCTGCTTGTGGCCCCAAGACACCTGGGCAGGAAACAGCAGTGACACCCCTAACAAGCCCACACGCTGATGGACATGGGCTGTCCCCATAGGGGTGAGACTGGGGCCCATGCGGGTGTCATGGTGTTCCCCACAGGTGCAGGGGGGCTCACCCCCGCGTTGGAGCTTTCTCCGCGTCTCCCCTTTCCTCACAACCCCACCGAGGGAGGAAGAATAAAGCCTCCCTGAGGCCGTACAGGAAAAGAAGGTGTGGGGAGGGGTCTCTTCCACCCCACCGAGCCTTGAGTAACCTGGTCAGACCCCTTTCCCCCACCTCACGCCCAGGCCACCCCCCTTCGACACCCCATCTCTCCCTCCCGTGGATGTTTTCTAGCCCCCCTCCTCCCTCCCACGGACGTGGTCTCGACGGACACCCCCTCACCCTCCCCCCCACAGGCCCC
>VZSF01002613.1:431911-468319 GCA_013398295.1 Chionis minor | reverse complement strand
GGGGAAGAACAGCACAGGACCTCCGCTCCTCTGCACGAGCCTCCTCTGCACTCCCAGCAACAATAAATACAAATAAATACAAACTCTTCCCCCACTTCCTGCTCCCGACTCCAGAACCAGCGTGGCCGGCTTCACCTGGAGCCCCCGACCCAACTCATCACTCCCCCTGGGCTCCAGCCAAGTCTACGAGCTACCCCCCAGCCTCCACCCCTCCTGGAGAAGCCCCCCTCCATGATCCCAGCCCTGCTGCAAGGCACAGCGAGGGTCCTGTTCAGGAGGACAGGGCATGCGAGGAGGGTGATACATCAAGGCGGTGCTTGCTTGCTGGCCCTTTACTCATCTCTCCCCAAAGTCCTGGTCCGGAGGCTCCCCGCTGGCCCTAGGTGATGGAGGAGGTCAGGCCCAGGGTGAGTAGGAAGGGTTCCTTGGCATCTCTGTGAAGGATTTCAGTTCATAGGGGATCCCCGAGTCGACCTCGATCGACTTGCGTGAGAAAAGCAGCCGGATGTCGTTGTGAAGGTAGATCTTCCCCGACTTGGAGCTGTGAAACCTGAGTGGAGACAAGAGCAGGGCGGAGGGACGTCAGGCTCCCAGGCAAGGGCAGGACAGCCTCAGCGGTGGCACAACCCCCTCGCTTACTCTGGCCCCTGGTCAGGGTGGCCACGCTCTGGTTACCTTCAGAGGGAGAGTGGACACTGGCCTGGGGCAGGGTGGCAGCTCTGACCTCCCCGAAGGAGCTGCTGCTCCTCCCCAGGGTGAGGGGCTCAGGCTGCCATCCTCCCGCTCCGGCCTGCAGGCTTAGGGCATGAAGGGACACATGGGAGAGGAGCCACAGGTGACCCCGGGGCAGGCATTTATCCCTCCTGCTGTGCCCTACCTTAGGTGCATCAGGTAGCAGAGGACCCTGCGGGGTGGGCCAGTGCCTGGTGGGTTGCTGGGGGCCATGGTGGCCCCTTCATTCTCCCCGACGGGCACCAGGAAGATGCGGTGGCGTAGGAAGGTCATGTGATTGGCAGGCATGTCCTGGAAGTCATACGTCACCAAGAACATCTTCACCACAGTCTTGTTGGGGTTAAATAAGGTCTGGGGGCAGAAGGGGAGGGGGTGAGACTGGGAGGGGCACAGGAATGGATCCATAGTGCAGGTCTAGAGCATCTGGGGGTAGCACCAGCAGGCCCAGGGGTCCAGAAAACCTCCCACCAGCCCCAAAGGGCTTAGCCTGAGGCCCAGAGGTCAGTCCTTTCCACCCACCTGCACTACTGTGTTCCCGTCCCCACTGCACAAACATACTCTCCTGCTGACACCCCATTCCTCCCCACCATCTTCCTTCCCTGTATCTCCCGTCACCTTGTCTCTGTGCCAGCACCACGGGGATCCCATGCTCCCCTCTGCTGTGCTGTCTTGGTGGCCATGTGCCCCCTCTGCACATGCTTCCTGGCTGCTGCCCTGCCAAACAATGTAATGGACCATACCCACCCCGGTGGGCAACTGTAACCCAGCGTGTCCCCTCCCCATGGCACTGAGAGAGACCAGGGGATGGACAACTCACCACTTGGATGGTTCCAGCTTTGGGGACACTGTAACCCTTCTTTCCCAAGGTGTCCAAGTCAATCACTCCCTGGGGCAAAAGAAACAGCACGTGAGAGGGAGAAAGCCCATGGAGGGCCCAGCTGGGACCCGCCCCAGGGCTGAGAGCCCCTCTCGCCAGGAACGCCTGGCGCAAGGCAGGAAGAAGCAGCCCAGCTCAGTCCCTCTCCAGACCAGGGGATGAACAGGCAACATCCATGAGACGGCTGGGCAGCAGCCTGCCTGTTTATATGCCTGCAAGGGTTCCCTCTTCCTTCCCTCTTTGCTTTTGGGGTTAAAATCTGCTCCTGGCACAGCCAGCAGTCTCCTCAGGTAGGCAGTTGCTGGAGCCACGCTCTCTGGAGAGGGGCAGCCCCCACTCACCTCCCCCACGGTCCCAGCCCTCCCTCGTTTGCGTACCAGGAAAGGTGAGGGCGCGCTGTGTTCAGAGATGTCAAAGTAGGTGACGTTAACGGGCAGGGTGACGTGCTGGGGGCAGTAGGAGCCGCTGGCACCAATCTCTGCTGTGAACCCCTCGATCCTGCCAGACGGCGCAAAGCGACCTTTCAAGATGGACTCCTGAGAGAAGAGGGAAGCGTTAGGGACCTTCTAACACCAGCGCTGCCCCTCGCCTCAAAGCTGCGGATGAGATCACCCCCCTCTCCTCTGCAACCACGTGCCTGCTTGCCTTCACCTGTCTCCTGGCTTTCCAGACACCGCCTCTGAGGGACCCTGGCTGCTCGCTGAGAGACAGACCCATCCTGAATTGGTGGGCTAAAACCAGCCATCTAACACGAGAAGCAATGAGAGCACCTGGGCTCAGCCCCACAGCAGCCATCTCAGTAGGGTCCAGGGTCTCGGCCCATCACCCAAGGGTCTGCTGGCTGAGACATCCTGTGGGTGGATGGCAGCTGTGTTGACACAGCCACCGCACGCCAGGCCCTTGGGGACAATCAGCTCAGCCTCATGGCAGGGATCCTGCCGGGTTCAGCCTCTCACATCTGTTGCCAGCCCAGCCTAGAGACTCGGGGACCCACCTCCTTCCCTGGCAGGTGGGTGCCATTACCTCAAAGTTGCCCAGCAGAGCATGGCTGACGGTGGTGGTGGCGGCCCAGGATGCTGCAGAAGACCTGGTACCCCTCCGGAGGTTGTTTCGGAGATGTCGCCTTTGGGAGAGGAGAGAAGATTGGTGTTGCATTGGAGAGCACACAGCCCTGGGCTGCCTTCTCCCGGTCGCCCTGTCCATTTCTTTGGTGGAGGTTGAACCCACTTTCCTACCCACCAGGGGCAGAAGAAATCTCCCTCCGCCCCACAGCCTGACGCCTTGTGGAAGGGAGACACCTGGGGCAGGGAAGGGACCCGACCTGACCCTCCCACAGGGCTGCGGGGCACTAGGGTGGCTGGGCACCCCAAACCCCCATGTCCATCCCGTGGGGCTGCCGGGACACTCACAATTTGAGGCGCAGCCCGCTCTTCAGCCTCCTCCCGACTGCAGTGCAATCGGCAGAGCTCTGGAGGGGACACGAAATAGAGAACGGTGTTAAGGCAGCAACCAGTGACTGCGCACCCCCAGGAGGTGCCATCGGCCCTTGCCCTGCCCCACAAGGTCTCAGCACATCAGAGATGCTCCCATCCATGGGGAGCCGTCAGAAGCCTCGACAGGGGCAGCCAGCAGGGCAGCACGAGGGCTGCGGTGCCTAGCGGAGACATGGGGCTGCCCCAACCCCGAAGCAGCTCCGCCGGGGATGAGCGTGATGGTACCCCAGCCGGGGCTGCAGCACCTCCAAGGGAAAGGTAACACGTACGACAAAGCTCCCCGACCAGCCCAGGAAAAGTCCCATCCCCTGGTGGTTCATGCAAAGCCCTCGGTAGTGCGGCTGGGCAGAGCAGCGTGCTGCCTGCCCCTGCCCGCAGCCAGGCTGCTACAGCAGTAGGGCGCAGGGTTAAAACCAGGACCACACTGCAGCCTCCTTTTAAAGATGTCCCCTTTTCAGGGGTTCTCTCTTCTGGAAGCCACACAAAGGGCAGTAGAACACAAAGGGATGATGGAGCTGGCTGGCATGACCCGGGAGGGAAAACCCAGGGAAGCTGCTGGAGGGCTTCACGCTGCAAGGGCAGTGCTGGGGGCAGCCAGGCTGGGGGACAGTCACCAAAAAGGGCAGGCGAGCAGGGATGGAGCTGTGGCTCACACGGTGTCTCCTGGCTCCCAGCAGCAAGAAGCCAGGGCAGCTCTGCCATCAGTCCCTGCACCATGGGATTCCCCCGGGAAGGAGAAGAGTGTTCCAACTTTGGCATGAGCCTGCAGCAGCCTCAGCTGGCAGGACATGGTGAAGGCAGAGAGCTGGCCAGGAGGGGCGGGTAAGCCGGGAAGAATCGCAGGCAGCGGTGGTTGCAAACCTCCGGAGTTTGCCGCATTTTTGAGTTTGTGGCAGCCTGGGGACACGCCATGGGCACCCGAGAATTACAGAAAAGCCAGTAGCATCTCTGCACACAGCAGCCAGGGGTCAGGGGCTCCCACTCCCTGACCAAAGCATGTCCAGTCCCAACCCCTGCCACCAAACCCTTGCCCTGATGGACAGATGTCACAAAAGGGGGCCTCAAGCCACCCTACCCCTCTGCCTTCCTCCTTGTCAGGCAGGCAGAAGACAGCCGCTCTTCCCAAGCCTGCCGGTAAGTCTGGCTTAACGTGAGGCTGTGAGACTGAGTGTCACCCCACGCCACATGTCCAACTCCCACTGTCACAGGGAGGTCGTGTCCTGTGCGAGCAAGGCTCTCTAGGCTGAAGAGCTGGTTGCAAGCAGAGGATCCAGTGACTAAAAGGTGCCGAGAGTCAGTGACAGCCTATGTCCCAGGGCTGGCTGGCAGCCAGCATCCTCCTCACACGAGTGCTGTGGCACCGTGACAGGACAGGGAGGGTGCTGTGCCATGATGGACCACACTGCCCACGAGGACAGCCCTGAGCTCTGGGTGTCCCCAGGCCATGCCCTGCCTCCCCCTGCAAGCGATCCTCACCTTGGCCATGGGAAGCAGGTGATTCCAGAACGGGGCTCCCTTGGCATCAGTGCTGCGGCAGGCTGTGGGCAGCGGATGGTACAGCAGGGCCCTCTTCCTCCTTCCTGTTGGGGACAGGCTCTCATCCTCAGAGCAGGAGTCGGCCATAACCTCACCAGCAGGCAGCAATTTCCTTTTGGCCGGGCAGCTGCTGCCGCCAAGGTGGCTGCTCCCACAGGGAGTCTTCTCCAGGGAGCTCAGGTTGCTGGGCTCGGGGCTGAGCGCTGTCTGAGAAGCAGGGGGCTCCTTGCACCTGCTGGCCACCGCTGGCCATTCCTCTTCGCTGCTAGCCCTGCTACTGTGAGCTGGGCTGCTCCCAGGCTTCTCTCTCTTCCCACCAGAGTCCAACCAGGCCGTTTGTGCAATATTGTGCAAACCAAGGTGAAATAAATTGTGGCCACTTGCCCGCTCCTCATTCTCCCCATAGTCCATGGGCTGATCCCCAGACGAGACAGGGCAACTGTCCCTTTTGTGCAAATTACTGCAAGCAATGTGCTGGGCCCGGGAGGAGGTGGAGACATCCTGCGCCTTGTTCTCCCTGCTGGCTTTGGGGCTGTGGCTAGGGCTGCGGCTAGGGCTGCCCTCGCAGCGGTGCTCCACCACCCGCAGCCCGCTGTGGGAGAAGTGCTGGGCAGAGCCGCACAGGGACAGCTCTTCCACCAGCAGACCGTCCTCAAAGGTATCGTCATCATCCAGGGAAGCCTGCCCGGGGGCCCCATCGCGCTTGCCGTCCACTCCCCCGCCACGCCAGTGAGTTCGTTTGGGATCTCTCCCCCTCTCTGTAGTTCGCTGGTCAGGGTAACCCCTCTTGACGGGCTGCCGGCTGCCTGCCCGCTGCTCCGTGCTCTCAGAGGAGCTGGAGAGATGGGAGAAGACGGACACCTGGTAAACCTTCTGGCGCTTGATCTCTGTCTCATTGTAGCCCATGAGGATGCCGCGGTGGGTGCAGTGCGGCGAGGAAGGTTCCAAGGGTGCCTCTCCACTGGGCCGGGACAGGCTGGGGTCCCTGCCGCGCTCCGGGGGCAGGGACGTCTCTGTGTGGATGTGCCGCATGGAGCCTTATTTGCCTGGTCTCCAAGTGGAGCCGGAGTCAGAACAGCCCATGCAGGAGCAGGAGGGGGACCGTAAAGTGCCACAGGTCAGGGTTGGAGCTCGACCCCTCTTCTCTCAGGACGTCCAGGTGAGGGCTCCACTATGGGGTGCACTGCAGTGCAGCATCTGGAAAGAGAGAGCAGGAGGATGGAGATCAGCCTGGGATCCCTGTCCTCCTCCAGGGTTTTGGCTGCAAGGGACCTGCTGGAAAGAGGGCAGCTCTCCATACAGTCCCACTCAGACCTTCCTCTCCAGGGACAGGAAGAGGAACCTGGGTGGTGTGGCTCTCCAGGGAACCCTGTGGCATCACCCACCTGCAGGATCAGCGCTTCCTTCCAGACCTGGGCATGGAGAGCCAGGCTGGAGGCTACCAGGGACAAGTCCGGACACATGGGGGAAAGGGGGCCTGCCCTCTGCCAGGGACTCGATTGTCCAGCTCACGCTGCTCTGGACCGCATGAGTCCGGCAGGTCAGACCAGTCCCAGGGGCTCAGGCCCGCAATCACCCTTTTGGGAAAGAGCAACATCATCTCCCAGCACTCGCCAGGACAACCTGCCCCGGCCACACGCGCTGAAGGAGGCAGGGCTGGTGCCCTATGCTGCGAGCCCCACGGCAGGCACATAAACCTGGCTAGGCAGCCTGGGGAAACCTGACCTGATGTCACAGCTCCACCGGCGTGGACTGGAGACCTCCACCGCTTTGATGAGCAGCCGGGTGGTACTGGGAGCAGCAGAGCCCACCGTGGGCTGCTGCACCACCCTCCACCTGCCCCCGCCTGCCCCCCTCTGTGCTGCGCGGCACCTCAGTTTTGACTTTCAGCCCAGTTTGAGAGCTGCAAGAATCCTGGCCATGAGTTCTTCTGGCATGATAAATACCGAAATGGCTGCAAGAGCTGAGGAGATGCAGGAAGTCACCGGCAGACCGAGGAGCTCCAGAGCCTGACAAACTGCTCGTGCCTGGCAGCTCTGTCCTTTGCCTGTCCCCACAGTTCTACCTGCTCTCGCAGAGCAAGGGCTTAGGGGCAGGTGAGCAATAGGGGAATTGGTTCTCCAAATGGGTCAAGGCTATCTGGAGAGCAAGGCCACACATCACATTTTGATCCTTGCCATGATGGGATTAGAAAAGTGGCAGGCCAGGGTGGTCGAGTCCAGTGATTTTGTTTAAAAGGAGCGATGAAAGGTGTAACTGTGCACCAGGACATGCTGGGGGCCAACCGGCTGGAAAGCAGCTTTGCAGAAAAGGCCCTGGGGTCCTGGTGGACACTAAGTTGACCCTGAGCAAGCAATACACCCTTGCCACAAAGGAGGACAGCAGTGCCCTGCGCTGCATTAGGCACAGTATTGCCAGCAGGTCAAGGGAGGTGATTCTTCCTCTCTGCTCAGCACTGTCAAGGTCACACCTGAGAGAGTGCAGCAACGGGCCACTGAGATGATGAAGGGACTGGGGTACCTCTCCTATGAGGAAAGGCTCAGAGAGCTGGGACTCTTCAGCCTGGAGAAGAGAAGGCTCGGGGGGATCTTATCAATGTATGTGAATAGCTGGAGGGAGGGTGCAAAGAAGATGGAGCCAGGGTTTTTTCCAGTGGCGTCCAGTAACAGGACAAGAGGTAATGGGCACAAACTGGAACACAGGAGGTTCTGTCTGAACATCAGGAAACACTTTCTTTTTACTATGAGGGTGACTGAGCACTGGAAAGGTTACCTAGAAAGGTTGTGAAGTCTCCATCCTTGGGAGACATTCAAAAGCTGCCTGGACGTGGTCCTGCACAATGGCTCTAGGTGGCCCTGCTTGAGCAGAGGGGTTGGACCAGACGACCTCCACAGATCCCTCCCAACCTCGACCCCTCTGTGAAACCCGACATACTGCAGCCTGTCCTGGCTGCCCCCAACACTCACCCCTCTGCAGCAGAACCCCGCTTTTCTCTGGATTAACCTCCTTGTCCCGCAGCGGGCGGTCGTTGGCACAACTAGCTGAAGACACCTGCCAGCCAGGCACCCCCCAGAAGCGGCGTGGCTGCCGTGGAATGGCTCCCACCATCACGGTGTGCCTCCAAACCTCTGCAGCGTTCTCTCCAGCTCTTCAGTTTCCACAGAGGCTCTGAGGGGAAGGAAAGTGGGAGATTCTGAGAAAGGGCTGCAGTGATTCAGATGCTTTCCAGGAGAAGGACAGGAGGGTACTGCCTGCCTGTGGGGTCACACAGGCAGAGAAGGCAGCATCAAGGCTCAATCTCTCCCAGCCTCCCAAACCCAAAGGTCATATAAATCTTGACCTTTTCAGGCAGTGCTATCATCTTGCTTTCCATTTAAACCACAAATATTTTAAGCTAAGCTGTGAACTCTCGTACCTGGCTTGTATTTTACTTCCCTTTTCCATGTGTTCCTGTATGAAAACCTGTGCATATGAACAGATCCCTGCTTCTTTCTGGTGACCATTTCGTGTCTTGCTTTCCAAGACACCGCAGATCACCAGTAATCTCTGGGCCTCCAGCTAGCTGCTGGTCTCATGCTCACCTCCTGCCCTGTCACCCACCGCACAGGACACTGTCTGGCCCTACAGACAAGGAGAAGAGTTTGCAATTGTTTTTTTTCAGTAAGAGATGCCTGGCAGGGAAGGCAGAAACCGGGAGCCTGACAGCCCTGAGCCATGATGGCCCCCCACCAGCTTCCCCCCCACGCAAAGACAGCAGTCCTTTCATGTGCACAGCACTCACCTGCTCAGATGTGCCCTTGATGCACGACAAAGATTTGCAGATGCAACACAGCTCCCCTGCAGTCATAATCCACCGGCGCTGCAGCTTTGATGTCTGGAAGAGGGGAAGGAGGAGAGTCAGCTCAGGCAGTAGCTCCTGGTACAAGACCTTCAGAATGGGCAGGAGTCCTCAGGCACCTCCACCCTCAGCCCTTCTGTGGCAGGGGTAGCCCATGAGCTTTGCTGGCCCAGGACCCTCCGTGTGAAGGCGGAAACACTGCCCATCCCTAGGGACCATGCTCTCCCCACCTCCCTTGCCATGCAGCCCTTGACTGCCGCAGGCATCCGAAAGGAAACTATCACCAGGCATCCCAACCCAGCAGCGAGGGCTGCCCTGAAGGCTGGAAACAGGGAGCAAAATCCCCAAATGGATGCTCGGAGGCAATGAACACCCAAGTGCACCCCTTTTCGGGCACCCTGGTCCAGCAAGTTCTCCATCCCACCACTGTGCAGGTGGGAAGCCAGCTGTAGCAGGTCACTCACTGTGCTCTCTGCCTGACCTCACCTACCCTAGGAAACGGGCTGTTCTTTCATTACAGTTCCAGTAAGATTTGTAATTCACAGGCAGTCATAGCCAGTCCCTGAGAGCTGGCCAGCCCAAAAGCCACCACCAGTAGTGCTGGGGAAGGGCACTGCCAGCGACCAGCCAGAACAGAGATACAATACACCAGCTCCCAAGGACTGCTTGCAGCAGGGCAAATCGATGCCATAGCATAACAAACCTCTGGTCCAAAGCCTCAACAAAAGCTCTTTGTAAAGATCAGCTCCTCCTGGCAGCCCACATGGGGCCTGCATCGAGGCAGGTAGAAAAGCAAGTGAATGCCCGCAGCTGTGGGCGGACGTCGAGGTGGTAACACACTGTGCTCTGCCTGCCTGGAAGGTTGCTGCTTCCCTCCTCCATCCCTGGAGGAGATTTGTACCATGACTTGCATGGCACAGTCAACCACTGGGAAACAAAATCAGCAACCAGAGGCAGTACAGTGTGGCAGAATAAACCTACGTCCTTCATGCATGTGTCCATGCTGGGACAAATATGCAGTTTCACCTGCATCCTTTCTTTCTCCTTCCCATGTCCCTCCGCAGTCACAGCCCTTCCCAAACCCTGGTGCAGGCAGGCTGAGCCCTTTGCTCCCCAGTGGCAGCTGCCTTTCAGCAGAACGTGTCCATCAGGAGAGGCTGACATGGTGACACCACAAATCCATCCCAGCTGAGACCTCGACACCAGACACTGGGTGTGCCAGTACTAGCCAGTAGTGCATACTCTTAGCACAAGGTGCTGCGCCATGTTTTGCCAGCCCAGATCCTGTTGCCTGAAGCATCATGCTAGAAAATGTCAGGATTCCCCAGCCCACCCCAAAAGTGTCTGCAAGTACACCATGGGACCTCATTGTACGTCGCCCTGGAGGACTGCCCATCAGCTGGAGCACAGCGCTGCTCCTCACCCTCCCGGAAGGCACCGTGGCCAAGGGAGGTTCCCATTCTCCTTCCCTTAGCCTTGGGGTTTTCTCTTTGCTGTGTTTAGCTCTGCGTCCCAGGGCAGCTCCTCAGCACCGAGAGCCCAGCCAACTCACAGCAGGAGCACACTGTCCCCGTATAGAGAAAGAGAGCAACACAAAGACCAGGGACTCCAGCACCTTAAAGAGGGATGGGGAGACAGCACCTGGTCTCCCCTCTCCCCTCAGCCAGGCGCCTCCAGACACCTACTTCTGGCCACCTGGATGGGACAGAGCCAAGTCCAGGTCCTCACCAGCTCAGCTGAGCAGCACGGGTAACACCTCCTGGATGCAGCATGTGGGGCTCCATGTGCCCGAGCCACGGGTTTGGGCCCTACTAAGCCCAAGTGACGGTGATTTCGTCAGTGTTTCAGCCCATGCTGGTGCTCTGACTCCAAAACAGCATTTAAAGGGCTTTGCCTGTTGGAGCATGCCCAGCCAGAGCTCCTCCTGCCCAGCTCCTAGGCCCCCTCAGTGCTCAGGGGCAGGAGCAGCTCTGTGCTTTTACCAGGGTCTCCCAGCATGTGGGTCCAGAGATATGCCAGGCACAGCCTTCCTCTCTTCCTCCAGCCGGGTGAGGCCTGTGGAAGGGGACTACGTTTCAATGGCCACGAAACACCCAGTGCCAAAGGACCTGCAGGGAAGGAGCGTCTCCCAGGCGCTGGAGCAGAGACACGGCGTTCCCCAGGGACACCAAGCCACCAGACCGTGGACGCAGGATGACAAAGCCAGGCCTGGAGGAGGTTGGGAGCTTGGCTTACCCGCTGGTTTCATTCCTACTAGCACATCCAGGGGGAACCTAGAATTAACGGACCGCAGTCTCAGTCTGGTGGCAACAGAGCGGGATGGCGGGTGAGGAAGGGTCCCTGGCTGGGCGATGCAGCAGCTGTACCGCCTGCCGGGCCGCAGCCTGCAAGAGGATCCGATGCTGTTTTAACCGTACTGCACCAGCCAGAAAGGAAGCAGGACGGGTGCAGGGGCAGGTCTGCCAGCCAGAGAGGCATCTGCCATGGGGCAGGAGCGGCAGAGCCCTTGGAAAGGGGAGCCTGGCAGGGCTGGCAGCATGGCATGGTGCAAAGAGAAGAGCAAGAGCTGTGCCCAAAGGGGCCACGCTCATCCAGTGGCTTCCCAGAGCAGCACTGCCAGACAGTCAAGAGGACACACAGACAGTGGACAAGAGGGTTTGGTCTGGGCATTGCTGCCTGGGGCAGAGTGCCATGCCTAGGGGCTGGCAGGACCAAGAGGGGTCCTTGCACCACTTAGACCACAAAAAAAACCCCAAACCAACCCCTAACTAGCCAGCTTTTGCTGTCTTCTTCCCTCCTGCTCGCCCTCTTGGGAAGTCCTAAGGAGACCTTTGCAGCCTCACTGGGGGTTAAGCAGGAACCACACAGCCAGGAAAGAAAGGGGCTGTCACTGCAGGAGGGCAAATAATCATCCTTGGTACAAGCAGAGCACAAGGCAAAAGAAGAGGCAACAGAAACCGCTGGAAACAGAGTACCTGGAGGATATATCACAGCTCCATCAGTCCTATTTGAACCCAAGGAGACTGGTGAGATCTCCTTCCTTCTAAGTGCAAACCCAGAAGCTCCCTGGCACAGGCTAAGAGCAGAGCTCAAGAAGTGCCTGCTTCAGCAGGCAGAAAGTTTCCATCACAACCCTGAAGCGCGGCAGCACCAGCAGCAATGCTGCCACCAGAGAAGGGTTTCTCCACAGCCTGACAGATCAGGCACATCACCGTCAGCAGACAGACAGGCGTGTGTGGCTGGGGACCACCTCCAGCACCGTCCACAGGAGAGGTGGCAACCCTGGAGAGAAGATGGTTAGAGAGGTGCTAGAGGAGCAAACTGTGCCTGAAGGGAAAGGCAACCAGCGTGGATGTGGCTCTGGCACTCCCCTGGGATTCAGGTTGTTCAGGCAGGAGCTCAGACTTGGTGGAAACAAGAGAGAGGGGGAGAGGGAGGATGCAGAGGGAGGGAGCATCCTTGCCCCACTTCAAGGGCAAGCGCTGCCCTCAGGGGTCCTCGGGACTTCTCCTGCCATGCCAGATTCCTACAGCCGCAGAGCCTTGCTCAGTGCTGGCCCCTGTGCTGACAATGCTGGGGAAGAAGCCCGAGCCCAGAGGGGAAGGATGGGGCAAAAGGCGGTGCCCATGTTAGGAGTGCCAGCTCCTAGAAACCACCAGAGACAGCTTCTACAGAGACGGACCCTTCACCTCCCTCTGCCCCGCAGCACCCGTGTTCCTGGGAGGTGCCGCTGCCGCTCTCCCTCCCACCCTGCGGGAGGGGACACTGACAGGGTGCAGAAGCCCCCGGGGAATGAATGCCTCCCCGTGGGGTGCCTTGCTGGGGCTCCAGGCTGCAGCAGGCTCCGGAGGGGCTGAGGTCTGCCCAGCGACGTGCGCTGCCTCCCCAGCCCCAGCCCCACGCACCAGTGCCGCAGGGACGGAGCCCTTCTGCTCGGCTGACCCAGCATAACACAATGAAACCTCTCCGGGGAGCTCGGGGAGCTGGAGCAAAGCTCCCGGCCTGGGGGCTTACCCCCCTTCCCACTGATGCCCCACGTCTTGGCGTGGATCGCCTCTGTACACCTTGCCCGGGCGCCTCGCATGCAGGCACCGACGCTGACAATAGCCTGCAGCTGGGAAGGAGGGCTCGCAGGGTCCGCGGGCAACAGCCACCTGTGTACGGCCTTCCCCCACGTCCAACACCGCCCCCCCACCCCCCTCCACCCCGCCATCAGCCTCCCCTCCATGCATGGCTGCCCCTCTCCCCAGGAAAGCAAAGTCAAAAAATGAAAAGCAGCTTAAAATCCCTCAGGACAATTGGGCAGCTCTCCGCAGCCAGCAGCACCCCCTGCCCACCCAGCATCAGCAGGCTCAAACCTCAGCGATACAGCCCACGGCCGCCCAGCTCCAGCGTTCGACTGGGAGCCCAGGAAACCTGCAGCAGGCAGGGCAGGGAAATCCCATGCAGCAGCCGCTCACGGGGAGGACAGCCCAGGTTGAGGACAGACCTTTGTCTCTGCCTGCCTGTCTCGCTCGCTCTCTGCCGGAGGAGGAAGAGGGGGGCGGTGGGGGACAGCGAGCAAAGATAACACCCCTAGGAGGGATGTCACAGCCACGTTAATCACTTGGAATTCCAGCCAGCGCAGACCCGGGCACCGCAAATATGGGCAGCAAATGGAGATGCTCAAAGCTCTGAAATAATTGGATCCTTTCACAAGAGCCGAGCCCAGAATCCAGCACAGGAATTCAGTCCCCGCTGGAAGTCGAGAGATCAAATAGACAGAGAGGCAGGCGCAGCACAGGCAATCCTCAGCCACCGCTGTATCCGGCTCCACAGCCCCTGGCGCTGCTCTCATCTCAGGTGCCCTCTCAGCAGAAGCATGGGTGAGGGAGGACTGCAACGGAGAGCCTGAGCCCCCAGCGGAGCCCAGCCGAGGACCAGCCCCTTCCCATCCAACTTACTCTACTTGTGGCAAGGTGCAGAAGCGCTGCCAAGGCGAAAGGGGGTTTCGCGGAGGAAGCCAGCGGCCTCGAAGCCCTGCTCGACCGGAGGAACAGCCCGCAGAAAGGAGACCCCCGAACCTGCCGGCCGGCCTCTGCAGCCCTGCAAGGGAGATGCCCAGCCCGGCAGGCTTGCCAGCCCGCATCACGTTCCCAGCAAGACGCACACACGGCACATGTAGGCTCCTGCTCAGCGCCTCAACAGCAATGAAAAGGCACAGAGGCTTCTGCCAGAAAACAAAGAGGCAGCGGCAGAGCTGGGGGTGGGGAAAACTCTCCGCTGCCCAAGAGGATCCCTGCAGAGGCAGCAGGATGCTGCTGGGCTCCACCGCAGCTACTCACCCTCGCGAGCCCGAGGTGGCACCCGCTCACCCAGCGCAGGGAGTCCGGAAGGTGGGCCAGTCCCTGGTCCCCTCCCCGAGGCAGCGCGGGGTGGGATGTGCTGGAGGACGCAAGCCAGGCCCAGGACAACAGCTGGCCACAAGGGGAAAATTCCTCCGGGCTGGCTCAGCTTCACAAAAAGCTGCGTCTTTTCACCTCAGGGTAGCTGCCGTGCACCACCGCTCCTGGGGGGAAGGCACAGCCGGCACCGCGCCTGCAAGCTTTGACACCAGAGCAATCCGCGGAGCCCAACGGCATTGACCTTGCAGGAGCACAGTGGCTGCGGCGGTCGCCCCGGGGCAACAAAGAAAGCGCCCACAGCAAACGCAAGTCCCTGGCCACCCAGGCACAGGGACACGCTGGCCAGATCCCTTCCAGTCCTCCCATCCCTCTCTGGGGCCAGTGGTCCGAGGGATGGGGGACCCTGGCCACTGGATGACTACGCAGACCATCTGCTCCACTACAGGCCTTGGTGCCAACAGCAACCAATGGAAAAATTTCCACCGTTGGTGATTAAAAAGTCATGTGCATGTGCAGCTGGTCACAGGACGGCCGAAAAAAGGCAAATGAGTCCTGGCAGACGGGCGGGGACCACTTCTCCTCTGTGCTTGCACAATGTCTGGGGACATGACCAGGGTACCAAGGCACTGCCATGTTTCAAGTTCAATAAGGACATTTGTCCAAGGGAGGCATACCCCAGGTCCAAGTACAAGCAGACCCTCACCATACTAAGTGATGCACAGGTGTTAGCATTGACAGTCCTTTATATCTGATGTCTCAAGAGGAGGAATGATGCCCTGGGGTTGGTATCTGAGTGAGAAGCCCTGTGAATCCTATCCCGACCCCATTTAACTCAACCCCAATGGAAAGACAATCGCTTACTGGTAATGCTGATCCCGTCAGCTCCCTTTTCTGGGCTGTGAGCTGTGGGAAGCGTGATCCAGCCATGCGGCATGAGCAGCCGAGCCGGCTCTCCATCCCTATGAGCTGGGTAAAGAAACACGAGCCTCTGACACGGAGCTCCAGGGGCAGGGTGATGCTTTGTGAGCCGGGAGAAGGCAGCACGGCAATCAGCGGGTGATGGGACCCCTTTTGCTCCCACCTCTGCTGTCTCTTCTCTTCTCCCTCTCGTCACCACGGCATAAAACCACAGCTCCATCCTCCCTCCTTACCAAGCCAGCCCCTTCTGCACCCTGACGCCCTGTAGCCACCCACACTGCCTGATCCCCGATGCACAATACTTCACCTTCCTTCGTGTGGCATCTGGGCTCCGCATCCCCACAAGTGTGCTCCTCTTCGCTCCCCCCACAACCCCATTCTCCACCACCATCAGACCCTGCTCTGTTTACATGCGCGTCCCCAGTGTGCCCAGCTCCTTTTACCTGTGCTCCTGATCTCTGCAGCTCATACCATGACTTACCCCAGCCTCCCCCATCCCTGACTGCCGACCCGCTACAGCCCTGCCAACCCAAGCCTCCTGGCACACTGATGAGTCCCTGACACCCATCTGGAGAGCCACGGCAACATCACCTTTCCCTACCTCCCTGAACAGTCACCATGGCACTGCGGAGCAGCAGAGAAGGTCCCAGGGATGCCGCATCACGCCAACTAGCTCCAGCCACAGGCATCAAAGCTCTGTGTGGGAAGAGGCGGCAGGCGAAGCGCCTGCGGTGGGGAGGGCAGCAAGGGTTGTGCACGCAGCATTTACCCTTTGCCCTCTCCCACCGCAACTCCTCTTGCGATACACTTCCTTTTACCGTAAGAGCCCTTCAAGGGCGGTGCTTGGGCACAGCCGCTCAGGCCTCCGGCTCGGCATTACCAAGCTGCAGCCTGCAGATAAGGCTGCAGCAGCTGTGGGGACACTCAGCATCTTTTCCACCCCCACCCCATGCCAGACATCTACGTGGCACGGGGGGAGGAGATACCACTCACACACAGCCATGCACACCCACCCAACTCACCCTTTTACAGCAGCGGTTTAGAAAGTCTAAAGTGTAGCAGAGGCCAGAGCAGTGGCACAGTCCGGCGGGCCATAAGGGTGAGACTTTGTCCATCTTTGATTACAAAGTGCTGGACACAACCAGGGCTACTGCAGGGAAGAAGGATTTCCACCATGAATTCAGTGTCCTGTGCCTTGTCACAGAAAAGGAAAGTCTCTCCTTCCCGTGGGGACTGGAGGTGAAATAGATACACCCTGCTGGCATTAGGAAAAGGGCGTCACAGCTGTCACCTAAACACTGACACTGTTGCCTGTAATGGAGGCAAACACGTGAGCGCACAAGTCCCTTTGAAGGGAAACAAGGGGGTAGGAGGGACTGGCATGTCTGACCGCAGGCATATTCATACACAGGGCAGCGGGAGACACAGTCTAGCTCCTATTTCATCCTGGGAAAATGGCAAACATCCTGGTTCCTGCACCCCGAACCACCCACCAGGTTCCACCAACAGCTGAGCCCTCTGCCCAGTGCATCCGCCACCCCCTCCATGGGGACTGAGCTCCTGGTGGGCTGCCAGGGCTCCAAGCATTGCACACGGCCAGGGATGCCCTCAGGATGGAAGGGAGAATCCACCTTGCACCTGTATGTTGCATGGAGATGGAGGAAGCCAAGGCTCAACTGGTGCTTCAGGTCTGGCGGAGGCCGGAGGGGACTTTCCCTCGGGGATATCTGGTAGGTGCAGCCTGCAGTTACCACACGGCACGGGGGCACCAGCACATCAGCATCTTCCGTCTTCACAGAAGTGACAGTGAACAAGGAGAGGCTCAAGACACACAGCTGCTTCCCCAGACAGCCCACCTGCCTCACATTGTCCCCAAAAGACATGAAGTTTCCCAGGCAAACTCTGCTTGCTGCCACACGTTTTGCTGCACTGCTTCTGTGGGGTCACACAAGGCTCAGAGACCTCAAAAAACAGCTTAACTACAGCAACTGGGTCCAAAACACCTTCAACCCTGGTGGCAGCCATGCTTCCGGGCACATAGATGTCCCCCCAGACCCGACCCTCCTAGGGAGGCAGGACTCACAAGAGATCTGAGAGCTCTCCACGGACTACTGAGAACCAGCTTGCCCTCGGCCATGCAGTGATCTACCCACGCAGCTGGGAATGGACCCCAGGGGCCTCTCGGCTCAGACCACCGCACCCTGCTGCCCTCCATGCGTGCGGGTGTTGTAAGAGGGATATCCAAGTAACGCAAGAGTGCCCGGAGCAGTATTGAGTAACGCGTGGACTATCGGCGAAGGGAGAGCACACAGCGCTCTGAGCAAGACATCAGCCCAGCATCAACGAGCCCAAGGGAAAGGCTGAGAGGAGCAACTTGAGAAGGGATCTGGGGGACAAACACAGGCTCATGGGAACGTCCTAGAGCTTGAAAACCCACATAAAAGCATCTGGGGAGCCTGGACATCCTCCCAGCCTCTGCCAGACAGGGAGGCAGACATAGCTACCGCTGCAGGTCAGCCCTGCCCCGGCACTGTGGCTACACACAGCCCCCTTTGCTCTGGTTTATTATTCTGGCAGATGGGACAAAGGCAAATATCGAAAAATCTTTGAGCACTTACACATCGGATACAGGCTTCTGCAGGATCGGGCACCAGGGTCAAAGCTCAAAGACACAATAAATCACAGAACTAAATTGTCAATGAAGACATGGCTGATAAGCAGCCA
This sequence comes from Chionis minor, assembly GCA_013398295.1. NCBI lineage: Eukaryota > Metazoa > Chordata > Aves > Charadriiformes > Chionidae > Chionis > Chionis minor. The sequence continues at coordinate 450,817 of VZSF01002613.1, read as the reverse complement.
GCCTTGCAGAAGGACAGAATCAGGAAAAGAGCAGCCATGAGAATAAAAGGCTGGCAAAGAAACAGAAAATTCTGGGAGCAAGTAATTCTTTCCAGACAGTCCTTTAGGCTCATCTCAGCCTCCATCTGCTCCCTATCTGCTCGGGATGGTCAGGCAGCCGGAGCCTTTAAGAAGGCTACTGGTGACTTCTCCTGCAATCACCACTGTTTCTGGGACAGGCACCACAGGGAAAATAAACCTGGAGCCCTTCCAGCTGGAGGGCTGGGGGCCAGCATCCTCCCCAGCCTGCCGACAATGCCAGCACCCCGCTACAGATCACAGCTCTGCACTGCCAGGAGAGCTGGGTGGATGGTTTATCGTCCCGTGCTTCACTGCCAACAGGCTTTTTGTGCTTATGCAGGGAGGGGAATATCGTGGACCTCTGGAGAGATGACTAAGGTAGGTAGGGGAAAAGCAATGAGCTGGGTGATGCTGCTAAAGCAGTGCATCCATCCTCCAGCACTGCTAATAACGTACAGATGAGACAAACCACGAAAAGGGCACGGACAGAACAACTCCCCCATCCCTCCATTTGCTTACAAGCCCATCAGTCCAACAGGCTATGAGCTGCTACATTGCCAAAACCCCCAAGAACTGCAGGATGGGGGAACAGCAGTGGTGGGAAGAGACCTCAGCGGGTTTTGGTTCATTTTTGATTGCAGCAGAGCCAACGTTGAGCAGGTTGCTCAGGGCTTGCGAAGGCCTCCACATGTGGAGACTGCTCCCCCCTTCTCTGGGCCCTGCTCCAGAACCTAACCGCCATTGTGGGGAAATATTTTTCCTAGTATCTAATCGGAATTTCCCTTGTGTGCCGTTGCTTCTCATCCTGTCCCTGGGCACTTCCCAGGAGAGCTCGGCTTCAGCTTCTCTCCAAAACCCCAGCTGCCAGCAGCGGCAAGAGCCCCCTTCGCTGCGTTCCTTTTCCCAGGCTGCACAAACCCACCGCTCTGCGGCACACCAGAAGCCCCATGGCATCTCTGCAGAGTGCTGGAGCCTGTCCACCTCCCACCCTGCCCAGCTAAGGGTGCCACCTTAGGGGCCACCAGGGAGGACAAGAGGTACCTGCAAGCCAGCCTTGAGCAGCGGACACCTTGGCGGTGTTGGAAAATAGGAGACTCACCTCAACGCTGAGACCAGCAGGGGTTGTTTTCATTCAAATATTTGATCCTTGCTCCGGTTGAAAGCGATACCAAGTACGTATGTCAGTGCCTGCTGCAATACTCCTAGGCTATCCTGAGCTGGGAGTCCCAAGTACCTGCTCCAAGAAGTTTGTTCCTAAATACAGAAAGCTTTGGCTTCACCGCTGTGGCACTGATACCAGGCCTACCTCCATCATGCCCGCAGGGAATCTGCCCCCAGGATCGGTGAGCAGGACCATCAGGAGTCACACTCAGCAGAGACCAGCTGGGCTAGATGGAAACTCAACAGCCAAGAGTAGGTCCCTGGATGAGGGAAGTAGCCACCCATGACACCCCCAACACCCCCCCGGGTCTGCAGCAGAATCCAGATCACACATGGGATTTTGGAGCCAGTGATCAACCATGTCTCCAGATACGCAGCACGTGACCCCTCTCCCAGCTGTCCTCCAACATTGCATTCCCTCAATCCAGAGCTATGTATTTATCTGTCTTTACACCAGCAGGAATAATTTATTTTTCCACCCTCTTCCTGCTCTTCTGGAGCAGATGGGAAGGTTACTGGGCAGAATCCGACCAGGACAGAGACCTGCTCAGCGTGCCCAGGGCTGTCTGGACACCCCGCTGCCTGCACGGGGACAAGGATCCACCCCATTCACAGGAGGCTGGGATACCTGCTCACCTCACTGCTTCCTTGCGGTGCTTGTTTTCCATCCTTCTGGGAAAGCCTCAGCACGGAGGATGCCCCAGGCCCACCCAGGACAGCAACCTACCCATGGCTGGAGGAGATGCGGGCAGAGAATGGGTTCAGCACATGGCTGAGATGGATCCCGGCTTGTTCCCAAGCCACAGGCACTGCCTCCACCTGCTAAGTGGCTTTCCCATCTCTCCTCCAGCGCCCTCACCGCATCACCCAGGGGACCTGGCATGGGCTGCCAGGCTCTTGGGCTCCCTTAAAGCCCAGCCCTGGGCAAGCACCTGCCCTCTGCTTCCCGCTGACTCATTCCCTGTGATTCACCCACCCTCCTCCTGCCTGACTCACCCGTTTCTTCTACATCCCTGTGCACACACGCATGTGCGAGCGCGTGTGCGTGCACAGCCTGGCCGCAGCCATCGGGGCAATAGCACAAACTCTGCCAGGCAGCAGCACAGGCAGGGAGCCCGACTGCGCCGTGCCGGAGCCCTCGCCTCCCGCAGCACCCAGCGGCCAGAGGGGCAGAGATGTTTCTGCTGGCCCAAGTCCACAGTGGCGGCGGGGAGACGGGGCAGAAAGGCAAGCCGGGAGCGCTGCCGAGATAAGGAGCGATGCTGGGGGAGGGCTTCCTCCAGGCTCCTTCCAGGCAAACTCGTTCACTTTATCAGTCCCCCAGCAGCCTGACCCGCACCACAGCTGTGGGAGGGTTACCGGGGGCTGACACAGCTCAGATCCACGGGCGAGACACCTGCCAACTAATCTGCCCTTGGCTCCAGCCAAAACCAGACTAGGGCCAGATTAAACCATCCTTTGGCCAGGGAGGGAGGAACAATATTTTGGGCTGGGATGTCATGTATCAACAGGGACAAAGAATGATTTTCTGCCAAAGCTCAGGACTGTATATCAGAACTGCTGGTTATCCCTGGATTTTTACATTCCTGATCCTCACCGTGTACGCACAGAGCCTTTCTCCCTTCTCAGGGCAAAGAAAACCAAACCGGAGAAGAACAGGGAAAACACAGGCAAGCTGCCCTTGCTTCTGATGTCTCTCCAACACCAAGGGCATCCCTTGCAACTACCTTGTGTTCCCCTTCTGCAGCCCAGGTGCCCAAGAAGAGTGTCAGAGTATCCCTCCAAAGTGCAGTGAAAAGACCTTGGTGCTTTCACATAGCACATTTCAGGTCAGCAAGCTGGAAACTGTCAGCAGAGATGAACCAGTTTATTCACCCACCTTTATGCTTGTGGCATGCTTCTGCAGCACAGGTGATGCCAGAGGATGGGACAGGACAGGATGAGAAGAGAGGATTTGGGGCAACAACAGATGGAGAAGTTCAGGCTTTCTCAATGTCGATGCTAAGCAGCAAAAAGTACATGAAGTTGACGCTTCTGCTGAAGTGGGTCCTGGTTACAAAGACAAACACACAGAGGACGACTTTGAGAACAGGCCATCTACCAAGGTGAACAGAAGATTCTATGGTTTCCGAGAGCCCCAAACCAAGCTTTCCATTCCTGGATTTTCCTTCTCACAGCAGTTCTGTACTCCCTACAGTTCCCCCTTCGTGGTGCTTGAAAAAGTAGAGCAGCCTCCAGGCTGCTAACTTAGGTGATGGCTTCAGTGACCCTTATGGAGTATTCCCTGGGACCAACTTTCATGTCCTAGATAGACAGAGCCCAATGAAGCATCAGCCCTTTGTTGCAAAAATCACATTCAAGGTCATCTGATCCAATATAAAGACCAGATGTGGACCTTCTTTAAATGAAAGCTTTGATGGGGGAGTACGTCTGTGCCAGAGGATGGAGCTGAATGGCCAAGTGCCTCCTAATCCAGCCTGAAAGTTTTAAGGACTAAATCGCCTTTTCTGGTCGGTAACACAAACATAAGTTTGCTAAAATTGGAAAGCCCACCGTGTGGTTTGCAGCTGGCGCTCACCCTTCCTGCAAGCTGGAAACCCCTATTGTCTTGGCAGCCGTGATCAGCCCCCTGCCCTCAGCAAGGGGATGCTCTTGTTGACTCAGCACATCCTGCAGCTCTCCGTGCACGTCCTGGGTGGGCTGGCCGGCTGGCTCACGCCATCTGAAGCTCAGGATGGAAACTAGCCATGTCCTTTTCCCACCTTGCTATGGGAAGGGAAACAGAGGCTTCTACCATCCATCCCTTCCCTGTCTTCTTTTGCTGGACCCTGTGGTGCCATGCCCCACTGGGCACCCTGAGCAGACAACAGTTAAGCAGAGGGGCTGGGAAAGCAGCTAGGCTTGGGCTTCCCTGCTTAACTACACACGGAAAACCCAGTTTTAGCTTGGGCAGGCATCGAAAAGCCAGCTTCCTTCTTCTGTCAAGTCAAAAATATACCTGCAGGCACTCAGGACTGTCTCCTCCTCTGCATTTCTGAGAGATCTTCCCTTGCAGGCACTGCCTTTTACCCTCTGCAGCCTTCACCGGCTCAGAGCAGGCTGGAGAGGCCCCAAGTGCTGGCTACACCAGCCACACCGCAAATTCAGGTGTCATGTGTGGGGGCAGCTGCAAATGTACTATCAGGGGGAAAACCAAAACCAAACCACCCAAAAATCCCAGGGTAAAGCCTACAGTCCTGGCCTCCTGGCTCCCAGCCCTGTGTTCCAAGGCTCATTCATCTCAGGGGACAGTTCCAGTTTTCACTCTCGTCTTAGAGCTCCTCATGAAGTTGCTCTCACTGACTTCCACAATTTCTTTTCTCTCTGCCCCACCTCCAGCAGGGACCTCAACCACTGCTGCCTCCCAGCAAAAAGGGTCTCCATGACCTTTGTAATTCAACACACTGGGAAAGGCTCAATCCATTCCCTCTATTCCTAGCCCAACACAGACCTTAAAAGCCCTCTTTGTTCCTGCTACAGACCCTATCCCACAACTGTGACTTAACCCTTAGGGTACTGCCTCAAATAGAGAGTGCTTCACAGAAGCAAGGCTGGTTGCAGCATCCATGGGAAGCTGGACCTCCACCTACGAAAGAGCTGTCCTGACAATCTGCTGGTGGCTTGCAGGATGCTTTAGACACACACAACGAGGCGGGTGCAGGGAGATGTCTCTGACTGTCCCCATCATCTCTACAAACGACTACCAAGATATGGATGTGGGGACCCTGCACCCCACGCTGCTACAGCAACACGGGCATGGGTTAGGCTCGCAACTCTATGGTCTGCTGGTTTTGCTCTGCGTGCCCTCAGTTCAGCAAGTTGTGGTTCTTTTTGTTTTTTTTTTTTTTTTAATACAGGACACGCACCATGCAGGCAGATTTCGGGCCAAAGGAAGGAATAGAGTTGAGGAAGGAAGCAGGGCATTGCCCTTGTCACTCCTGCAGTGACTCCTCTGCTCCTTGCCCCCAGGTACAACCATTCCTCCACGCCCAGGTGGAAAGCAGAGACAGCAAGGGATGCCACGCCATTACCTCCACAGCCTGCACGTAGGTGAGAGCGTGGTGACAGCACTCCTGATTCTTGCCTTGTCTGAGATAAGCTCAGACCCACATCCCAGGCAGCAGCAGCCCATAAATCACACGTCAGAGGAAGCAGTGCCACAGGACTGTCCGTAATCATATGTCCTGCACACGGGAATGCAAAGGGGATGAAAGGTGCAGCCAGCACTCCCTGCCCTAGTATGATCCCTGGCACAGGAGAAGGCAGCATGGTGCAAGGGCTGTTTTGCAGCACCCAAAAACACCATCCCTACAGCTGGGATGGAACTGAGCTGCCCTGCAGCGCCCCAGAACACCAGCTCCACAGTAGACAGAGCAGGCTTGCAACCGCTGCACTACAAAACACCACCTCTGCAGATAGCATGGGGTAGGGCCACCTTGCAGCACCCCAAAATGCCATTTCCTACCAGCTGCTGCCACTTCCCTTCTGCCCCTTTCCAGTCCCGCTCCGCCCCTCCCTGCTCCCCAGGCCACAGGGAAACCGAGTGAGGGCGCGCTGCCCCTGCCCCGGGGAGGGACGGCGGGTGGGCAGCCCCAGCACTGGGCACAGGCTGGGGAGCAGGGCAAGGGTGGCACCGACACCTCCGAAAACCCCAGCGATGGGCAGAGATAAAGATGTCTGCATGTGCTGCTCTAAGCAGCAGGGCTTTGCGCCAGATGCACCTAACTTGGCATGGCCCAGAAAAGAGAGGTGAGACCGCATAGGAGGGAAAAAAAAAAGAATTAAAGACCCAGATAGAGCACTATAAACCAGAAGACTGCCCTGACTCCCAAAAGGGGACTCGACACTTCCTTGAGAGCGGGTCATTGCATTCTTTACCTTAAAAGACTCATGTGTTTGAGTAAAGACTTGGATTCTCTGGTCTAGCTCTAGGAGCTGGTAAGTTCCAAGGCACTGACCTCAGCCTCTCTGTTTTCACCACACTTCTCCAAAAACCCTTTTGAGGGCCTGCTCACCAGTTAAATTTCTCAGGACCTGGTCCACAGCAGTGTTCACCCACACCAGCACCCTTTCAAATCGTTATGTCTGGTGCAGAGCAAATCACCACCCATCTATCTACCTTGTAGGCAGAGAAGCTAAAGATATGGCTTTGTCCACTCAGGCTCTGGGTCAGACATTTCACTAATGTTATTAAAGATATGGTTTCTTTACCGTATTTCTCAAGATGGCAGTGAGGTTAAGAGCCCAGCCTTGTCCAGCTTAGCCGGGCCACAGAATGGGAAAGCAGAGCTCAAGCTGCAGAAAATGCACAGGTATTACACACTGCTCATCTGCAAATGTCCTGGCATCTTTCCCCAGACCCACATCTCTTGGTTGCCTTGCTCCACCTTCACGGCTCTGAAAACAGACCCTTTCCCCCCTCCCTGGGGAAGCGTGTTCAGGTGGTATTTGTTGTTGCTGTCATGCAAAGCATAACATTATTGCCAATACCCTTGCCCCAGCTCTTATCTCCCAGGACAGTATAATTGTAGATTAAACTCATTATGCCCTATCACTTTATGGCACAATCTTTTCATTTCTCTGTTAACACACATCTGAGACGTATCAAGTTTCAGGCAGGCTCACTCCAAAGGAAATTCCCTGCTCTTTCCTCACAATGATTTGCACAAGCAATACCTTTTCTTTTCCATAGCAAAAAAAGCCCAAACCAAACCACCACCAAAAACCCAAACAAACCCAAACCAAAAAAAAACACTCAAAAAACCCCAAAAGCAACCAAACCCAAAACCACTTGGAGGTTCACTTGAGGACAGAATTTGACTTTTCTTTCCAGACCATGGCTTTGGTGAGGTCTTTCCCAAGCTCTGGAGGGCAGCATTCTCACTACTGCTCGCACTGCTGCAGCTCCATCAGCAATGCTTGCAGCCAAGTAGTGAGGAAGCTTTCAAGGGTGAGATGCCTTTTCCTTCCCAAAAGCAACCAGCACATGAACACAGGCATTTCCTGGTAAACTGTTCCTTCTTGCTTCCAGCCTCTGCTACAGGGGTGGCTTCTGATAGCAGTCTTCCTCCGGAAACACCACTGGGTTTTGCTCAGTTACTCTAACAGTATGATATTGTAGGGAAACAGAGTTAAACAGAGCTGTAATCTGTAATAAATCATTCCTACTGAGCTACCAGGGAGATAGCTGTGCAGGAGAAAGAGAGAAGCTGCAAGTCTGTTTCCTCAACAAATCCAAGCTATGAAACAGCCCTTTGGTTACAGGGTACAGGCACAGCAGCAAGAAGAGCACTTTCAGGGTGTCACCGATTTTTGTGTTCTCTCTATTCAGATTTATCATATGGCAAGAAGAGATCATTGCAAATACCTTAAGATCACAGACTGTCAGCCCAAGGGAGAGGTCGGCAGACCACAGCCGGACAAAAAGCCTGAGAATATTCTAGTTCCTTAAAAACTGCTCATATTTTTAGCTGTTGCTGCTCCTAGAAGATGAATTGAAAGCAAAACTTAGACCTGCTACTCGATGCCGTAACTGCTTTATTTTACTGGCAGCCACAGCAGAGAGGACCTTGAGAATCACCCTCTTTGTCCACCACTGGCCCAGCTATGCTAATCTCATCAGTAATGCAAACACTGGTACAGAAGGGGCTGGAGTGACTGCGTTAACCTGTCCATGCTATGCTCTCTGCGCAGCGCTACAGCACTGCTGACTGGCAGCAAGAAAACCACAGCGTGCAGAGTCCAGACATTTTCCCCAGGTCTGAGTTGAGCAAAGAGCTGGCTCTTGCAAGCAGTTCTTTATGCATCTTCCAGACAGGACAATCTCTACAGCACTGCTGGGCTTGACCGTCTTCTCCCAATTTAGGGAATGCGGGTAGAAACACGCACAGAGTCAAAGTTTCCTCTTGGTCCCAATGATCCATCATCTCTCTGATGAAATCCCCAGCACTCTTTCTGCAGCAGCAGCATTAAGGTTGTTCCTGATGTCCAGAAGGACACTGGCCACTTTTTCCAGGGTGACACTGCTTAGGATGGTGCCCCCATCTGACTGCTACCATGTATTCATGTCCCAGACTTGCCTCAGGCAATGGCAGCAGCAAAGCGCAGCAGCACGTAACCCACACAGTACTTTCCGAACTTCAATGCTGCAGCTCAGCCAGGAGGAAATCTCTCTTGGCTGCCTATCCCTAAATGCTTATTCCAGCACTGCCCGTCTTAACTCCTCCCCAAATCAGGAGCAGAGTATGTGACCCCACCGCCTTTGGGCTTTTCTGATCCTTTGTGCTGTGCTTAAAAATGTGTAGTATGAGCAGGCAAGACAGAAAAAAAAAAAGAGGGAGCAGCACTTCAAAGATGACATGGTTATAACTCATCAGGTCACAGTGCCCAGGAACTCGAGTCTTGGGCAAGGATCTCGGCAAGCGAGGTGCTGCACAAATGGCAAAAGACCAAACACCCTCTGCCCTAGAAACTGGCGATTCACACCCCAACACACACATGTAACCCAGAGCCTCATCAGCTGGGCTCCGCATCCACTCCATGATCTCTCATAGCACATCTTGAGGCCTCAGTCCGGCAGAAAGATCAGAATCAACAGGCTGTGAAAGTGGGGGCAGAGGGAACTGTGGTCTGGCTTGATGGATTCCGACCCTGCTCCGCCATCATCTGCACTCTTACTATATTGTAACACCAATTCTGGCACTAAGTGCTGATGGTCACATACACGAAGAGCAGTGCTCAAGCTGCTGATCTGAAATTCAGTGTCAGGTACTAGCGTCCCAGCTTCTTCCATAGGAAGGATGCTCCAGCTGCCGGTGCAGAGCAAGCTGTTACCCTCTCAAAAGGGAAGGAACCTGTTGGAAGCGAGAGGGAACAAGCACACTCCCGTCTGCTGCAGGCAGCTTTCGCAGAGGCTCCACGTTCAAGCTTCCACTACCTTGTTTGCCCTCCCTTGGGAACACTCAGGTCTGGAGTCCAGGGGACATTTTACAAACAAGTCTGGTTCACATGGGAGTTTTAAGATGACCGGAACTGTAGCACTGGACAGCATTGGGCAGGCGATGTAGATCTTACAATCACCCTAAGTCAGAGGTGGACGGTATGGCAGGTTGGAAAAGGTGAGAAGGTTTTCAGGGGAATTTCTGAGGCTTGGACCCTGGTTTGGAGCTGGATGTAGTGGCCACAGCTCAGGAAAGGATCATGACATTTGTGAGTGCAGGGCTGTTTGGGCAACTCACGGACGAGCACCCTTTCCCCTCCAGTTTTGCCTGACCATCCTAGTCCCAGACAAACTCTGGCCACAGGCACTACAGCAGCGTGTGCCACCCCACAGAAACCCCCCACATCTGACCTCAGAGCATCCTCCGAAGGCGGTGGGGCTGGCTCCTTCCCTTCTCGTTCTGGGCTGGGCGCAGAGCCGTGGGCAGGGCGTTGTAGCTCTCTGCGAGCGCTGACCTTTGAGAGCTGTAATGAGAGAGGTTTACAGCTCATGCAGTCATCCATGTTGAGACGGGCGAGCTATGCTTGCTGCCAGCCGGTCCCTTCCCCCTGGCTTGCATCCAGGACTTTAGGCACATCATGGACAACAGGTCAGGTCTCAGTCACACGCACATTATGGCCAGGCTGGAGCCAGCTTCCTTACCGGTGAGCAGCGTGATGTTCTCTGCTCCCTTCAGCAACAGGAGACAGCTCTCTACCACCATCTCGCAAGGGGTTTGCCCAAAGGCAGCTTCCAAAATGTTTAACCTCTCCTTCACCTGCCCTGCAGGATGGTCTTGGACCGTATCAGAGGGCTCACTAGAGCACCTGCTCTCCATCAGAGTACAGATACCCTGGAGCAAGGCAAACTGGCTGTGCGAGGTAGGTGGCACCGTACAGGGCCAGGCATCCTGGGAGGATGCAGGCATGGCTGGAGCCACTTATATTGATTAACCTACATTGATTAACCGAGGATAAGCAAGGGCAGCAGAATGACTTGCTTTCCTGCGTGGTACAGTGAGAGGGCTCAGGAGACTGGTTTCGTTGTGGCTGGGCCTGCTCTGCAACTCCAGGCTTCAAACAGAACAGGTCTGCAAACAGGAGCTGCCTGCCCACCCCGCAGCGAGGGGTGAAAGCGGGGAGAAGCTGGACAAATGACCCCTGGCCAACCCACCCAGAGGCTGCCGCCCGAGAACGGCTCCAGACACCCGATTGTCACGCGGGAGCCCGGCGTTGCCGAGCCCACGGCGTGGCTGGGACGGGGCTGCAGCAAGGCTGCACGTCTGCCCCGGCGGCTCCTTGTGCTGCAGAAAGCAGAGTGCGGGCGATGCAGTCGGCAGCGAGTTGCCATAGCAATCCCCCCAAGCATGTCCCCTGCCTCCCTCCTTTGTCTCTGCTCCCCCAAGCCTCCCTGTCCCCTCCCCACTGACCCACACATCAAACCCACTGCACAACGCCCAAAAACCTCCACACACTCTTCAAGGGCTGTTCATCACCCCCCCAGCAAGGGAAGGGGGTCAGATGCGGAAGCCCACCCGCACAAGCCTTCATCCCCGCCTGCTTCACGAGCAAAGCGCCTGCTCCAGACCGGAGTGCATCACATCCCACCGTGCCCGGTGCTGAGGCACGACCCAGGAGAGCCGGGCAGCCAGACCCGGGGCCAGCTGCACCTCTGGGTCACGCCGTGGCAGGCAGGGATGCTTCAACATGTCTGCCTGTCCCACGGTGGTGACACACAGACCCTGCCCAGTCCAGCACAACTGGCTGCCTGCACGTCAGCAAGCACAATGAGCTGTTTCTGCCTGGTGGCACCACCAGGTTTGACGGAAACGGAGGTCCCAGATTCTTCTTGCTGCTGCCTAGCAGGCATCTCCGAAGTCTCTGCTTTCCAGCCCCAGCCTATTTCCACTGCAGCCAGTTCTGTTCTGCTGCACTGAACCCCACTGTGGCTTGAAACGGAGACAGGATCCTGACTCGCTTCCTGTCCTAAAAACTGTTGTCTGCTGTTGCTATGTGCTGCCGAACAGTTACCCAACCTGGCATGTTAGCAGAGCTCCTCTCCCGTTGACCACACGGGCACAAGGTACATGGAGAAGATAAAGGACCCTGCTGAACCACGCTCAGGTGTGATACCTACCAATGTCTTCCAATGAACGAACGTAACGACTTCACAGAGTGGATAGAAACCAGCTTCTAAAAGCTCTGCTTCCCTCCCCATTCTGGCCTTCCCCAGATACAGTAAGGCCCACCACAGCTGGTTACATCACTTGAGGGTTATAGCAGAAGCTAGTGAAGATTCGGTCCTGATCCAGGATGAGCCACGGAGCTCAGAAGAACATGCAACTTCCTTCTGATACCATCAACTATGTCTTACACTGGCTAAAAATAAAGATGGGCCAAAACTGCAGAGCCTCAACACGTCTTGCCTCAACACGAAACTTCGCAAAGCTCAGCACTAAGCTCAGCGCTGCTGAAAAAAAAAAAAAATCATCTGAGCAAGTGGAAATCAAAAAGTGCAGAGAGGCCGAAAGTGCTGGGTGTACAAATAAGGGAGAGGCCCAGAGGCCTCACCCTGTGCTGCGCTGGGCTAGGGGATGGCAGTGGCAGATGCCAAGCAGCCATCCAGCCATACGGAGAGGGCTCTCCTCCCACTCAGCTGTGGGCTTTGGAGTATTTCCACATCCAGAGGCTTTGCCAAGACCGTTTTCTGCACTGCATGCGCCCACTCGAGACAACAGGAACCGACTCCTGCAGATAGGAGGGAGGATGCATTTTTGGCAGGGAAAACCTGGAAACTTGCAGCTTGCTTCCCACTGGGCCATGGACCCACGAAGCAAGGTCCAAACGGTGCTTGGTACTAGGGCTAAAAAAAGAGGTCAGGAATACCTCTGATATGGCTTAGACACTTTAGGTAAGTGAGGAATTCAAAGTTCTTCCTAATCCCTGGGACACTGTGCCCCAGCAAAACCTTCACACACAAGGATACAGGATTCTCACATGGCTCTTAGCAGGGAGCCACAGGATGACACACTAACAGGGGCTCAGAGGGACACCGGCAGCGTTCAGAGACCTAAAATTAGCCCCAGCAGATGATCCTCTGCTCCACTCTTGGGAGCAGCGAGAACCAAACAAGGATCCAGCTGTCCCAACACTCCCATGAACAGGATCTTTGAATGCCCGACCTACTTGCAACAGAGATGGTAGAGCAAAGAGGGGATTCCTCACATAACTCCAGTGCCAACACTCACGAGGAACCCAGGGCCCTATCTCTGAAGGGGGGGAGGGGGGGCTGCATTTTCTTGGGATTTCCAGTGGAATGACCTACTACTAGATCAGCGGATAACACAAAGGAGCAAAGGGAGCCCACACATGCTAAAAGCAAGCTGAAGGATGTTAGGCCGACCACTTTCTGTTGAAGATATAACCTCCATTTTGCTCAGTCTTTTGAGTTTGTCAGCAAAGCACTCCCGACAGATTCACCGCAAGCCTGTCTAAGGGTCGGCAAGCTGTACTGGCTTCCAGATTACTGCTGGCTGCACTAAACTGAACTAACATAGTTAATTCAGCCCGGATACAAGTTCGCTGATGTCACCTGGGTTAGGTGATACCCAAACCAGACAGAGTAGGTTCATGCTATGACCAAGTAATGGGAGAACCTGTTGCACTGCACGTATACAGATTTGCTGTCCCTGGAGGTGTGAAGCTATTTGGTCAGCAAGGTGGGGTGGAGGGGGAAAGTGGATTCAATGTGGTGAGCCTTTTGTTAAAATGCCTCTTGTGAAAAGGCAGGGGAGCCCTGAGAAGATGCTGTGAGCCTAGTGGACTGGGAACTGCAAGCAGCTCCAGCAGAAGCGATGGCAAACCTGTTCTCTGGTCTTAGTCACATAACATATCTCTTTTCTATCACTAGGAGAGATCCCAGCATGGAACAGGTATTAGTGACTCACAGCTCAGCTGGATAAAGGGGCTGCTCTGCTACCACCGTGTTCTGTGGCTGGGAGTTCACAGCATACCGCACTGACAGGAGTGGAGGACTTCTTCCTCCTTTCCTTTGAACTTCCCAGGTGAATCTACCCTTGCCTCAGTCACTGTGGACTTCAGCATCAGGCTAAAGAATGAGATGGCCCACTCTCCAACTGCCTTTGGGCTGGCCTGAAACTTCCCTGCAAGACACTTCAGAGGAAGAGCCACACAGCCTGGGCAGTCAGGCATCCAAAACAGCAGTTTTCTACCATGTAACCTCTCCTGGACATATACCCAAGCTCTGGCGTGAGAGAAGGGCTTGGCTTGCCCGCTCCAGTGGCACAGTGCTGATGAGAGCTCTCTTCCTGGTGAAAATACACCATGCAGGCGGGGCAGGCACTGCTGGAGCCCAGGCAGAGAAGCCCACAGCCATCTCAGCCTGCTGGTTACCTCAGCAGCAAGGGCCTGAGCTTCACATTTCTCAACAGCGGCAAAACAAAGACTACCAGTCCTCCTGAAACTCTTAAGTTTCTACCAGTCCTCCTTACCACTCTAAGCCTCAAGCACCATGGCCAAGGGCCGCCTTGAGCTACAAAGTCCGGGCAAAATGCAGGCAGAGCTCAACCAGTTCCAACAGAAAGCAGGATCACGTCTTCCTCAAGCTCTGGGTGAAGCCTCAGCTCTGTCTGTTCAGCTGAAGGACAGAGCAGCAGAGACCAGCAGCTGGGAAATGCTCCCATTCAACACTGCTGGTACGCAGAAGGACGAGTGCAGCGAGCAGCGCAGACTGCAGGTTCCCAAGGGCTTAAAACCCACCACCCTTCAGCTCCCGACACCTCCGTGCAGGGTTCAATGATCTTAACAGCACCGGTTGAACAAATCCAGGCTCCTTTCGCCACACTGCCAGCAAGGTGGGAGGCAGGAGCACCCAGCAAGGCTGGGCTGTGGGAGCACCTCACCTGGGTGACGCCTGCTCTACAGAGCTGTCCCGAGAGGCCGAGGGGAGAAGAGCACGGGGTTCCCCAGATCCTTCACACAGCCCTGGTGAAGGAAGAGAAACTGGTGATGATGGAATGAGCGCTAACCTTGGTGTAGGGCTGAAGCCGACGGGAACAGCAGTTCTCAGCTGTCAGCACCCACAGGGCAGACCTCGGGTTGCTTGTTCCAGTTGTCTTGGGTCACCTGGAAAGACAAGTGCACAGACACACGTTCAGCTCAGCTGGGAAATACCCTGCCCCATGCCAGAACACCTTCTGGATGCTAGGCGGGCAGTAATTGCTTGTCCAAGCCAAAGAGTTTGTTGCCTGTGTACAGAAGTGAGAGACCCTGAGCACTCCACCACCCAGAAGATCCCACCACACCTTTCACCAGTGCTGAGGCCGCCCCTACCACCTGCAGCCCTGACTCCCTCCCAGGGCTCCAGTTATCACCCCAGTTCCCTGCGTGACTCCGGGTGGGTGCACAGTTGGTTCCCCAGAGAGGGCTGCTAAGGTCGCTGCCACCATTCCCCTTCCTGGGATTTCAGTGGGAAGTCAAGTCCTTCCTGTGCCCTTGGCTTTGTTCTTCCCCACCCGCGCAGCTGTACGCTGCTCCACCACACAGGCTTTGCCAGTACTCGAGTGGGTGCGCTGGCACAGGGTTTATCTGCAAGAACAGGCTCTGGATGTGGTCCCCCCACGCCACCCACGAAACCACCCCGTGGGGACACGGAGCCAGGGGAGGGAGGGCCAAACTCCGCTTCGGGGAGACACCGCTCCCAACAACCCAAACAGACCAAGCGAAATCCAACACTGCAGCGTTTCCCAGGCTACAGGGAAGGGGGAAAACGACAACTGCTTAATAGAAATCTCCAAGAGACCTGCCAACACCATCACAAAGACATTGTTTAAGACTCCTCCCCAGGCTCCCAGTGCTGTAATTACAGACTACTCGAGATCGCGCTGTGTGGGGGCTAGGTCCTGGTGCGCAGCAGGTCCTGGAAACTGGGACATCAGCCACCCCAAAACCAGGTCTGACATTCCTCAGGCCACAGGCGTGATGAGTAAAAGCTGTGTAGGGGCATTCCCCACTCCCCAGCCTGCATTCCTGCATGGGCTACCACCCTGCAGGACCACCGGCAGCACAACCCAGCTCTGACCAGAGCCACAGCAGCAGCGAGCGGAACGCTGCGGGCAGCCACGCTGCCAGCCCCCCACAGGCACAGCCTTTAAATCATGGTGGGGGAGGCACCCCCACACTGGATTACTGGTGCACCGGGCCTTAAAGCAGTCATGAAGGCACCCACAAAATTTGTGCTTGACGCCATCTGCACCTACACGGCTAGCAGGTAAACCTGCACCGATGTCCCAGGAGAAGTCCCGCCTGGAAGCTGTACCAGCTAGTCACCAGGGCTGTTTTTGGAGAACAGAAGCAGTAAGTGTAGCATGTGTATATGTAAAAAAACATGCATTTAAAACCCTCCACCAATCCCCTGCTCTACCACAC
Source organism: Chionis minor (assembly GCA_013398295.1). NCBI lineage: Eukaryota > Metazoa > Chordata > Aves > Charadriiformes > Chionidae > Chionis > Chionis minor. The sequence continues at coordinate 435,133 of VZSF01002613.1, read as the reverse complement.
TGTCTTTCGGAGAAGGCTCGAAAGGCTCTAAGCCTGAGCAGTGACAAGAATTGCTTTGGACACAGCTGAAGAACTGCCACCCACATACTGCTGCAGCACAGGAAGCGACGGCGATGTATCTGACAGGGACGGGTTGAAAACACTCCCCAGGAAGAATGCAATTACCCCAAACAGTCTGAGGCCAGGAGATCTGGATTATCACCTCAGCTCTTGCATAAAGGGCTTTGCATCTTTGTTCACTCCAAACAAGAAGAATCACAGGGCTGACATCAGCCCTGGCCCAGGACATGGATTCATTACTAAAAAGCACTTCCAGCTGAATCGCTAACTGCCCTTTTTGCAGTACACAGGACTCCTTTGAAGGTTTCCTATCCAAGTATTGTTCTGCCATCACGCTGCTTAGCTGGGGGGTTGTCCAGGCCACAATACAGGCGAGGATGACTGCAAACCACTGGCCAGTCCTGAAAAAGCTCTCTGAAATGCAGAGCATGTGAGCTCAGCTGCTCTTCATTCAGGATTCACAACCAGCTGAGGACACCGACAGAAACAGGGAGAAAACATGTTAATTGGCAGCTGGGCATTCACAAGGCCAAGCGAAGGAGACCACGAAAGAGAGGCGCAAAGGCAGAGGGAGGATGAAGATTTGCAAGGACACTTCCCAGTAAAAGAAAACAATTTTTAAAGCAAATCTCAAACTCTGTGAGACCAAGTTGTTTGGATAGCTCACAAGCAAAACAAAACGGAAAAACAAAGGAAGAGACCTGGTCAGAAAACAGGCTCCAGGGAGCAGTGCTGCCAGGCGCTGCAGACGGAAGGAAGGATCAGACACATGTGATGGCGTTACCAGGTTGGAGGGACCCACCCAACCCGCTGGAGGAAGGGGGTCCCGGGGTGTGATGTGCGGTGCAGAGGCATCAGGTACAACTCTCCCACAGAAGGCTCTCACTGCCAAGTAACCCGCAACGGCACCCTCCACAAACCATCTGTGAACGCACAAATGGCTCCTTTTGGGATACATCCTCTGTGCCCTTCATACCTGTCCTGCTTCAAACCTGACTCATTAATTCCTCCAGACATGGAAACCTCCGATAATTTGATTACAGCTACACTGGCAGCATGCTGAGGACACCACTTTTCTAATCAATACCGCTTCACTTTTTCCTTTCACATCTGTGGTCGTGTACGTATGAATGACACGTTTTCTTGTTCTGCATCTAGGAAACGTCCTGGGCCCCAGGCGCTGTGCATTTCCACACAGCACACGAAGGTGCCTACCAAATCTAGAAGGGGACAAGCGTGGGCAGGCCCAGAGCAGTAAGGGCAGGTAAAAGGCTTCAGGAAGAGTCAAGAGTCACTGACTTTCTATAGTCAGATGGGTAACTATCCCCTTGAACCACCCTTGAGCCCAGAAGCAGTGGGGAAGGTTGGGGTGTCTCTGCCCTCTGCTACTCAGCATGGCCAGGCAGAAATGTCCCAGGGCAAGCAGCTGGCAGCAGACAGTGAGATGTGCTTCCCTGCCCTCAGAGGTCACTCAAACCCAGGGAGGGAACTTCCTTTCCTCTTCCTGCTCCGCACGCTCAGAAGACCTGAAACTGCCAAGAGAACAGGGGCTGGGAAAGCTCAGCACCACAGCGGAGGGAGGGTGTTATGCACCAGGTGCTTCATCTGCCTTGGAGGAAGCCACCAGGAGTGAAGCAGCCACCCTACCAGTAAAATTAAAACAGTATGTTTTTCCCTGAAGTCCGTTTCTGCAGAGAGGGCAGACACAAAGAGCAGAGCATCGAGAGCTGCTCTGCCCAGCTTGCTGCAAAGGTGGCAGCGTCGGGGAGCCCTGCAGCGAGCTGTGCCTCAAGCAGCAGGCTCCCCAAAGTCAGCGCAGGGTGCCCTCACCAGCTTTCCTTCTGGCAGAGGGTAAGAAACTGCTCACACGGGGGAGCAGAAACAAGGTGAATGGCAGAGCCGAAACGGCCCCTGCCCTGCCCCACTCGCAGGCCAGACCTCGGTCCACACGCCCAGCTCCCCCACGGACCGCAGCTCTACGGCTGGGGCGACAGGAGGGCTCTGCTGTCCCCACACATCCCGGCCACCCCAGGGTCCACGGGGATGGATGCGTTCGGGCCCCACCAGAGCCATCAGAAACCCAGAAAACGTCATGGGAGCGGCTGCTGCAGGTGAAGCCTCCCCTGCAAGAGGGGTGGCAGCCACAGTGTCCCACCCCACTCTGACCCGGACCCTGCACAAAGCCCCCTGCCCACCCAGTGCCCACCACTGCCCTGCCCTCAGCGCAGGCAGAGCTGGCAGGAGGCTGCAGAGCCCAGCCTGCCGCCATGCCCAAACGGGAGCTGCATGCTGGGACATGTAGTCCCTACCAGGGCCCCGCCGCTCACTCACACCAAGACCCGCATGATGTGAATTGCTGCTGCGGAATACGGCGGCTCTACAGGATGGCTTAATCCTCCCGGTCCTCAACCCCTTTCTAAAGCGGAGCCCATCCAAAAGTAACTCTCGTATCAGCTATCAGACTGGGAGTTTCCTCCCGTTTCACCTGCCAGGCCTCGTTCACCTTCTGCGTGCGTTACCAAAGTTTGCTGAGACTCGCCTTTGTGTCAGGGTTCAACCCTGCGACGCTCCCCACGAAGTCCCAGCTTCCCATCTTTGCTAAAGGCTTAATGGACACGATCCAGGCAGAGGAGGACAGGTCCGTCAGCAGCCCTTTGCTCACGCGATGCTTTCTAGAAAAGCACTGAGTGGCAGTGACTTTTAAAATACCCTAAGACACAGCACGGCATTCCTTTACCCTACGCTTCCCACCGCAGCGGCAAACTCTACCCTCCTTCCTTTAAGAGCAGGGGAAGGAGGCTGGCAGCCCCGCAGACAAGTCTGTGCCCCTCGTACACGTCACCAGGCAGGTTGTGACCGAGCCCACAGCCACCCCGCCTCCCCGACGGCACAGCAGCTTCCTAAAGGTGACACCTGGGGCCGCCGGCAGGACGCCGCCCGCCGCCCCGGCGCTCTCCCTGGAAGCCGGGCGCCCCGGCTGCGGCAAAGCCCTTCCAGCCCCCACCGCGCCCCCGGCCACTGGCTCTGGGTGGGCAAACGTCCCCCTGGCAGCTCCTTCCGCTGCGGCCGGGCCACGACGCACCCCCGGGCCTCTGCCGTGTCCCCACCGCCGCGGGGGGCTCGGGCACGGGTGTCCGGAGGGCGATGGCACAACAACAGCAC
>VZSF01002613.1:410724-431307 GCA_013398295.1 Chionis minor | reverse complement strand
TCGGTAAAAAAAAGCCCCCCGCCCCCCGTGTCCGTCCGTGTCCCCCCCGCCCCGACGGCCGACTCGCCTCTCCGCAGCGGCGACGCCGCCCTAAAAATAGCGGTGACCGGCGCTCTCGGGCCATAAACATAACGGAGGTCTGCCAGCCCCAGCGCCCCCCGGCCCCGCTGCCCGCACGGGCGTCCTGGTTTTTGGAGGGTCCCTCGTGGATCCCTGCCCTCCACGCGGTTTTCCGCAGGGAGAAGCGGCCGCTTGGACGCGCCGCTGCGTGGGTGCGGATGCGGGACCTCGTCTCCACCTGGGGCCTCAGCCGGTGGTGCCAGGAGATCTTTTGGTGAATTATCCCCTGGCTGGTCCCAGAACCGGGTTGTGGGGCTGTTAACGTGTACTTAATACATGGACCATTTGAATTCCTGAGGGTGATGAAGGGAACCCACGATGCTCCGGTGCTCCTGGTGGTTTAGGAGCTGCCTCCTCAAGCCCTGCGTGTGCAGGTCCCGGTTTCAGGGAGGAAAAGCCCGGGAGGCTCAGTTCCCCTGTGCCCCCGCTCATGTCTCAGGGCGTGGGTTTCCTACATGCTCCTAGGGCAATAATCGGCTTTTCTGCCCTTTGGTCCCATGTGTCAGTTCCGCCGAGCTGGTGAGAATCTCTGCTGTCCAGCTGGGCTGGGAGCAGAGGCCGCGGAAACCGGAGATGGGCTGGAAACGGCTCGGTCCCCATCACATAGCTGCTTGTACCGGCTTCGTTTTTCAGCTTAAACTGACTGAAATGAGTTCAGGGTTAACAAACGGTTAATGAACCATTAGTGGCCTGAACGGGAACTGAACTGGAACAACTTCAGTCACAGCTGAAGCCACCATGGAGCTGAATCCAAAAGATTTGCTGGTTCAGCTCCTCGGCTGCGGGGGAATATGGGCTCCTTTGTCCTTGACAAGAATAATACATTTCTGTTTATTGTGTGGGCAATGAAGGATTAATAATATCCCAAGTTACTTACCTCCTGCTTTTGAGGGCCGGGGGTTTGCGAGCCATGTCCCTGCTGAGCACACTGTCCCTTAGCAACCTCCCCTGATTTTTAAAACACAGTCTCATTCCAGAAACAGGATTAAGGAGCAGGACGTAAAAGCTCATTTTAACAGGCTGGGTGGAACGAGGGTGCTCCCGCTCCTCCTGGGCACAGGGCAGGACTTCAGCTGTGGCCATTTGATGGGGAACAGCAACGCCGGCAGAAGACGGCAGTGGTTCAGAGGGCGTCTGGAAAAGCTCCAGAGGCTCGGAGGGGATGGGGGGAAAGGTTCTGCGGGAGCCATCCTGCTGCCTGGCAGAGGGACAGCCCACCCAGGGCTTGCCAGGAGTGGGCTCCATCCACTCCCTGCAAACCTGGGGGACTTCAACGAGGGTCGGCGAAGGCAGGCAGGAAGATTTAAACACGTTAGGCAGGCCTCCGCACTGCAGCTGGCCGCCTTCCAGAGGCTCGCCGGCCGGGAGGGCCGAGAGGAGGGTGTTTCCCCAGGAAGATGAGGTGTCCCGGGCAGCACATGGTGGAACCAAGGACGTCCTTCCGTGATGAGCTCTGCTGCCTGCAGGGCTTCCCTTTGAAGGGTGCGCTGGCGAGGTGACTGGGTGCCGCCGGTGAGTTCATCGCTGGGTTAGCTCCCTCCCGGAGCTGCCAGCGCTGCCCCGACCGGCCGGCCGTGGGCTGGGGCTGCTCAGCCTGTTTGCCAGGCTGGCTGCTCCCGCCGGAGAGGCTGGCGGGTGCCAGGCTCCAGCAGGCTGAGGAGCTGACACCAGCAAGGCTCCCGCCGCAGTTTTAATTTAATTTAATAGTTTTCATCACAGAAGGGTGACGTCCTCGTGCACGCGTTCGTTTTATTGGTGTGGGCGGATTTCGCCATCCCAAAAGCTGCCTTGGGAAAGCCACGCACATCATCTCCCAAGGCTGGTGGGGCAAGACGTGCCTCTGTCGGGGCGATGCCACCCCTGCACCGCTCGCACGCCGCCCGCGCCTGCAGGCTGGCCCATGCTGCGCACACCCGGTCTAAGTCCAGGTAGGTAAAGCGATAAAGGACCCAAGTGCAGGAGAACGAGCCCAGAAAGACCTGGAGCCCTGCCAAGGCGAGATTGCAGGCAATTTTAAAAGGCCCTTTCAGGAAGCTGGTGGGAATCAGCTGTCATGTTGCTCAGGGGCCCCTGGCGAGCGGGGTGCGGAGCAGCGGCAGGGCTGGACTGGGCGTACCGCGGTGACTCATGGCCTCAGCCCAGCTGGCAGAGGAGACGGAGAAAGCCCAAGGGGCAGGCGTGCAAGAGGAACGCTGGGTGTCACTTCCCCTCTCAATGGCATGCCGTGCAGGCGTCTCTTCGTCAGGCTGCCACTGCAAAAGGGCTTTGGCTTTTTTCTCTCTCGCAACCTCAGCCCTCCGCATGCTGCGGAAAGACCTTGGCTCCTGCTGCGTTGCCTCCCGGGGTTTTCACACTTACCGTCCTCCCCGTGGTTAGCAATGGAGGAGAGCGAGGCACAACCCTGCCTCTCTCTCCCCACAGCCGTCTCACAGAGGGGATGCACCCCGGTGACCCACAGTGCCATGCTGGATCCAGGGGATGTCCCCAGGGGAGTGTGGGCTGGCGCTGCAGTGCCTTCCCCCCGCTGGAACCTGTTGTCCCAGCTGGAACCACATTGTCCTAGCAATGTGCTGGGTTTACCTGTTTGACCAAAAACGGCTGTAAAACTGGAGATATGAATCAGCTTTGGAGAGCTTCCTGCCAGAGGAGCCCTCCGCCTCTTGAGGGTTGGGAAGGTGTTCCTTCCCGGCACCGTAGGAATCCCTCGGTGCATGGGTCGGAGCTGGACTCGCCGTCACAACTCGGCTGAAGTCACTGCGGTGCTCCGACTGAGCCCCTTTGCCCATCGATGCCTTGTCCCGAACTGTGGGTGTCTGCTGGGATTCGGAGCCCCCATGGGAAAAGTGGGGGTGAGTGCTACTGAGGAAAGACAGATCTGGCAGTGCTTTAACACGCAATGGTGGCAGGGCCAGGCTGGGCTGCTGTTCTCCTCCTAAACCCCACGCGGCCCTCCTAGCCGGGGGATGGGTTGCGGGTTTAGGATGGCAGTAGGGATGTGCTCCAAAAGGAGTGACACTGGTCCAGGCGGGCTGCAGGGGGAAATGTGCCTTGTCCCAGCGTTGGATGCAGGAACGGGTCTCTCCCTCGTTCTCCCACACCTCAGCTTCTCCTGCTGCAGCTTCCCTGTGTTGAGGGATATTAGTTGCTTGGCATAAATAAGTAAGTTTTAAGTAGAATAAATTACTTAGGATTAAAATTTGGTGGGATTTTTGCTACTTGCTTGGCCCTACTTAGCATGAGTAGCTAGATTTGCTGAAACCTTTGGGCTATGAGAAAGCTATTCTTCTTAGTAATTTTCCTAGCAGATGGCACAGTGTTGTTTAGTCTTAGCATGGGAATGTGCTGGATATCATACTGATGTTTTGGTAGTGTTTCTTTCAAATCCGGGACTCTTCGATTTGCCGTGTTCTGCCAACAGGAGCAGGTGCTTAAGGAATGTAAACCAGGAGATATAGAGGCTCCCAACCTTGGCTGAAGCTGTGAATCAACAAGATAAGAGCCTGCATGGATACAGGAAAGGAATCCAAACAGGTATGAGAAGATCCCAGACCAAAAATCACCGTTGGGCTAAAAGATGGAAAGCACGTGAGGGGCAGGTGTTTGGATCACAAGGGTATAATTGCCCAGGGATTTCTTTGTTCAGGGTCCCTCTCTTTGGAGGCACCCTGCTAAGGCTGTTCTTACTGCTGTACCCTCTAATTGAATTAATTATTTTATGGAATCTGACACCTGAGACTGCTGTGGGAAAACTAGGGTCGAGCCTGAAGGAGGACGCATACTTAGGAGTAAGCGTGTGTGCGACACCGTGAACGGTGTGGCAATGCTCAGGCAGCTGATTCTTCTTTAAGACCTGCAGAAATATTTCCTTTCCTTTGTGCTTGCCTTGGGGGGAAAAAAAAAGGGGGGAGGAACTGATAAACCCTGTTTACCTACCCAGATAGCATTGGCCTCAAACAGCCAGCTGGTGTGGGCTGTGCCAGCGCCGCTGCGTGCCAGGGCTGCCCGGAGCCGGGCAGTGATGTCTCGGCCTTGCTGCCACCCTCCCAGCCACGCTGGCAGCCTGCGCCAATGCCGAAGGTGCAAGCCAGGGCCAATAGCAGGAGGAGAAGGTCCCCTTGGCATCACCTCGGCAGGGTGGTGGAGGCTGGGGACACCCAGAAACACTTCCCCCCCCCCCGCTGCTGCAGGCTGCCCCAGAGCCCACGGCTCTCCTCTCACTGTGGGCACCTGCCTGCGCCTGAATTTTGGCATTTCTCCCTGGCTTTGCTCGGTGTTGGGGGCCAAGCTCTCCCCCTGAGCTCTGCGACGCCGAGCACTCACAGGGATGCGGCGCCCCAGGGTGCTGCACCCCCTCTTCTCCTGCCCGGACATTTCCTGGGGGACACGGCTGCCGGACACTGGGCTGAGCGTTGCAGGGATACGGGCTCTTTGGTCCCCACGATGTGGGTGCAGACAGCGCCGGGGCCGTGCAGCAGGAAGGGACAGCAGAGTCCCTTCCCCGCTGCCTGCTGCCAGGGAGGCGCCGAGCCCTGGGGAAAATGAGCTCCAGGGTCGTATCCCCCGTGTCGCTCACTGAACGTTTGGGGTGAAGCGAAATCCATCCGTCCCTTCCCACGCCTGGCTTGGTCAGCGGATGCCGCTTGTTGGCACAAGGTGGCAGCCCAGCCCAACTTATTTTCAGCAGGACCGTGTCCGGCACCTTTTTGGGGCAGCTGGGCTCTGCCCTGCCCTGTCGCCGCAGGCGCGGGGTGCATGCCCTCGCCCTGCCGTGGGCCAGCGTTATGGGCAGGGGGGCACAAGCCCTGCTGCAGGGGGTAGCCCCACCGGGCACGGGGAAGGGTGGCGGGGTCAGTGCCTTGGGCCAGTTGGCCAAACTGGCCGTGGTGGCACAAATCAGAGCCTGTCCCCTGCCAGAACGGGGAAGTCTTGCAGAGGGTGTCTGGTGCCTGTCTGGTACCAGCTCTGACGTGTCCCCGCAGGAGCGCTGCAAGGGGGCAGCAGCCTGGGGGTGCAACACCCATATTGCCCACCCTCCGGAGGAAGGAGGGTCATCCCTGGGCACTGAGCTCCCTCTGCTCCGGAGCGTGGCCATGAGGTCCCCCCACAAGGCACAGGGCAGCCCTGCCCGTGGGCAGCCATGGGTTGCACCTCAGCTGTCCTGGCTCTGCTGCACCTTCCCTCTGCCAGGGCATCGAGGGACAAGGGACATGCTGGTGGGCTCCGGACCAGGAGCTCCTGGGCTAGAGAGGGCTCGGGGTGAGACCACAGCATGTACCTTCTTACAGGGCCTTTCTGAGCAAGAAAGAGCAACACAGGGATGAGGGAAAGAAGCCAGCAAAGTGATGAGGAATAACAGGCTCTGCCCTTGTAGGGAGCAGGGACAGCCTGAGGCCCATGGTAACCAGCCCAAAGTGGGGGTGTTAGGATGCATTAAAAGTGTTCACAGGTGGCTCTGAACTTCCAGTAAAGGGATGGAGAGAGGTGTTTTTACAAAGTCATGGTGCTGGGGGAGACTCCAGTTCTCTGACATCAGATCTCGCTTCTTCCCGTGTCCTGTTGTTTCTCTCTGACTGTTGCAGGCTGGAGGTTGGTTTGTGCCCGAGGCTCCCTATGGATATGTTCAATGATACAGCCATGAGAAGGCACGGCAAGCTCGCATTTCTTCCCTCCATCCATCCACGCGTGCTCTGCAGGTGCATTTTTGTAAGAACAAGAAGAGCTGTGGAGTTCCTGCCGTGGAATAATTCAGTGGATCTTCCTGATGGTGCCTGGCTCAGGCTTGGGGTTTACCCGTGTCCACAGAGCAGCCAAAGCTGCTGTGTGTGCCTGCATTGCTGGACTGGCTCCTTCTTGATGTGCACCCTTTCCCCACCGTCTGTTTGCCTGTCTGTAATGGGGACACATGAGAATGCTGCTGGTGTGATAAACCTTGTTGGAGGTCAGCACCAGCCAGCATCTCCTTTGGGTTTACAGTCAAATCTCATGCCAGGCCTTTGTACCTCCTTGTTGTCACCATAACTTGAGCCTTGACCGCCTAAGGTTGGGAGCTGGGCACCCCCAGCCTTTCCTGTCATTGCAGGACCCCGCTTTCCAGGCACTGCATCTTTGTCTTAGAACCATTTTTTGGGGGGTTAGGGGCTGCTGCTAGCTTCTGTAGGAAACTCTGGCAGAAAAGTGCCTCACTGAACAGTTGCTCTTCCCCTCTGTGCACCTTAAGTACACCTGCACCTCCATCTGTGGAGGAAACCAGGTGAGAGGGAGCCCATGGAGCAGAGGGGCAGGTCTGAAGGAGGGGCTGCCAGCATTACCAGGCAGGGCTGAGCAGCAGGAGCAAGCGCCTGCACTGCCAGCGTGCCTGTCGGCGTGCGGAAAAACCCCATCGGAGCATCCACCTGTGGACAACCACGTACCACTCTCTGTGCTTGGATGTACAAACATACCCGGGACCACAGCACAGGCACCTCTGCGCCTGGGGGCGGCAGGTAGCAGAGAGGACAAACCCGTCCCAAATTGCAGCTGCACATGGTCTGTCACCTCTGCTTGCACAGGGCTGGGACCCTCACAGAGGTTTCTGGTGTTCAGGCAGGGCAGGAGCTGCCAGGTCTGGCTGTGCCGCTTGTTTGCCTGCCGGAGAAATGCCCGCTCTGGTCATTATTTCTGTCTCAGGTTCTCCCACTCAAAGCGGCGTTTGGGAACAAACTGGTCTTATTGGTCCTGGTGTCTGGCTCTGCCCCCTGTCCCTGCCCTTCATTTCGGCAGAAGTGCTCAATCCCTCACCAGGCTCTTGGGAGGATTGAGAATTAAACGATGCAAAAATCCCTGCCAGCTGCCCACGCGGGGCTCCCCGGATGAGTCTCACCGGCTCAGCGCAGGCGGGTGCGCAAGAAAACGAGGTCACGGCCACAGGGGATGCAGGAGCCTCGTCCCCCAGCTCTGACCACCACGGCTGCCCCCATCCCACGGGAGCATCCACCGGGGTGCAGGTCCCCAGTGCTGTGGCTGGGGGCTGAGCAAAGCTCTCTGCCCGGTGGGCTTTGTGCTATGCTGGTGCAGGATACTGCAGGAATGCTGGTGGTGACGGCAACGTATGGGAAGTGTTTTTGGGCTCTCTGCAGCAATTTCCACCCCAGAGTACCTGTCTCTGTCTTTCATGCTTAGATCTGAAAAAAAAACCCCAAACAAACCCAACCCAAAAAAAACCACTCGCAAAGCTGGTTTGATTTTAGTTCAAAGGGGGAGAAAATACAGCCAGAATGTGACCTACGGCTGATAAATGCCACCTGCTGATGTGGCTTACGCCATTAAATGAGTCCTTTGGCCACCACACCCGTGCTGTGGAGGCAGGAGGGCACAAACAGGGTGGCTTTTTCCAGCAAAGCTCTCCAGTGTGAAAGCCTGAGGGCCGGGTCAGGAAGAGATCACAGCTGCCTCACTCCAGCCGTAGGTGGTTGTGCTGTGGTGGGAGGCACTTAGCTGTTTTTGGGGTATCCATCCCTAGGCTGTGCTGTCTGAACGTGCTCCACAGGCATGAGCTATTTCCAGAAGCTGGCTTCTCGCCGCGGCAGGGCTGGCTCTGGAGTTTTATCTCTGCCGGCTGCAGCTGGAATAAACACCCAGGGGAGCTCGGGGGTGTATGTCTCTCCTATTAAAGTGCTGCTCTGTGGCAAGCGCAAACACTTTGCTGCCAAATGGGTGAGGGAAGGAAAGGGGATAATGTTCATGAATTAAACTTTCAGCCCTTTCCGCCTCCATTACTAATCCCCATTCAGATTTAATCAGGCAAAGAGTGTATTTCACTGAGTTATGGCAGCAGCAGCCCACTACGGAGGGGCTGTACCTCAGCAGCTGTTGTGCAAGCTCACCAAACAAAGACAAACCTGGTGGTGAGAGGTTGCAACCTGAAGCACAGCGGCAGGTAGAGACGATGCCAAGCGGTACCGGGGAAAAACAAAGCCAATTCCGCACGGATCTGAACACGCTAGCTGAGCTACTCAGTCAACTCACTTTTTGGAAGCATTGCAAGGTGAGCGTGGAGGGATGCTGAAGACCTTAGAGATGAAGACAAGCGGACAGGGGAGACCTGGGAGAGCGGGATGACAAATGCAGCAGGTTCATGTGGTTTCTCTTTAGGGCTGCGTCAGCCAGATGGGTCCAACATCTGCCGGGGAAAAGGGCCTTTGCTGCACAGTTCAGAATAGCGCTGATGGGAGCTTTGATGACTCCTTGCCACGAGGGAGTGGGGAAAGATCAGAGGTGTTCTGCTAAAAGGCTCTGGAAGACCTTGGTGTGGAGAGGGACCTGGTGTGAAGATGACATATTGGTTATGGCCTGAAGAAACGGCAGAGTAATGATTCTGTACCCCATGATGGAAGGACTTCATGAATGTGAAGAGCTTTGTTCTAACCAAGTTGAACTTGAGGCCATAGGGTGGATGCATCTGTGAAGAGAAAATCATGGCAGATTGAGATTAATTTTGGACGAAGAAAGCTGGGTTTGGTATAGAGAGGCAGGTTTGTGAGTCCCTAGCATGGAGCTGTATGAGCTGGCACCCATATTCAGAGATAAAGCACAGGATTCATCTCATCTGACATTTTCCTTCCTCTGAGCTAAGGTTCCCAGGTTCCCTTTAAAACCAGTGGAGAAAAATAGACACTTTCAGAGCATCTAACTCATATTTGTGGGTGAAGGGAACTGTTCCTGAGGAGTGTTTCCATGGATTATAGAAAGGGACACCATGGGAAATGGTCAGAGAACCATGCTGTGTACACCCACATTTGCCCAGCTAAATCCTGACCTAGGGGGAATCTCACAGAAAGCCCAGGGGGGATACTCACTCTAAAGAACACGCCGAGAGAATGACCAGCAAGGACACAGGACAGAGGATATGAAGGAAAATGGGCTCTCCAGGGAAAAAATCGTGGTCATTGATGCAGTGGTGGCAATCAGGGAGGACAAAGCATCTGCTCACCCCCTAACACTGCATCAGGGCAGCAGCAGGAACAAGAAGGGGCTAGAAAATGTCCTCAGGAGCTTTGCAGGGAAGTGGAGCTGTTGTAGGGTCTTGCACAAACTCACTGTCCGGAGAAAGCGACCCCTCCTGATTTTCCTTCCTGGCTAAGGCACTGGCACATCCCCACTTCCTTGAAACAGCTAAAGCTGGCTGTGTGGCCGTATGAACACACAAAAATGTAGAAATTATGAGGCTGAGAGCATTCGGTGCAGATGGCCTTGAAGGAAGGTGCAACGATGAGTTCTGAAAAACCCAAAGGGAAAGTGTCTTTGCCTTGGTTTGCTTCTGTGAGAGAACTGATGGCTCCGAGCTGTGCTGCCTCTTCGGCTCATGGCCAGAGACTCTGTTGTGCACCACAACCCACTTTTCCCTGCTGTTGGGAAGGGCTCGTGGTTCGGTTGTTGGGTAACACACACCTAAATCACTAGAAAAGCTCTGCTCTTCCTTCCAGAAAGCGGAGAGAGGGTGCAGGTGCCAGCTCTTCCATACCCACGTGCAGATGCAATTCATACTAAAACTCAGTACCTAAGGGGCATTCGTGTTGCCTCCACAGCATCCTGCAGTTAGAGATTCTGGTCTGTAGAAACTCCCTCTGCCGAGTGCTAAATTGGTGAGGCTACAGGGAGAAAATTCCCCTAAATAACACCAAAACTGGGTAATTTTTCCGGTAAATCCTCAGATTACAAGGAACCCTGAAGAAACACATTAGGTTTGATCTACAAGGCTTCTTGGTACTTCCAGCCTCTGCACTAAACCCTCCAGATCCTGCAGGAAAAAACACACTTCATTGCTGCTGGATGCTGTCTTAGCAGATCTTTTCACACAAAAGCAGGACTTGGGCTGCTTGGTAGTTTCATATGAGACCTCTAGAGAAATTTAGCTGCCTTATGGGAAGCTGGGTTCAGATAGGGATGCTTTTCTTCTCCATCTGTGCTGTCTCTGTAGGGGCTCGTAGTGCCGGAATACTTGGCTTTTTGCAGTCAGTCTTGCCACAGATGTTGCAGGCTGTAATCATCCTGAGGAACTGGGCTTTTCCCTGTGGCTGTGTCAGCCAAGGCTTGGCTTTAAGGAGCTTCTGAATGCAGAAGACAGCACTGGTGTCACCAGATGGGAACAGGAGGTGACAGTTGGCTGGATGAAAGCTGCAGACTAGAGGGGAGTTGCTGGATAGAGGAAGAGGCAGATGATGGGTAAAACATCTTGCAGTAGAAGCAAAAACATCTTTACCCAGTATCTTTGTGAACTGTCAGCAGTTTTGCATGTATGTCTGCAAATATCCCATGGGAGAAAAATAGCTAGCAATTAGGGATCAAAAGACAGGGTGAGACTATGGTATCTGCCTAAAATTTCCTGTGTTTTGGATGCTGACTTCTTCTAGATTTATGTGTTTGCCAGTACTCAACATTTTTCCGAGCAGAATTTTCTGTGTTAGCGCGTGTAGCTCTGAACATGAAAGCAAACAGCATCTGGAAACAAACAACTTGTAACCAGTGCCATTAAGAATTTCAGTCTGCAGACCACAAGATGATCCCCAGCACATGTAAACGACTCTGTCCATCTGTTTCGTTCCTACCCATGGATAGAACAATGATACTGCGTTCATTTTCCCAGCTAGGGGGGTCTTACTGCTCACACCCCAGCTCTATGAGCAGGCTCACATCAGCGTCTCCCCAAACGGCAGGAGGACCTCTGACTACCGTAGGCAATATTTAAGCCACCCAGGCAATACCCATCCTACAGGCAGGCTGTGTACAGTGGAGTCATTCTCCAAGCTCTGCCAGCATTTAGTCTCCCACTGGCAAGGGAAACAGCCTTGCTAAGGACTGGAAGTCCTGAAAGCATCAAATAATTTAGAGCCAGCCTCCCTAGGGAAGGGGAACAGCATATGCAAGCAGTTACCTAATCATGGTCTAATTACCCAACTGGAATTTGGCCAGGATGCAGGGACTAAGAGCAGTACCCTAATGAAAGGGTTGTAGGGTCTCTGGTGAGTGCACGCACTGGGATCTTGGCTTTATACACTTCATGGAATGTGTAGAGGGGTGGAAAGCATGCCTGCTGCTGCCCAAAAACGCTCTGGGCTAAGCAAATGTCATTTCAGGTAGGTTGCTTCTCTGTGGCTTCTTATTTCTAGAAATTAGACCTCCACCTCCTGGCAGGTCTCCTGAGCAGCCCAGCTGTTCATTGGCAGGGGTAGGTTTTGGTCTAGGTGGGTGGGCCAATTTAACTCTCTGCTGGGTATCCCCGTCATGATCCTATCGGCTTGTAGTGAAGGATGTTACTACAGACTGTGTGGTTTCAGTGTTCAGATGCGAGAAACTACACCAGTGGGGACAACGAATGGCATCTCAGCAGACCAGGAAAGTTCATTACCCATAGGTGATGGGAGGCTAGACCTGAGCTGCTCTCCAGCCTCTCCAACACCATCCTGCTTTCCACTGTGCACCTGACTCGATCTCAGTGGCATTGCTCTGTCACTACCTTTTTCTCCAGGACTGTTTTGCTTTTGCGTCCCTTTCCTCAGTGAGAAACATCAGTTACTCGCTTAAGACAAGACCAGGCAAACTCATGCCAGCATCAGGCACGGGTTAAAGGCATTCTGTGCTCTGGTTGTAGGCTCTGAGAGATGCTTCGGCTAAGCCGTTCTCAGGCAGATGGGAAAAGGTGAGAAAGAAGAGCGCTGGGCGGAGGTGGGGGCTGGAGGTGTTGGTGGCCCCTGCTGCTTCCCTTTGGGTGGGACTGGACAAGTCTCCCAGGTGAGGTGAGGGATGGCTGTAGTATCGTGGTGTATTGCAACAGGTACTGGCACTGCGGCACAGCTCGGGGCTGCCTGTCCCAGTGACCCACAGAAGAAGTCTCCATGGGGCTGGCAGTTATAGTCTAGTTCCTGGGGACTTCTCAATCCTCAGCCTTTGCAGCTTGCGGACAAGCCAAACCTCAACTGTGGCAGGATCCTTTCAGACCCCTTATCACAGCGCAATGTTTGAACAACCGTGTCTGTGCCAGGCTATTTCTCTCCAAACTTTGCTGATTTTCCTAAGCGATTTTATGTAACCAGCTGGGCTGGATTTCCATGAGTATAGAGCAAAGGCTTATTGTCCATTTTTGTTGTTTTATGATAGAAAACAAAGTTGGAAGAGCAGTATTTTCCTCCTTTTTTCATGATTTTATTTCTTTTTATCCTCAACTCTTGAGAGAAGCTCAAAGAGCTCGTGAATGGTTCTGGTTGCAACAAAAAATGATAATACCCAGCACAAGAAACAGAGGAAACCTGGGCTTGTTAGCTACAGTTTGGAATTTTGCTTTTGCATTTGCTTTTTTTAAATTTATTTCATTCAAAGACGGAGCAAACAGTATGGAGAAATAGTCCCTAAATGATCCTCATCCTGTTCAAACACATTATTCAAGGCATTCACGGGGAAGATTTCAAGATTTGTTATTCTTTCAAAACCCACCCTCTGAGATCTGTCACCAGGTATACAAGGTGAAGTTCAACAACACACATATGTCGGTAAAGAAGAGTTATGGTCCATAAAAACAACAGCTTTCAGGCTGTAATGCTACATCTTCTGCGACTTACCTTCACCTGCAGCTTGCCCTTTTATTAAGGAAACTCTGCCCTGCAGCTGCTAGGCAGGCTGTATTGTGGACACAAGTGAGTAAAATCTGGAGAGCCCTTATTTTTATTTTTGTTGTTTAAAAAAAGGGATCTGAGGGAGGAATGGAAAAATTACCCTCTGGACAGTGAGATGCTTCCTAATTATTATTTATTGCTTGTCTTAAACTGCAACAATCAGCAGCAGAGTGCTAGGCATTGCACGGATATTGAATGACATGGATAAGCTTCTCTAATCTTTGCATTTTAAACTCTTTGGGAAAGGATTTTTTTTCCAAATCCTTCGGAAAAAAGGGAGTCAGAACCTGAACTAGAGAGAGCGCTGGGTGACAGGGAGGACAGAGTTGTGAAATGCCTACTTTCCACACACCTTTCTGAGGAGGCTGGTGGCAGAAAATGTTCACAACAAGGCTTTTATTCTGCTATCGAAGCTCTGCAGGCTTGATGTGTGTTCCCTGGGGGAGGGAGAGCCTGTGTGCCTGCCTGCTTTCCCCCTGTCCTTCACGTAGCACCGAGGCACGGTACACACACACGCACGCCACTTGCACTCCAGTGCCTAAGGAACAACTTAGCTGGAAGGTTAAACAGCCTGTTTGCACGGGAAATGTCGGTCACTCAGCCACTTCTAGAGGGCTGGTGGCTCTAGTAGACTGTGGGAGGTTGGCCTTTCCCTGCGATGTACTTTATTGCTCCAGAAAGTAATTTACAAGACTGCTATAAAAATCCTCTGACAAAACCCATGTTGCTCATAAATACGGCTAAATGCCCTCCCATATTCTTCATGGGTCTTACCGAGGCATTTTTTATTCTAATGTAGAAGCCCCGCTTCTATCCTGGTGGCTGTCAGATAACAGATACGAAACCACACTGGAGGGGACAAGCTCTGACCAGCTGCTCCACAGCAAAGCGAGAGGGACCCGGTATCTTCAAGGGGTAACACGGTTTCCCTCATGCCTGTGATGCTCTTCTGCTGGCTGATTTTACGGCTTTTGACTGTGGTCTTAGGATGACAAGGCAGGTCAAGCAGACTGAAGAGTCCTTTGTAGTCTCACAGTGCTTCTTCCTCAGAGCCCATCACTTTGGCTATATTCACCAACAACACTTCTTTTAACTTTGTCAAATAGCTCCTCTTTTATCTCTGACAAATGTTCCTCTTCGATGAATCAAAACTACAAAAGCAAGAGAAAAATCTGATGTGACCTGCCGCGCGCAATACCTGCCATCCGTACTCGAGAAGCGTTAACTCTAACAGAAAGAGCCACAAAACAGAAACCAGACAGACACACTGGTCTCTGGGCCACTCAGAAAAGATGCTTTTTGCAAGGTTGGTGAAGCAAAATTGAAGGGGGGATGGGGTTGCTGTCTCATGGGTAAATACTAGGAAGACAGAAATGCTATTTTAGCTGAAAGGTGAAGCTGGCAGGAGGATGAACAATATGAATACGTTGAAGATGGTGGCTGCTGAACGATTCCTCAAAAGTACCAGAGCAAACCCCTGAGCTGTTGGTGAAAGGGACAGGGCTGGGGAAAGGGGCAGGGTGACTGTAGGGGCAGGGCTTCTGGACCCAGAGTTTTCTTCAATCCCGTGTCCCCATGTCCCCTGCTCCTGACTGCCAGATGGCAGGTATGTGTTGAGGGGGGGACGACAACTGAGGATAAATGTAGCCATGAATAAATATTGCTCAAAGGACAGTATTTCAGAAATACCGTTGATCAGAAAGATCACTTCAGCTTAAGGCAGAGGCTTTCAGAGCACGAGAACATCCTTCAGCTCATGGAGACGTTATCGCACCTGCTTTTAGAGGAGCAGCAATAGTGCCAACGTCCATGCTGGCCAAGTGAGGGACGACTAGCAGACGGCACCAGTCCTACCATGCATGATCAAATCCTGGGAAAATATCCCCTGTTGGGGTCTATACTTCACACAGACCCTGCGTGGATGGTTTTGCTGCTCACTGCTTGGACAGATGGAGACCCCATGCTGCATGTGTGTAGAGCTGGGTGTAACCTGCAGTGCAGCTCCACTGTGCTGCTGGAGGACAAAGTGCCCCGATATGAACAAGAAATGCTGTGTTTGGGACGCTTGGGATAATTGCACGACAAATGAGTTCAGTTCTATGGACTCCAGCAGGAGCAGTTCAAAGACTTTTCTGCAGAGCAGCTGTAATTGAAAGGTCAGTTCCCATGGAAGCTGCCCTCTTATGCAGAGGTTTTTTCCCCTTAAGATGAAAGGATGCTTCTCTGCTCTCCAGCCTTTTGAACATGGTTTTGTAATCTAAAAGCTGGCAGATTCCTTTGTGCTATCTGTCTTAAATGGTTATGTGGTGACGGTGTCCAAGCATCTCATCATCACTAAGATATTTATAATTTGGACACCCCTTATCTTTAATACCTCCTTCCTTAAGGAATTATCACAACATCCATTTTGTGGATGGAAAATTAAGGCAGAAAGACTAAACTCTACCCAATTGCTCATGCTGTTGAGGGAGGAAAGCTACATGGCTGCAGAGTTCCTGAGCATGCTGAAAGGAAAGGGTCAGTACAGGGACTCTGGGAGCACGGTGGCAGTGAACAGGGCAGTTGGAGAGTCTTTGCTTTAAGAGGGAATTAAAATGAAGCCACTGGCTAATGCCTTAATTTGGCAGATGACTGTCACTTCCAGGTGTCACCAATCCTTAGGAAAAGCCAAGATGGGGGACACTGGAAAGAAGATGCCCCAAGTTGCAGGCTGAAGTTTTGGCTGGTTGTTAGGTGAAGGCTGCTGCCCCTCGCTGGTCTGCAGGTGCAGAAGCTGTATCCATTACCGGACCTTTAAAATTTCATGGGTGTCACCCTGTTTGAGCATTTTGGAGTGTTAAAACCCACGTTGTTGTTTACATACGACTGAGAGGATTGCAGGCTGCTTCCCTGCAAATTTCAGTGCACGTATACAGCGTTCTGCAGCAACCGCACTGATTATTAGCTATGACCCACTCCAGAGAAAGCTGCATTTCAAGATGCTATTGAAATGGTTCCCACACGCACTTAAAACATCACACTGTGTTGTGAAAAAGCTCCTGTGATCCCCTGCCTGTTCTGCAAATGTTATGTTTTATTAGCGAGCAAATAGAGCAGAAATACCAGTGAAAGCCAGTTCAGTAGCCAGTTACCTTTACAGTCAAATCTGAGGGTTGCTTCCCAATACCAGAATATCAATAAACCGTTTTGCCTATATTCAGCACTCAATTCCTGCCAAATGTCATAAGGTAAATTAAAAGCTTTTTTTCCTTATCTGTAGAGCTTAGCCCCAAAAAACAGATCTGAGATGATTTATTTTTTGTCAGTTGCATAACAGAAAAACAGTTCAACAGATCTAAACCCTTTTATTTAAAATAAAGCCTGTGTGAGTTTGCTACACACCGAGTCTCAGCTTGAGCCATTCTCCAGAAGCAGAAATACAAAGCTCAGGAAAGGCAGAAGAACAAGACGAGAAGGAGAAAACACAGTTTACTTGGACTGTAAATTTAGCTACGGTATTGCTCTCTGAACAGGGAAACTACAGCAAATAGGCAGGTATAAAACAGCTGGCAAGCTGCAGTGAGTGGAGGATCACCCATTTATTACTTTCCTATCCAACAGCAGGTGAGCTGAGACCAATGGCTGTGGTCTCAGTAGCTGGAGAAAATTAACTCTTGCTCTGCAGGGAGTGAAAAAACAGGTATCGCTTTGGAGTTGGCAGTAAAGCTTCGTTTCTGAGTTTGCAGAGTAACTCAACCTTTGTTCAGAAAGGCATATAGTTTCAGTGTGTATGAAGGCTACTGTAGTGTGCATGCTGCACTGTATTGTTCCTCTTTAATTCAGTAAAATTCTCCATTACAAAAATTACACTGCTGACAGACCGTCCTGCCTGTGCTACCAGAGCATGCTGTGAGTTGCAGAATTTAGATCCAGTCTACTCCAACAGGATTTGGGGCTTTGTTCGTAGTTCAGTATTTTTGAACCTGGTGTTCCCTTTTGTAGATTTATAGAAACAGACTTGGAAAGATCATTCATGTTTAAGAGGCTGAGGACAGCACGTGAAATGGTGGGGTGTTTTCTCTTTCTATTGCACTGGTTTTTATCACCAAACTGTTTTTGTATTTATGACAACGATGTCCAGAGGAAGAACTGGAAAAAATAACACAGAAAGATGCATTTGGGACATGTCACTTCAGCTGGGAAAACATAAGGAACTTATTTCAAGTAGAAGAGGGTAATTCTACCTTGCAAAAGTTTCACCAAAGTTGCATGGTCCTTCTCCCAGCCTCTCTGAAGTGGAAAGGAAAGGAGGGGTGGACAGACACACAAGGGACCGCTGTACTTGGAAATTGGGAGTTATACAAATGATCTCTTTTGATTAGATAAAGACTCATAAAACACTTGCATCTAACTAGACCTCAGAACTGCAGGAAATTCATACTGTCTATGATAATCCCAGCCTCCACAGTTACTGCAGGTAGTCAGATATCTCATCCTAGCTACAAGATGCTTATTTGATTGCCATGCTTGCTAATAACACATTACTATGATTTTAAAATGCCTATGACATCATCTGCCCTTGATGAGATAATTTTTGTATTATGGTAGCATTTACAAGCTGTGGGCAAGGTAGGGACTTGCTGTAACACGTCCTGTGTGACACAGTAGGTGACAACTGCGGCCCCAAAGGCATTAATTTTTAAATTAGGACAGGCTGAGTGATGACACCCAGCAAAGGGAAGAGAGCAGTCATGATGGGATTGTGTGGTTATGGCAGAGATCAGCTCATGCAGAGTTTAAAAGTTTTCATCAGAAGGAGGCAGCAAAGGAAGAGGGGAAAGGAAAGGCACCAGAGCAGCTCAGGGACCCCTCCGCAGACCTTTTCCTGGTGGAAAGCTCTGAGGCTCTGATGAATGCAGAGGAGCGATGGGGATCTGAAAAGGCTGGGGATCTGGCATCCTACCCGACGGCACATGGGAGGTAAATAATAAAGGACTTTTTAGAGCAAAACACTAACGTCCCCTGAAGTTAGCTGAAAAGCCCGTGCTGTGCCCAGCTCACAGGTGGGGCGGGCTTTGATCACGCACAGCCAAAATGCAGAACTTGGTGAGCTGGAGCCCTGACGGTCGACCACTGCTCCACTTGAGTAATGCATAAAGAAGCAAACCAGAGGTTTTGAGGAGTTTAACAGCATTTCAGCAGCACGGAAGCCAGTTCAGGGGTGAGGAGAGGAGATTCCTTCCCCGCCTGGCTTGGTGCTGGCACTTGCAGCTCCCCCCATGACAGTCGGCATTCACGCTGCTCAATGGAAGTATTCCCAGTGCCTTGAGACCACCTCTGGTAACACCTTTAGCACACAGTCTGCTTGCTTGTTTGCAGTAACATCGTGCTTCCAAGTTGTCCCTCTTGGTACCTCAGAGCAGCTTTGTGTGTATTTTTTACACATTTCCCTGACCAATACGCTTCTGTGCAGCAAACACAGGGGCAGTAAATCATGCTCTGCTGGAGAGGGCAGAAACCAAATCTCTCCTGCCTAGGTCTGAATTTTGGGAATGCTGGTTGTGTCTTTGATACACCCAGCCAGGAGTCTTGTCCTCTACCCTCTGTGTAGACTTTTGAGTTATTCTAAGCATTAATGTAATAGAAATCACATTATATGATGCTTTGCTGTTGAGTTTCAGCATCAGAAATGATTTGTTTCTCCTCAGATGTTCTGTTTGGAACTAGAAGCACCTCCTGCAGTGTTATGGTTATTTATAGGTTGGGATGAAGCAGCACTAGAAGTGTTAGAAGCCACCAGGGAAAACCACTAGGCTCAGCTCAAGGGAGACCAAAGAGTGGTTCTTCCTGCAACAGCAGGAAACACCTATGAAACGCCTTCCCAGAAGATGAGGATGCGAGGACTTTGCAGGGTTCTGGGAATGACTGGACCAGCAGAGAGATGGACTGGGGGGCTGCTAACTGCACAAACACATCAGGTTCAGGAAATGCTTGGAGCCGGTGACACTTTGGCTCTGGAAGTGTACGGAGGGAGAATTTGAGGCACAGTAATCACACCTGTTTGTCCTTGCTCCTGCTCTTCCCCGAGCACTTGCTTACAGCTGTCACTGCATGGGGTGATATGGGTGGCTGCTGCTGTGCATCCATCGACCTTCTCGTGGTGATAACCCACAGCCCTCCCAGGATGTGTGTAGATGGTGGGAATGACTCCTGCAAAGACGCTGTGTACCCAGTGAGTTGTCTTACCCCACAGGAGTAAAACAAAAGTGAGAAAAGCAGAAAAAAAGAAAAAAAAAGGATGTAAAGTATCAAAAAGATCACAAACAAATACAGCCCTCCCTTTCCCCAGGTAGGGACACCTCCGAGCTGGGCTGGGCAGCGGGAGGGGACCAGCACCCTACCCCTGTTGCCAGTCCTTTACCCCACAGGAGGTCCTGGACCCTTCCACCTACACACGACGCCCCGGGAACCTGGTCGGCGACCGCTTCCCTCTTGAAGAATTCTGTGTTGGTGTGCCCAGCTGCCAGTTCCCTTCCGGATGTGTTCATCAGATGTGATTCCGCCCCTCTACTCCGCTCTCGTGATGCCCCACCTGGAGTACTGCATCCAGCTCTGGAGTCCCCAGTATGAGAAGGACATGGACTTGCTGGAGCGGGTCCAGCGGAGGGCCAGGGAGATGGTCTGAGGGCTGGAGCCCCTCTGCTGTGAGGGCAGGCTGAGAGACTTGGGGGTGTTCATCCTGGAGAAGACTGCGGGAGGGCCTTACAGCACCTTCCAGTACCTGAAGGGGCCCACAGGAAAGATGGGGAGATGGGTAGGACGAGGGGTGATGGCTTCAAACTGGAAGAGGGGAGATTTAGGTCACAGGAAGAAATTTTTCACCATGAGGGTGGTGAGACACTGGAACAGGTCTCCCTGGGAANTGGGGGCGGCCGGCGGGGCCGCAGCTGAGGCGCGGCCGGCGCCGCCGCCATGTCGCTGCTGTGCGTGCGAGGTGAGTGGAGGGGTGGCGGCCCGGTCGGTCGGTCGGTCTGTCTGTCTGTCTGTCTGTCGGTCGGTCGGTCGGTCGGTCGGCGGCGGCAGCGGCAGCAGCGCCTCAGGCCGGGCCGGGCGCTGGGAGGCCCCGCGCTGTCCCGCCACGGGCGTGTGCGAGCGGCGGGGCGGCGGGGGTGTGTGTGCGTGGGTTCCCGCCTCACCTGAGGGGAGAGGGGGGTAAGATGTCCGCCCCGAAGGGCGGCGGAGCTGAGGGAACCCCCGGCAGCCGGGAGGGGCCGCGTCCCACTCTTTTTTTTGGGAGTTTGTTGCGAAGGCGGGTTGAGGCGCTGGCGGGACGGGGCCGCCCTGGCAGGCTGCTGCGCTGTCATCGCCTTCGGCGCTCCAGGTCTCGCTTCCCCGGCCGCTCGCCTGTAACGTGCTTCATTATTTCAGGCACGCTGCTAATTGCCTTCTGGCCCTGCGGCCGCCGGGCTCCCTTCCCCCGCCGAACAGGTTGCTGGAAGGCGGCACTTTCTCATGCAGGCGGTGCTTGCCGCTTGCTCTCTATCTGCGGTTTTCCAATGCCTTGCTCTNCAGGCTGGACTGGGCTTGGAGCAACCTGGCCTAGTGGGAGGTGTCCCTGCCCATGGCCGGGGGGCTGGAACTAGATGGTCTCTGGGGTGCCTTCCCACCCCAAGCATTCCGTGACTCCACGTATTCCAGCCGGGAACCCCGGCAGGCCCGGGCCGTTGCCATGGCGACGGGCGGGGGGGCGGTGGTGTGTGTGTGGCGGCGCCCCCTGTCGGCCGCCGCCGGCCGTCGGTGCCCGCTGCCGCCCCGCCCCGCCCCCTCCCGCCGCGCCGCC
>VZSF01002613.1:240716-410113 GCA_013398295.1 Chionis minor | reverse complement strand
TTAGAAAAAAAAAAAAAAAAAAAAAAAAAAGGTAAAATCCCTGGAGAAGACCATCTGCCAGGACTCGTGCTGCTGGGACGTGCCTCCCACCGGCGCTCCGCGCCAAACGCTGTGCTCGCAGGGTGTCCCCGGGCGCCAGCTGCGCCCTTGCGGCTTAAAAGTATAGTTTTAATGTTCTCAGCTCCTTTGGCAGGTATGATGAAAAAAGTGGCAGTGGCGTGTGCTGCTGGCAGTTTAGCCCTTACGCGACTCGCAGCGGTTGATTTGATGGCTCTTCGTCCAGCTGTTTGTCACTTTTTTGAGTCAAAATCCTTGTGTTGCTGGTGGTGTCAATGAAAAGATGCCAGTGCTGTGTCTTGAGTCTGCGTTATTTTGGGGGGAGCGCTGTTCTTGTAGGAGAGTGTTTTTAAGTTAAGTTTCAGCCCTTTGATTGAACATATGTTATGTTTGAGGAGTTAGGTGTGTAAGTGCAAAATTTATCTTAAAAATGTTTTTGATCCAGTTCTGTGTAGTCTCTGAAGCTACACAATCTCTGGTAGACTTGTCTGTTTTGAAAGCATTGCCCAGATGTCTTCCTCGAAGCTGATTCATATTAGCTCAAGGATGCTTATGTGTTACAGGTGTTTCTTCACTCTTTTTGGTGGTTCATCCTCAAAATGTTGTCAGGCTATCCTTTAAAGAAATCTGGCTTTGATGCTAGTTGGACCTGACTACATTAAAGATGTATTTATACCCCATCTACTGAGAGCAGTGAAAGAACATGAACTGGATGATTGAGTTACTGAAACCAAAACCTCATCCGGGTGTTAATTCTTGGTCTGTGGAGTCTTTGGGACAGAAGTATTCTGGCAGCCTGGAATGATGCGCTCTTGTGTTTGGCTTATCCTTTGGTTAGGTCTGAAGAGCTAAAGAAGATACTTGAGGTGGCTGGTAACTGTGTGTGACTGAGAATTATTGTGAAAATGTTGTCTTTCATTTCCAGCTGCAGTGTGCTAAGACAGTAGAAAATATCAGCAGTATTTTAGATGACATTGAGAAACTTTATTATAAGAATGTAGAATACGGTCAATTTACTAAGCTTGAAGAAACATGTTTTCTGTAATAACCATGACTGAAAGAATGAGCTGATGACATCTCCTAAGTATGAACCATTAAACATAAAATGGAATTATGCTGAGATAGGGCAGTCTGAAAAACAAAACGGATACCACAAGCTGAGATAAAAGAATAACTTTAGGGGCAAGAAAGAGAAAGCTCTATTTACTGTCACTTCTTTAAAAAAAAAAAAAAAGTGGCACTTTTTTTGCATTTTCTCATTCCACCAAAAGCAGTGCAGCTGTTAATAAGAAAGTTGGAAAAGCTGCTTTTTTTTTTCACATTGAAAATGGTGCACATGTAAGACTGCATAGTAACGTGGGGTTGGATGCTGTAGACCTGAGACTGAAAAAGAAAGATAATAAAAAGCCCTGTGAAATAAGTGTAGGCGACTGGGACACTGTTTATAGCCTCTGAATTGCAGTTTAACAGATAAAGGGAAATGTGGAAAAACCCTTAAGTGGCAGTGTAACAAGAAGCCTAGCAGCCAGAAAGATAGTGTTGTAATTCACTGATTTATTCCCCCCTCCCNNNNCCCCCCCCCCCCCCCCCCCCCCCAAATTACGCACATTAGTAGTATTTTAATGAATGGCTAATCTAAAACAGTGCACACCAAACATGTCTGAGTGCAGCCTCTGTTCCTGAAAAAGCGGCTAACGTACGCGGCTTCTTGATCTCATGTTTAGTAGTACATTTCTTTTACATAGTCTTCTTGGAGAACGAATCAAGTATTTTTTTCTTTTTTTTTTCAGAATCATTGAGCTGTATCTGCCATAGAATTACCTGACAGAAAAATATAAGCTCAGAGCAATTCTTGAATCTGGGCTCACTTGCAAGTATTCAGAGGATGTGTGAAGTGAGCCACTGGTAACAGCCTGTTGCAGGAGCAAATTAAGGGATTCTTTTGGAGCAGGGAAGTATGCAGAGGGTGTAAGTGAAGTGAAGGAGAAAAGACATCCTGAATATTACATGATTGAGGCTTTTAGAGGAGACTTCTTAGTATTTTGACTCTACTGCTTAAGTGCAAAAGAGATTTCATATACTCCTGTTTAGAGCAGCTGTGTCTGGATTATGTCTGATAATCTTCTCTTGGCATAGTTTGCTTTATTAGTTTGCATTTAGTGTTGTATTTGTGGAAATAGCACATATTAAATAAAACTAATCCCAGTGAACCAGTCTACGTTTTCCATCAGTCTTGCGTTGTTAACTTTCTTGGCGTTCCCTTGGAAGTCTTGATTTTTACCTTGAATCCCGACTCAATTAAATTTCTTCTGATCTCTCCTGTCTTCTGACTTACAGATAGAAATAAGTGCTGTCTCAGCACAGCTTGCAAGGGTCATAGCAAAGGGGGACCCTGCTGAGGTTGGATCACCCAGTCACGGGTGCTCTGTTTGCATCACTGTCCGAGACGTACTTCAGACCCTTTCCCGTGGCCACTTTTATTACATCCTACTTTGTCTGTAGCTCTTGCTCTGTCAGGGTAGTGATGGTTCTCTTCAAGTTTTCTTCCTCTTTGCTTTGTATCAGCTTGTGCCATTGTATAACTTCTTGACCTGCCTTATCCATCTGATAATTATAGTAAAAACGGTGTCTCTCTGTCTCACACCTTGCCTGTCCTGTTCACCGTGTCAGTGTCTGGAATGCTTTGCTATTGCAGGGTTACTGGCAGTGGGGGTCTTCCCTCGTCCCTGTGCACGGTACCTGGCTTCGTCCCATGAGGGCATAGTGGTTTTCTCTAATGTGCTTTTGTCTTGGGGCCTGATCCGCAGTATTTGTGTGAGATTCGGCTACCTGAGGTGGGGTAGGAGATTGAGTTAGGTGATCTCTTCCGGTCTTGCACTCTAAAATTTTTAAAGCTGTTGACTGCTGTGTGAAATGACACCATCTTTGGCTTAGGGATGTTGTTATTTTTTTTTTGTTTGTTTGCCTCCCGCTTATCTTGTTGCTGCTCTTAAGAGTTGGACAAGCTTTCTTACCTGGTGACCTTTTTGGTTTGTGAGAACAGCTGGAATCTTGGAATACTACACAGCGACCTTAGCTGTGCATCCCTGTATTGCCAGGCAAAATTTGGGTTCCAGTACCTGTCCACCAAATTAAACTCTGACATCCATGTGAAAGAAGCAGGCAGGGAAAATGGAAATGGATATTAATGATAACAGAAAAGAAAACATGTTCATCTTGTGGAGTACTTAGAAATGTCCATACTAGAAACCTAGTAGTCATATGTCGGGGCTTTTTCTTTGCATTTAAAGGATTTTTTTCCCCCCTGATGCAATAGCCTCAACTTACATTAGCGTTCTGTGTGAGGCTGAATGCAGTGCCTCCAGCCCTTTCTGTCTCAAGGGTCTCCCGAAGGTCTCCCGCTGGAACTCCCGACACTGCACACTTGTAAATAGTGCTCTTAGAAATAGGGTAATTGTATTGCTGTGTTGTGACAGTATTCTGAAATGGTTGCAGAATTGCAAAAAAAAAAACCAACCAACAGAACCAAACAAACTTGTCCTGTCTTTGTGTAGGTAAAACTGGAGAATAGAATTGGATGTTGAAAGTGGTAGCAGAAGTACAGGTTATAAATGTAGAGTATTAATAAAAATATAATGCTTCCTGAAGAATTTGCTGTGTAAGTATTATGAACTTGTTTTCTCTAGCTACAGTAAGTCTGGAAGCTACCAGTGTATGTAGTGTTGGAACAAAATAAAATGCATTAGAAATGTGGATAATAACACTAAGATAAAAGAGTTTTTGTTACTGAAGGAGTGTCTTTGCATTGAGACTTGTTTGCTGTTTGTAAAGCTGTAATTGGTCACTTAATTGGAGAGCAAACGTAAACTTTCAAGCTTCTGTTGTTCAATAATAGGAATATTTAAAACCTACAAACCACATATGGCTTGTGATGCGTGGGTGGTCATCCATTTTCCTCTTTCAAATCCTTGTTCCTTCAGCTTTGGACACTGTTAACTGCAAAAGTTTCAACAAACAGTGTGAAGTATTTGTTTTAAGTATTTAGGGACTAAGAGCTTCTTGAAATTCCCCTGTGATTTTCAGTGGAATTGAGGAAATGAACAGAGTTGTTTCCTGGATTTGAATAGCACCTGCTTTCTTCTTGCTTGCTTTGTGTCCTCTCAGTTGACTCCTTCTGCTTGGGATCTGCCAGGTAAAACTTATTAAAGTTGTTAATTAACATACAGTTTTAATATGCAACAACCTGCTGGATTTAATCCAAATGCTGACATATCCTAATTTTGAACTGTAACAGTCTGAGAGCTAGTTGCAGTTTACACAATGACATATAAAGTCCAAGCAAATGAAACTGCTGTTTTAAATCCAGGACCTTATTTCAAATATTTGACTTGGAGGCATGTGAAGTGCATATGTCTGATAGCTAATGACCCTCTTATAAATTTCCTTTGAAATTTCCTCATGCATGTTTTTTTTTTATGCCTTGTGATTAAATTTTACTCAGTGTTTTGAAAAATACTTGAATCACTCGGTGAAAGCTGTTCTCAGTGCTCTCCTAAGAGAGCTTAAACCAGAGTGATGTCCCTAATAGCTCTTGCTTTCTTGCTGTTTTCATTCAAATGGCTTGTTGTGTGGTCTTGCAAACATATTGGGAGCTGTTGTGAAGTTGTTAAGGGTTTTCCCTTATTCTGCCTCTTTGTTGGGTGAAAGTTTACTAGTACCTGGCATTTTTTTTAGTGTGGAAGTGTGTGAAAGCAACTTGCTGTTCTTGTCTATTGTTAGACAGACAGACTTCTTGAGTCGGTAGTTTGAAAGGTTTCTCTTTAGCGTTTGAATTTGCTCTTCTGTGCAGTCTTTATTTTCTGACCATACTTCTAAAGTTTGTATAGAAATGAAAATTGCATTTAATATTCTTGTGTTGATCTCCTCATCGTTAAATGGAGAACTAAAATCTGCTTTATTCCTATTGCCAGCTCATGCTTACTTCTGCATGCATTAGCTATCTTTGCTGAGGACTTTGCTGAAATAATGTTTTGCTTGTCTGCTGTGACCTGTAAGTATGATACAGATTCCTGTTCTATAGGTACATCCTGGGTGTTTGGTTCAGATCTCTCTGCATTTAGCAGGATTTCAGATGGATTTTCTTTTCTCTTAGGCCGTCCTTATACCTGACGAGGCTTCTGTGCATAATGCTGCTTTTATTATATGCCTCTTCACTGTATTGGCCTCTTGTTCTGCTTGGTTTTGTGTAAATGGCAAATGCCCAGTCTAGGAGTGAAAATGTTGAAACATGGCAGGAATTTGGTATGGGAAACCTCACTAGTCCTGACTGGTCTCTCAGGTTGCTAACTGGTACTCTGTTTTGCTGGCTTTCCAACATATTATGCAACTTTAATAAGACTGTCCTGCACTAGTAAGAAATAGGTCTCAAAAAACTTCTGTGTGTTAAATCTGTACAGTTCATATCAGTCTTTCCAAGCTGGTGTTGAATACTAGGCTTAACACTTTCTGAACTTTAACTTCATAGACATTTGTCTCGTGTGCCCGGTGATTTGTAGGTACCTGTCCTCCTACAGGCATGCTCTGAGTGTCACCTCAAGTGTCATACTCTCCTCTTCTTGGAGCCTGTTTTCTGATCGCTCAGGATGCGTTTAAAGCAAATGTCACTAGGCTACAGACTTCTTCACTGACATCTGTGTGGTGGTTATCCAGACCTTCTGATTTTTATTATTTGCATCTTGGATGTTTATCGCCATCTTTATTTATTGATGAGCTGGAAAGTACCTGGTCTCACGGGTGCTTGCCTCTCCATGAGCATGGGGCAAACATTTATTGGATGCCACAACACTTCTTCACCATTAGTGGTTAAGTCAATTAATGGGATGGGAGGGCAGTGTTGGTGGTTTTTCTCTAATATAATTAAGATTTTTATGTTATAGTTAACTCTCTTGCTTTCACACTGCATCTGACTTCCTAGGGCCACCTAACCCGTGTCGATACTGTTTATTTCTTGTATATTTTACCATGGCTTATAGCTCTTTGGGGTGGAATGAACTTCAGCTGTCCTTGTTGCTTGAGGAGTAGTGGCTTTTTGGCCCCCTAGAAAATTCTTAATAAAAGATTCCTGCATCTAATATCACAGTTTTGGTTCAAACTTAATTCTTCTCACACAGTTTTCTAATAATTATTCTCAGCTTTGTCCAGTTAACCCCTCTGAAAAGTCCCTGGTGTATTGCTAGGCATAGTCTTTGGACATCCCATGTTGTATTTGATGTGATCAGAACTACGGCAGGTAACTTTTAAGTCATTGTTTTGTAGAAGTAAATCGTAGTGGGGATCCAAAATAGTTGTTCCCCTGTTTAACAGTTTTTGAGTTGGAATGCTATTTACAAGTTTTAAAAGAACCAACGAAATACTGGTTGGCGTATGAACTCCCCAGCATTTCTCTGTTTAACTGTATGCGACCAATACTGTGTTCTGTGACAAGTTCACAGATTTCAGTTAAATACATTATAAAGTACACTATAAGCATCTGTATTTCTAGTTCAGCTAGGAGGAAAGCTTCAAGTTTAATCCAGATTTTAAAAAATACAAAACCAACCAAACAAGAAACTGCCAGTTGATGGAAAGATGCAAGTGAGGTTTACTTGGCATATAGTGAAAGGCTGAGGTGCCCACCCTCTTCACCAGACTTTCAAAATAGATTGCTTAATGTCCTTTTGAGTTATTTTCTCCATTATTAACTTCGAATAATTACACTTCTAACTAACAAATAACACACTGTGTACCTACAGATATTAGTGACCTTTTCCTTCTTGTGCAGCATGGATTGCAAGAGACCAGCTATGGGGTTAAATTGGATGGCAAGGAGTCCTCAGCCGAGGAATTCTTTTGACTGTTGTTGGTTGAACTTTATAAGCACCATGTTATGGTGTGGTGGCAAAGAAAGTTATGGAAAGTGGCAAGGCATTGGAGCATGGTACTGGCAGGTGTGCTGTCTCTGACAGCTAGGTGAGGGCATCTTAAAAATGAAAGGAAACACTTCCAGCTAATGGCTGCGGCTCAGTTTATGTCCCCTCTTGGGTGTTGATACGTTCATCCTTTTGTCAGATGAGTTGCGGGGTGGTATTTGGAAAGAACTGTAAGGGAGTTGGGTACCTGCATGCAACGTGGAAGCATATGTTCAGAGACCTTCAGTTTATGGAAATCTTGTGCTGAGAGAAAATTAAATTGAGGTATATATAAGCCTCACCCACTTTATTCGCAGAATTAACTTTTGCTGACCTGGCTTAAATTTGTAAAGGTCTTAACATTTCTGGGCAGGGTGCATGGGTTAGAAACGGTGCTAAAGGGATTAAAAAACTGGTTTTGTTCCTTTTGGCTTGCCTGTGTTTGGGGAGTTGGGGCATTTAGAAAGATAAAGAAGGTATGATCTTTCAACAACTTTCTGCTGACCTCAGGCTCCTAATGCTCTTCCTTGCAGTCGAGCGTCCGTTGTGAATGGAAAGTGAATTGGACTGGAATAGCATGTCTGTTGAGGGATAAGAGGAAGTGTCTTGTTTGAGATAATTTCTAGCCTAACATAGTTGGCGAGTTTTAAAAGAAGTTTGGCTTCCAGCCTTGACCATGTCCCTTTAAGGAATACTAGTTTTAACCTTATTACTTAAAGCTCTTGTGACTTAAGTCCCTTAATTCTTTACAGCTAAGTGTTCTGCTAAACAGACTCCTCCGTTTCCACCATGGAGACATAGATATGAAATAACTGCAGAATTACACTTTTGAGTATTGGCACATTCAGTGTTTATTTTCTCAGCTCAGGCCAATGTAGTAATACTCAGTTTAAGAAACATAATTAAAAAGATAATTACCTGCTAAAAGACTTCTTGGGTCACCTCTCTGTCCAGATGAAGTCAGCAACATATAACCAACCTGCTGTCGTCTTTAGCCTCTCCAATGTACCATTGAATACTTGATCGAGGCCAGATAGCTTTATCATCTTCAAGCATGGGGAGTGGTGTGCTTTATTCTACTCTGTACTGTCTGTTGGCATGCGAGTATCGCAAGAAGCTTACTGTAAGGCATTTTTTTTCCCCAGAAAATCCTTCACCAGATTGTTCAAAAACTGCTGTGCAAACTGAGTTCTTTCAGACTCCTGTGGGGTTTTTCTCCTGTTCTTAAATATGTTTTAAGGCTATTTCAGAACAGTTCCATGTAGTCAGGTAGTGATGGAAAGGCTAGGCATGAAGAAAATCTGGGTCAAGTTTCACTCAAGGTATATTGTAAACTGAAAATTCCTGGTTATGAAAATTTCAAAGCAGTTTCCAAGGAATAAATATGTATATCTATGTATGAATGTGTAGATATTTAAATTTCCAGAGAGACACCCTTCAGAGACACTTCCCTTTCCTGGGTGCTTGTATAAACCTCAGAACGTGTTTTAAGGAAATGTCGAGGAACTTCAGGGTTTCAGCACCTGTGGTAATTCACATTTAGTTATCATGCAGTTGTCTGTTGCAACAATGATAGTCCTTTGCAAATGAAGTCCATGTGGAGTGTTATGGCTGCAATTACACACTGGAGATCTACAAAGTATTATTCTGGAAATATTTAGTAAGTGCTTTTTTCCTATAGGGCCAGGAGTACCAGACAGTAATTAAGATGATGCCAAGGTAGCTTGTCAGCTTTGGGTGAGGAAGGAATTTGACTGCTGAATAAAATACTATACACATTTTAGAAAATTACATGTCGTTCCTGTTTTGTTCACCTTCCCAGTCTCATGCGTTGCTCTTCATCATGAGAATTCTTTAAAAGAAAGCAGGTGACATTCTTCAGAAGACCATTTGGTCTCTGTGAAAGGCACGCTTCATGTGGCTCCTCTTTGAGAGTCTGGGGGGCTATAAATTACTAGAAGGCTGAGATTACCTTCATTTTTGGATTTGGGAGTTCTAATGCTACCAAAAATCATAATGCCATTTTGTAGATTAATAAAGTCTTGTTCTCTGACAGAATAAATTCTTGTTACTTTCTGGTTCAAACATCCCCCAATGCTGAAGTCCTGATCTGAACGTGGACTTGTAGTATGTAACTTGAATTTGGCACACAACGCGGGTTTGGTTTGGTGGGAACAGAAAAAAGGCTGTGAAACAGTAATTTTATTTCCGCCTTTCCTACCTTGTATAACTTGCTGCATGTGCAAAATTTGATTAGATTTTGACATATCAAATTAAGTAAGTGAGTCTGTGTATGCTCCATTTTTGGAGGAGATTTTTTGAGGAGATTAACTGCTTAGAAAACTCTACAGTTATAAGACCAGAATGGATTGTTGTAATCATTTAATATGACCCTCTGTAGGACATAGTATTTTTCAGTTTAACAACTTAGAGTCTTCTAGAAAAAGATCAGATTCTGAATTACAGTTGATGAAAGATATTTCTACAGTTCTTAAGAGCTTTATGTTGATTATTGTCACATGTAACAAATTTATGCTTTTTAGACTGAACTGTTTCTCTAGTTTCTGCAGCACAACGGCAGAAGTTGGTGTGCCTTTCCTTAGATTGGAGAAGCTATTATAAAATTTGTACTCCTTGCCCTTCCAGTACTTAAGGATTGGGCAAAATGGAGTTTGGTAATGTCAGTTACTTGAGTAGAGAGGGGTACGTGGCTGTTGTGGTATGACTGATCCGACTATAAATGTGAAGTTTTTACATATTTTTCCATGGCTAAAAATAGATGAAGACGTGCTGTGGCCTATTGGATTGCAGTGTTAAATCGGTATTTTGTTATGCTTTGGCTAGGTGGGGGGAATGTGGTTTAGCAGCGCTCTACGGACGGACCTTTTACTTCTGTTGTGAAAGAGCTTGAAGTTACAGTCTGATGCTTCGGTCAAAGACATAGAAATGTGTTCTGGCTTTATTGGAGCAGAGCAGCACGTATGGGACAGAAGTCTGAATACGTATGAGTTAACCCTGTGCATGCTGGCTGGGGGCCTGCATCGTGGTTTGTTTTTGTTTTTTTTTCATAGTGTTGGAGATAGGATTGGGATTACGTGATCCTGAAATGACAAGCGATACAGTTATGCAAAGTAAATGGTGAAAAGCATTTTAGTTAGTAGTTTTGAGCTCATTTCCAAGAGGATGCAAACACGTTAGTGTTAGTGTGAAGTGGGAAGCTTGTGACTAATGTGGGAAGGTGGGGGGCTGTTGGTGTAAGACTCAGAACTAGCCTTCACAGGGTTAGCAGGAGCTACGAGGAATGGGGCTTGTGAAGGGAACAGAGATGTTGGAGGGATTGCCCTGCTCTGGAAAGAGGAATAAAGGTGACTGGGAAAATTCCACTGTGTGTTAGTGATGCAAAATTGTAAAGCAGCATTAGTGTGGATAAAAGAGAACCAGCTGGGCTGAAATTGCTTTGGGAAGAGCTGATAAGAGATTTTGCTGTGATAGCACAAGAGGTCTACCGCACGTAGTCTGGGATTTAAATACGGTTAGAGAGAAGTATTTCTGGCTATTGTCACTGTGAGAGACTAACTCCCCACACCAGAGAAGAAATGCTGTGGGTAATGGTTGGGTACAGAGCTGTGTATTATCTGGCAGTTTCATCATCAGTTAGTGACTGAAGCCCTAAAATTGATGAAGTTAACTGTAAAGGTGGCCTTAAGGAGCACAGAAGATGCTTCAGGGAAGCTGGACGTAGAATTAAACTTTGTTTGAGGGCTTGCAACTTAACCTAGGTTAAGTTAAACAGATAAACATGTAGGCCAGCAACTGTTGAGCCTCTAGAGAAAGTGAAGGAGCTTTTTGGTGAAGTGCTTGGATATGGAGGAGGGCATGAAATTAAGTGAAGCTACAGTGGTAAATATTAGCATCTCAAACAACAAGAAAAGGTTCCACCTAGGAAATGACCCCAGAGCTGATGATTCACTTGGTCATTGCGTCAGGGTATGGTGAGCAAACACAGAACCTCTGAGAGGTGTGGGCAAAAAAATCAGTTTGTAAAGGAAGGTGCATCTTGAGGATCAGGAATTCCAGGGCTAAGGCAGGGGCTTCCGCCTCAGCAGACGAGGTAGTATCTTGCAAAAGCTATTAAAGAGATAACAGAAGGTCCTTTGGTCACATGAAAAGGAGAAGCAGCCAGTCTCACAAAGGAAGATATCAGACTGCTGTACGTAGGGGCACGGAGTTGAGTAAAAATAATCCAGGTATGATCCCTGAACTGTAGGATTTGCTTCTTACAACAATGACACTGAAAATGATACACAGATATATGTGTGGGAGCAAAACCTTAGCACCTTGAATTTGAGCCTGGTAATCTGTAGCTCAAAATGCTAAAACATGCAACACTAGAAATCTGGACTTTGTTAGCGGAAGTTTAACTATGTCTGTAAGCAAGCAGTGGCATCACCTAACTGGAGAACTGAAAGGTGGTTTCTGTGGTTTGGCAGGAAGATAAGAGATGGGTGATAAATGTGGGTAGGTATGGGTCTTGACTTCAAAGGCAGGCACGGCTGTCATAGTATGCAAGGTTTAAAATAAACTTTAAAGAGAGAATAATAAAAACTTTATAGACAGGAGGAAGCAGTGTGGAAGATCATCAGGTATAAAAAGTGGTGTTGGTTTGTGAGAGGAAGGTTGCTTCTCTTTCTAGATGAAAGCATGAATCTATTTGGACTTCTGTAATATCTCACAAATCACCATAGCAGACTTTTTTTTTTTAAAGAAAATTGGAATTAGCAAAAGATATGTGAAGTATATAAGGAATACGCATGTATATATTATATATACACATACATAATTCTGGCTGTAACAGGAGCTAGTAATGTTGCAAAGACTGATGGAGAAGCAGGTATCTTCTGCTTGTGGAGTGGTAAGAAAAGTAGGAATGTGTGTGTCAAAATTCTTCTTAAGACAAGATATAATGACATAATCAGTTTAGAAGCAGATAATTTTAACGTGTGAAGGACTCATTGACCTTGAGGACAGCAATAATGAAAATGAGTAGGTATTATGCAGAAGAGCTATGTGCTTAAAGGCAAATGACAAGAATTTCTGAAAAATGCAAAGCGTAGCGAAATGGGAGATGTTGGGGAGTCCCTGTGACTTGGCACCATGGTGTTGACCAGCACAGAATAATTGTAGGGTGAGGAGAAGGTGGTGCCATTATGGGCTGGGGAAAGTATTCCTGGCAGAGAGGGTAGGACAAAGGCATGCGTAATTTGTCCTTGCATGCTGTGGCCTGCACTGGCTGACCTTGTTCAGGAAGGATGAACTTGGGTAGGACTAAATGGAGAGGGGGGAAGAAAACCTTGACTGGGTCTCTCTTCCTTTCAGTCTTTATAGTGAAAAGACTAGGAGGGTTTGGCTTCGTCTGTCTGATAAACTGATGAGATCTATGACTTCTCTCTGTTAAAGACATCAGGAAATTAAAAACGGGGTGAGAAAAAACATTAAGATGGAGGATAGTGTTGACATAAGATATAGAAGGTATAAGTGTGCCATTAATTAAAGTGTAGGCTGAAAGTCAGGAATGATTTTGAATGGCTTGAGAGGTACAGGTGAGGGGAGAACCAATATTAGAGTTGGTGACCCCAAAGTGCCCTTCCAGTCTTATGTTCCTCACAGCACTAGCTTCCTTATGAATTACTGCTTTGACAAGTACTTGCTATAAACAAATTGTATATTAAGGTAAAATTTTGATGGAGCATCTTGCTTAGTTATAAACTTTAATAATAAAAAAACGCAAGCTACTACTAAGGGAACTTACTCATACTCAGTTGTTACCTAAGGCTGTTTATTTTAGTTAATGATTTTGATTCTAATGGCATTTAGCCTGGTGGAATTTCACTTTAATTTTTATGGAGGCCCAAATGCAAGCGAACAACATGGGTTTCAGGAGAACAGTCTTGGGCATAATCCTTGGCATTAGTAAGACCTGGTTGTGGTTCAGTTCTTTGTGTGCGTGCTGTGTCAAAACAAAACCATTGCCAGGTGAATGCTAATGTATTTAAGGGATGCAGCTCCTGCAGATAATGTAAAACTGCCACGGGGAGCAGCCATTCAGCTGTTTCTCCCAGATGGAGTTAAAAATCACATGCTTGGCAGGTATCAGTCTCTAGGCTGAATTTTATAAAGCACATTCTGTTTTTACAAACTTAACTGAAAAAAACCCAACCCTAAACACACCCCAGTATATTGTAAGTCACCGATGTTCTGAGACCTTAAACAAAAAAACCCTGCAAAAATGTTGGTGCCAATGTAACTGTCCTATTTCTACAATCTGTGTGTGTCCTTCAGGGACCGGTGTTGTCTGAGTAGTTTGTGAATGCCAAGAGTAAAGTCAGGCTGCCAAAGAATTAGCCTGCAAACAGTGTTCTGTTAGATCTCCCACTCCTGCCGGCGTATCTCATTCAGTTACACTATAACTCATCCTAAACAGTTCTTTTACTCTTTCTTAATGCTCACAGTCAGTTTATTTCTATCTCCTAGATAATCTTTTCTCTGGTTTGTGAACTCAAGCAAGTAAATATTTAAGAAGCACAGTACTAATGTTTTCATTAAAACTGTTTTTCAAACTAGACCGATCCTGTTTCATTATGGGCTGCAGGAGAACACAGGTGCTAGTTTCCCTGGGAGCTTATAATTTGCTGTAGTATGGTAGGGTGTTTTTGCATTAAAACAAAAAAAAACACTACTGAATCCACCACAAATGTGCTGTTGCTTTATTTTTGTTTCTCTTTTGGTGAATAAGATAGACTTCTGAAGTGGAACAATGATATTTGTTAGTATCAGTGTTTATCTCGATGCCTTTGAGGGCAAGCTTGTGCTCCGTCCTGCTTGACAAGTAGCTGTGTTCCAGTTGGCTGATTGCATGGAATCCTGTAACTTAAATCGAAACTACCAGAAAATATACCAAGGCTGTGATTAGTTGGTGATCACTTTTGGTGTGGTTAGTCAGCAAATCTTGTTCCAGGGTGCATCATATTTAAACTAAATCTGAACAGGGAATGTAGAAACCGGAGTCACTTGGGAGACTATACAGATAACTTCGGTGCTTTTGTTGACTGAGGAGAGAAGCACACACCAGCCAAAGGAAAAGCACACAAGTTGTTTTATTCTGTCTGCAATTCCTGCTTTTTCTACTTTATTTGCTACCAAAGTACTTCTGTCTGCTAAAAGAAACCCAAAAAACCAAACAAACCAATTTATTGACTCATCTGGTTTCTGAATTAGTTTTAAGAGTTGTTGTTTGTTTTATTTTTGCTCTTTGGCTTGTTTTTTTGTTTCCTTAAACACTAGTTGAAGTATTGGTTTGTCAGCAAAGTCAGTGTACCAAGTCAGACTGGCTCCTGGAAGACTTAATACATTATCAGCCTGTCTCTTTTCCTGTCTTCTGGTGCAAGGGTATGGCTTTCATTATGCATATTTCCTTAGTCTTTGACAGCTGGGGGCATATATGAGTGGACGTCTGTTTTATGTAAAATTAAGTAGTGGGGGTTTTGTTCCCTTATTCAATTAAGGCATTGTCACTAACTTAAAATAATGTGTTTCTGAACCTTACAGAACTTGAAAGAAGGGTATTTTCTGCCACTGAGAATTGGAAGCCTCCTTTATTCTCTACCTAGTAGTATTTATCTTCTAAAAATTCTGAAAGATTTGATGGATTTTTTTTTTTTTTCCCCCTTCTAATCAGGCATGGATTCAGGAGTAGGGCTGCTATGTCTTCTTATCATAAGAGAGTTACGAGTTCAGGAGAAATCTGTAACCTAGAGGGAACTCCTTAAAGCAAAGTGACTGATGCACAATCTAACAGAAGATGTCTTTTGAGAGTGTCACAAACACATAACTTGCTCTGGTATGTTGCACCCAAGCTGCTTTTTCACTAGTAAAGTAAAGGCTGCAACAGAATATTAGAAGAGGCAGCTTGGATTACTGTTTAGTTCACCTCGTGGTTGGGGAGCCAGGTCGCCTGACAGAGTTGTCTGTATTGCCAGCGTCAGGAGGATTAACCTCTCATAATCTCTGTGATTTGAATAAGAGATTTTGTTCCTGTCCTCACTGCTCAGTTCAAAGCAGCTGCTGAGCATAAACTTCAGGGGGTCTTCAGCAATGTGTCTGTGTTGGTCAACCAAAAAAGGAAGAAATAGATGTTGGAGTGTTTCTTCTAGGTGTGCTTTGTAGCAACTGATTTTACTGTTTGGGTGATTAAGTGTATATAGGTAGAGCTGTTCTATAGAATCAGGGAAGTTGCCTATATCCTCACTTTCCTTTTTGTGTAAAAGGTGTTCTGTTACACAAATAGTATCCAATGCGCTTCTCCATCACCACGCTCTGCTTCCTCTCCCTCTTTGAAAACCAGACTTTGGACAAAGGCATTGTCTCTTGGTTCGTAAGCACAACATAACAAAACTTCAGTATGTGCTTGCTTTCTCACTTTTCAAGAAAAATGTAACTGATTCAGACCAATTAGTCAAAGGTGATGCTTACCTGCATAAGCTGGCTCAGGCCAAAAGCTAGGAGTCAACTAATGTGTGTGTTATCTAACCTTGAGGAGTGGTGGTGGTAGTAATAAGGGACTTGGCTCTGCTTATAGCCCCACAAAATTTGAAGAAGGATTTTCTTTTGTATATTGTGGTTGTGGGGAGGCTATTTTAGGTTTCGGGGGGTTTTTTTGTCGGAGTTTTTTTTTTTTAAATACAGAATGTATTTGCTGTGTCAAACAGGTAGCGAAGCATCTTGCCTCTCTCTGAGTGATAGTGCCTTTCTTCACAATGGAGAGTGATACAGGTTTGCTTGTGTTGTCTGCCTACTTAAAACATCCGATATCACTGTCAAGTGACAGCAAAGATGTGTAGCAAAGAGGCTAAATTGTGAAGCAAGGTCTCGGAATCCTGTGTTCCCCCTTGCTGTTGAAGAAACAACAAAGTGGAATGCACCTGAAACTGCTTGTTGGCATCCTTAAGTCTCGATTGCATTGGTGACAGGAGATTTGGTGATAGAACAGACCATATGAAACTGTACTTTCCAAAACGTCACCTCTGGGTCCTAAGCCTAGAAGCTGGGGCCATATCAATACATAGAGTAGGTACTGCTGTGTCATCATGTCATGCTCCTTCCTAAGAATGGTATCTAAGTGTTTGTGTGGATAAGGTACCAGGCTAATTGTGCTTGTTTTGCAGGCCCTTGAATTGTGATATGACTTCTCGCTGTGCAAACTCCTGCTGAAGGTGTGCAAAGAGAAGGTGTGCCCTTGGTCTACAGGGCAGGAGACACCTGGTTTGGGACCCCAAGTGTGTGACGTCATTGGTGTCAAAGTGTCTCTTAGGGAATTCCAGCATCAAGTTTGACAATTGGCATGTTCAGATTTATTCAAACAATTGATGTTTTGGCAACAGTGAATTATGAATCTGACTGGCTTTTTCATGGTGCTGGTGGGGGGAGAGGCAGTAATCACAAGGCAAACGTCTGTGAGATGGTAAAAAGGTCTTTGTGGAGTATTGTTTGTGAATACTCGTGTGACTTGGTTGCAGTTCTTGATGGAGAAATAGGTCAGGAGAACTGACACTCCAGAGTCTTTCCCTGCTGAAGAAAACCATCTGAAGATAGCTTGAGTGCTTCACTCATTGTATCTCAGAGCCTGGGCCTTTGGTTTTGAGTAGCAAACGGATGTTTAGGTTACAGCTGGGACTGAAGTTAAATTTTGGGTAGATGTTACTGTGTCTGTGGGAAGGTTATGAAGAAGCAAAGTACAATTCTAAATAAGCATCTGAGTATGCTCACTCTTGGCTCGCTAGAATTAACTCGTTAGTTTTCATTGAGATCATGATCATTGTCAGATAAGTTGAAAAGGTGAGTAATGAGGTAAAGGGCTCTCTGGAGAGCGGCAGACGGACTTGGCCTGTCTTTGAGGCACCTTGTATTCCACCACAGGCTATGGGGCTCTTGGGAGTTGCAGCTAATACTTTCTGTGCAGCCTTTAAGGATGTTAATGAGATGCACTGCCACAGGAAAGATTTTTTTCCTGGGCACTGGGGGGATGTTATTCCAGCAAGTCCCAAAGCAGGCAGAAGGTGGCTTATGATTCTTAACTTGTTCTGGTTACCTGAAGAGGGTGACTTGAGCTCAATGGATTGACCTGTGTTGTGTTGGCTGGGGAAGCATCTGGCCTGATAGCTGAACTGTGGGCAGGAGAAATGGGGATAGATAATCCTGTAGCCTGGAAGATCATCTGCAATGATGGGAATTCCTGGAATAGTGTCCTGGTGTTAGGAATTCCCGCACATATTCCACTCCTCTCCCAAAAACTGCTGCCTCCTCCTCTCTCCTATGCAACATCTAGCCAACAAGCTGCCTGGAAGTAAAAGCTTCTGCACTTAAGAGTCATAGAGCGTTAGGGGTTGGAAGGGACCTGTAGAGATCATCTGGTCCAACCCCCTGCCAGAGCAGGTCCACCTACAGCAGGTTGCACAGGATGGCGTCCAGGTGGGTTTGGAATGTGTCCAGAGTTGGAGACTCCACCACCTCTCTGGGCAGCCTGTGCCAGTGCTCTGCCACCCTCAAAGGAAAGAAGTTCCTCCTCATGTTCAGATGGAACTTCCTATGTTCAAGTTTGTGCCTGTTACCTCTTGTCCTGTCACTGGGCACCACTGAAAAAAGCCTGGCCCCCTCCTCCTGGCACCCTCCCTTTAATTATTTGTAAGCATTGATGAGATCAGTCGAACTTCCTCTGTTTCCAAGTATATTTCACATACGAACTGGAAAACAGGCTGTTGGCTCTTTGGATTCACCAGCAGTGCTAATGTGTTTCAGGAGGTTGTAAAGTTCAAGATTTTTATGTTCCTACTTTCTTTACTCCTTCCCAGCGTGTGTCCAGCTTTTTTGGCTGTATGGTTCATGAAAATGCTTTTTTATTCCCAGATAGAAGAAACAATATTGTTGCTCTTATTTCAGCTGCTGCTTATGTGAAATCAATTGAATGCTTCCTACTGCCTTTCGGGAAGCATTTTCCGGGATCAGCTGTAAGTAAACTTCTTGCAGCTTCCTTAGTGCAAAGCAGAAGTTTGACTGAGTACTAATGCTTAATGTAATAATGATTTGAGCTGTGGTTTACAAAGTAGCGTGTCAGTGTTTTAAGCGTTTTATTGGTAAGATCTCCTGAGGCTTTTGGGATAAAATGATCTGCATATTTTAAAATGCTGGAATCCTTTTGCAGTACCTAATGGTCGTGATATTGATTGTATTTTGCCAGTGTAGATCCTGTTCTGTGTTAGCTTTTTAGTAAAACCACCATGTTCACTTACAAGTTCAGAGATGAGAGAAGTTCTGGGTTTTGGGACCTGCTGTTTTGTGAGTCTTCTCCTTCCCTTCCTCTCTGT
Source organism: Chionis minor (assembly GCA_013398295.1). Lineage (NCBI taxonomy): Eukaryota > Metazoa > Chordata > Aves > Charadriiformes > Chionidae > Chionis > Chionis minor. Next base: position 391,692 of record VZSF01002613.1, on the reverse strand, counting down.
GAACGTATCCTGTCCTAGTTGCTCTACTTAAAATTTTGTTTTCAAACCAAAAAATAACAGCATGACCTTGCTGCCTGGTACTATTTTCCATGGAAGTGCTGTTGTAAGGATCGTGGATGAGCAGTCGGATGTCTACTCAAACTTCGAGGAAGGAATAAGTTGCAGATCTCTGTAGTTTTCCTCTTGCATTTTGTTCTGTGTCACGGTGGATTCTTACAAGCTGCATACGTAGTTTCATTTTCATTTTTCCTGTCCTATATTCTCCTACTAAGACACTTTGTTTTCAGTATGTGTTTCTTCGAGATAGAGGTTCTATTTTTCTGTCCAGAACTCTGTTCATAACTGCAATGTCTGTGGTGTATCTTCTACAGCACTATGTGTGTTTTTTTTAATTTCTGTAGCATTCTTTTCATGTATGGATTCTGTTGCTGAAATAATTCAAGGAATATTTCGGATAGGTGGGTAGTTCTTGAGCTAAGCAACAAACAAGAATGCATATGAAACTCTTCAGTTCAGGAGGATGAAAATCTGTGTGATGTTAAGTCAGTGTGTCAAATCAAATCTGGTAACAGATTAACCTGTAAATGAGACCCAGATGTGTCTAACTGTCTGAATCTATTTTGTCACTGAAAGTGTTTAGTAGCCTGTGTAAATTAACTGCCTACTACATTCAGCCATCATAGGAAGAAAACTGAATTGTCACCCCTTCAATTGCATGAAATACCTTTTAGTGAAGTAGAGTCTTTTAAGATAAAGCTTCTTTCCCTGATGAGGACTGAGTTTTATTTAAAACCAAAACAATTAAACAACACTTGCTAAAGCGTCTACAGAGCTGGTCCTCTGCTCCAGTGAGAATTTATTTTTGATTGGAGTGTTTGCAACTGACAGAAAAGGTTTCCTACCAAGTTTCTTAAATTTAAGTAGTCCATTAACTTTGGTAAGGATGGAGGAAGCGGAGCACTATGAAGCTCTTGTGCAAGCTGTGCTGTATACGCTTACCAAGTTTTATGCAAAAGCTGACCTGAAAAGTGACAGTATCTGTAGGAGGTGTGAAATTACTTAATTCACTGAATTGATCAGACTGGATGATTCAGCAAAATGGTCAGATGTATTTTTCATTTGATAACTGGTTCAGCTCAGTATATTAACTATGGATTTGCCCAGTTTTGTGTAGATTGGCCATCGTGTTTTCCTGCTAGCTCTCCCAAGTTCATATGAATGAAATGTTGGGGAATACTCAGATATCCTGTCACTGTGCTATGTCACTGTAATACCCGCAGGTTATGGCAGTAATAGGTATGTAGCTTTTATATGAAAAAACCTAGGCCTTTTCTGTGTAGATTTCAGTACTTCACTCACCAAAGTTTGGCCCATGCAGGTGGTGGGACACTGAGCCAGGGGCTGTGAAAATTCCAGCAAGAAACAAATGTTGGGGTGAAGCTTAGTAAGTAGAGTCAGGCAGCAGCTGCAGTGTCCCATTGGGACTGGAAACGCCTGTCAGCCCCAAGGTTCCTGGGCTGTGGAGGTAAACAAGGGGGGTGCTGTCTGCTGGCAGGTTGTGACACGTGTGGTTGCAAGCCCCGAATCTTAACCGACCAGAGAATTTACAGGTGAACAGGGGAGCATCTAGTGAGGTTTGGCAGTGTGGAGGGTTGTTGGAATGTGTACTTTATGTAGGGCTTTCCTGGATTTCCTATATGAAATTGTGCTGAAGTTAAATGGGGTAGGTATTGAGTAAGTCTCCTCTTAGCACAGTTATCTGGAACACCCTTCCAACCAGTCACACGTGTCCCAGCTGCTATCAGTCACTGTCCAGTGGGCAGGAAGGGTGGAGCGACTGGGAGAAAGCTGTTTGTTGGAAATGTGTTGTAAATCAAATAAACTTTGTGTGCCTTTGGACAGGTTAATGAATTTGCAGATCATCTGAGCAGGAAGATGCTAATTCATGTGAATTATGAGGGATTCTAATTCATTCTCAAGACATCTGGCAAAATGGAAATCCCTTGGGTAGATCAATTTGCTACCACAGGCAATAGAATAGAATCTTCTTTTTTGCCTCCCTGCTCCCTTAGAAGAGTCCAAGAGTGATAGTTGTTGCTTTTTATATGTGGTTGGCTGCTGAAGGGAGCACAGCTTGTTTGACATGGTTCCCAAGGCCTTGAGAAAGGCGAGTCAAGCTGTCCTGTGGGCATTTAGAGTGGTCAAATTGAAGAAAGCTCTTTGCTACTTGAATGGGAACTGCGATGTAAAAGTGGTGGGTTTTTTTTTTTGTTTTGATGAACTATTGAAAATTAATGAACTCTTATTGTGTCCATCCATTTATTCTGGACTGCTTATTAAAGCAGGTGAATCTTGGTTCAGTTGAGGTAAATTTAGTCGTACTGATGGCTTGCTGGTGAGGCTATCTGGATTCCTCCACAGTTGTCACAGTTAAACAGATGATGCATTTTTGAGGGACTGTTTCAGGTACTAAGGAAAATTCCACCCTTAGATGCAACCTTAGTTCTTTGTGTACTAATGGAAATCTGTGCTGTGTTCCTGCTCTCTGCCAATTACCAAGCAAAGTGCCATTTCGCAGTGGCTCTTCTTTCTCCTGGCAGCAGAGCAGTTCTCTGGGCAGCCCAGCCCTCCATTCACATCAGGCAATAACAGAATGTTATCCTCTGTTTGCTGTGAATGCGGCCCCAGCTTTTATGTGCATTGGTACATGAAGGTACCCACTGTGTTCCCATCTCATCATTCTTGAAGGGAATATGCTGGGGCGTAGAGTGCTTTCTTCCTGGCTTGAGTGGAACAGAGTTTATATGGAAACCAGTGGTTTGTTTTTCCTGGTAGAAAAACAAAGTATAAAGTAATAAATGTGACTTAAGTCTCTTATCTCTCAATGGCCCCTGAGGCTGAAAGAATCTCTTAGCTGCAAAACCTACACCAGCTCAGCAGGGCTCTGCTGCGAGGAGACAAAGCCCAAGTGGACCCTGCTCTGGGCTCTCTGCAGTTACAGCAGAGGCTGTTGAGGTGCTGCTGAGCACCGGCAGGTCCACTGGGACCTCCTGTGCAATTATCTTTCCTTCTGAGCTAGTTCAGGAAAATCTTCTTCTGAATATAATATAGCTCTGAATGTATGAGAAAGCAGTGGAGCCTTTCTTTGTAGACCTGTCTCAGGCTAGGAATATACCAAGGTGAGTGTGACATGTTGAATCCTCATAACAGGCTTGGAAAACTGTTAAACTGCTGTTTTATCCAGCTCTTTCTTTCTTAGCATTATGAAGGAATGAGAAGAGTTTCACAACACAGTACTGCTGTTCTGCTGTGGCACGTGCAGTTGCTTTTAACAGCATACCTCGGATGCTCTTGGGCTTTTCGTAGGGGACGTGAAAAAAACAGCGACCGAGTTAAGATCAGGGGTGAGGCCACTGCATGGCCTCTGCTTCCCCCAGGCTGGAGCACCTTTTGGATTCAGGTAGTGGGAAAGACAAGGGTTCTTCACCCTCAGGTGGGAGGTGAGGATGTGCAAAGGGCTGTGCTTGTAAAATGTTTTGATTTCCAGGGGATGGAAAGGTATGTGCGTACTAGGGTGGGATCCCCAGGGACGGATCCCCCTGTTCGATGCTCTAGTGTTGTGCCACTTGCCAGCCTCTTGTGGATCTTATAAATAACTTTGAAGAAGAGAGTAGGAGGTGTTGACTTTCTGGCTCTGCAGTGAGGACCTGTGCTACAGCTGTTAGAACAGGGTTCAGACAGCAAAATTATTACCAAAGGCTCAGTTACAGAAGATAAAACCTGAAGGCTAGAGGACTGTCTAGCCGACGCTTCCCTCACAGAAGGGATTCCCTCCCTTCTGCATACATGCTGCAGGGTGCACAGGCTGTGAATTTGATGTGTTGACTTAGTCTTGGATAGTATGAACACTTTGCTGCGGTCTCTTATTTCTGTTGCTTAAGCAACCTTTGCACCTAGTGCTGTGTGTCACTGTGCATTGAAGTCTGAGCACCTGGAAGAAGTAAGAAAAGCACAAAGTGAATTGGAAATATGTATTGATTCTGCTGTTCAGCTGGGGACAGTTACTGTAGAAGTTAGAGTGCTCTTGAAAACACATTACCATTGCATTCATGTTTCACAGGGAAGAGGAAGCTATTTGTCAATTGCTGATCAGGAAAATCCATTTTGAATATTCCGCTTTCAGTATTGCATTTCTTTTTAAGAGCACTAATTAAACTGCATTCTTAATTCTTCTAATTTCTTCCACAGCTCCTCCATGGCACTTTATTGGCTTCTGTGTGAGGATGTAGATTTTGTTGTAGTGTGGTGAGTGACCAGCTCGTAAGTCATGTGCTGGATTTAGTTGGGATGTAATCTTTTGGCCATCTGCTCAGGCACTCCCTGTGTCTGCATCCCTCTGATTTGCAAGCAAATATTAAAGGTGAACTCAAATCTGCAGATGTTCAGAACACCCAGCTTCCCTTTGACTTCAGTGTGTGTTCTTGCTTAGGTTTGAGCAACGTGTTGTCTGAAACTCACAGTAATTAGGCATGCCTGACTTTAATTAATCTGGCTGGTGTCTGAGGCACCTAGGCAGGAAAAAAAAAAATTAGCCTCAGATCGATTGAAAAAATAACTGGATAGAAAGAATTTCTCTGTAGAACTGAGTTTAAGAACTCTTTGATATAAGTTCTGCTACTGTTTTTCCACCTTCCTGCAATGATTCCAGACTTTTTTTTTTTGCAATTTCTGGCTTGTATTTTCCTTTCCTAGTCTTAAGGAGTCTGTCGAGCTCTCCAGCCTTTGGTAACGAAGAGCTGTAGAACAACTGGAATCCTGTTGCATCTTTTTTTTTTTTAAGTTGCAGGCAAGACTTCAACTTAATTACTTTTTCTTGTGTCTTTATTTAGAGTAACACCAAAATGGTGAGAGACTCCCAGAGAAAAATCTCTGTATGAATTGAATGTTTACATCAATTTTCCTTGCTTTTTGCATCTGTCTGTCTAATTTGCATCCACTTAATTCAGTGCAGCCTGTTTGCTTTCTAATAGATCCTTGAGCTGAGATGCAATGGCTGTGTCTCTGATATGCCCAGGTCTTTTTTAGTGATTAAATGAATCTTTGCTTGCACAGTGAGAGCAGGTGCATCTCCGTGCATCTGTATCATGCAGTGCTTGCACATGGCGGTGCAGAGCTTTCAGTCTTAAAGCTTCCCTTTCTGATTTTCTATCTCTTTCGTTCTCTCCCTGCCGTCTTTGCCATAGAGCGTTGCAGTGGCGTAGGGGGATTACGGTTCAGCATAGTCCAATGTTTGCCTCCAAACAGCTGGACCTTCTGTGCTGCCCAATCTGCTGAGAGAAGCCATTTGGAACTGAATGGAATTCAACATTTCCAGGTAGTTTAAAAACGCGGCTTCCCCAGGGCCCAGGAGTGCCTGTGGGGTACTTGGAAGTGAGTCAGGAAATCTCTGACCTAGACCTTTGACCTAGTTTGTTTTCAGGTTTTTACTTTGTGGCAGTGCAGAAGCAACTGTATCTGCACAACTTGGTGTTGCTTGGTGCTCTGCAGAATGCTTTCCTTTCCTGGTACAGACTTTAGTTTATAAAATGTACTGTTTCAAAGGCTTGATTTCAGCTGGCTTTTCTCCTGCCCCTGCAGTAGCAATGAATTTTCAGCCTTTGTTGCGACACTGTGAGTTATTACCTGTCAGGCTTCTTCACTACTCCTTTGTGTCCTTTTCTTGTGCAGCTGGCATACAGGAGCTCTACCCAGACAGAATGAGTGGGTATAGGTACAAAAGTTTCCCCAGTGAAGCTAACCTGATTGTGCCTTTCCAAAGCTGTGGCAGTGGCACGGTGTGTGCCGTTCTGCATACTGCACCTGACCCACGAATCCTGGGCTGACGAACAGGCTGGGTCTTGGAACGAGCCATTAGACACTGCCAACTCTGGACTCCCTGACACCCTCCCTGATGTATGGGGAAGCCTGCAGTTCCGCGGCCAGTCCTCATCCTGAGATGCTGTGGGAGATGCACCTTTGCAATGATTTTTACACACCCCGAGGAAGTGCTTTCCACTGGGCGAACAAAATGAAAATGTGTCCAAGTCACTTTTCATGGGAACTTTTTGGACACACTGTGTAAACTTGCAGATAGAGCAGAAGAGTTACTGGTGAGATCAGACTCATGGGTTTGTGATCCAGCTCTTAGAAATAAGCCCTGCTTCTGCAGGTAAAGGTGTAATTTATTACATGTGGGTTGTCTGCAGCCATGGTCTTCATTCCTGGTAGATACTAAAGACACAAGACTCCATTTTTGTTATGTGGGTCCATAGCAGCTTTGTGGTCTTCATTTAGTCTCGCTGCTGCTCCAGAATATCCCTGTTGCTGTGAGCCCCGGGACAGCTCTTGCTGAAGCCCCCCACGCACACTCTTTTCAGCATGCTAAGGCAGTGCAGTGTTTGCTGCCTTTAATCAAATGAACCTCTTAATATGTAGAGGTTGAGGCCACAGTGTTCAGACAGCATCTGTCTCTTAGTTTGCATATTGCTTGCTGCAGACACAGTGTCTTGTCTCTGTGTCTAGGAGCCCACTCTGGCTGCTTTTTTGACAAATAATACCAAATTTCTGCACTGGGGTTGCCTCCACTTTCCCGCTAATAGCTGTGGAGCTTGTTTTGAACAGGGACACAGCTTACTGTGTGTCCCCTGCTCTCTTTCTCCTTTTTTTTTTTTTTCCTTCCCTTAAGCACATACACTTGTTTCTTTGTCTCCTGCCTCTTGCAAAGGGGGAAAGAGGGGAGGATCAGAGGTAATCTGGTGTCTGCCCACTCCAGGGCAGTATTTTGTGAAAAGCCTGCTTTTGCGTAGTATCCAAAGGCACCTAGAAAGCCTGTAGGTTTTCCCTGACTGTTTCTCAGTGGTTAAACAGATGGATTGATTTGGAGATTAAAAGGGAATCTGCATCTTTAGTCAGCAGGAGCACTGCCCTCCACCATTGTATACTTTGCTTGCACCATTAGGTTTAGCATCAGGAATGCCTTGAACCTGTGAAAAAATGAATCTGTTTATTTTGGACCTAAAGGCTCGCAGGCCTTGGCAGTCTAGGCAAAAACTACAGCTCTTCTGACTTCTGTTTAGGATGCCTCTGGCTCATACCATACCTGGTACAGCATCTCCTTCATGCAGATGCCTATTTGGACTGTAAATGCTTGCAAAGGAGAGTTTCTTAAATAGCAAGGGTGTTCTCTAGCATGACACTCCATTGCAGCTCTGTGCGTGTAATTGTGTAAGGGCCATTATTTTATTTTATTTTTATTTTTTAATGCTCCTTCTAGAGCATTTATCTTGGAAGTTAGACTCTGTGAGCTTTTAGTAAGTGTAGGGTTGCTTTGTTTTCTGGAGGAAACTTGACTACACCAGTTTTTGTATCTTTTTGCTTTCTGGTGTATCTTGCTTCTTCGCTTGTTAAATATGCTTTCTTAGTATTAGTTTTCCCACTGGAAAACTAGTTGGAGCCTAGGGATGTCTTCTCCTAGTGCTTACACTTAGCAATACCAGTGAGATATGAGCTTGCAAAAGAGAACTGTAAACAAATTCTTCCCTAGGTAGACATGGACCTTCTCCGTCTGGTGAGATAAGAGACAATGCTGTTTTATATTCTAACTGTTGTTCTTGATAAATAGTGCCCTGGAATTAAATTAACGGGAGACTTCACAAAAGTGATATTTTTGTTTTCAGACTGCTGCTTGTTTGGCATAGTGGGTTAATTTGATTTTCTGATGTCATACTATAGAGCTACTATTCAGGCTTGATTATTTTCAAGTTGTGGCTGCAAGTCTGGTCTGCATTTTGATGAAAAATACTTTGTTTTTAAAAAAATGTTTATTTCTTCTAGGGTGTCTGTTACTTTGTAAGGTAGTATGGAATGACATCTTGCTAAGCAGGAGTAATATCTGGTTGCAAAGGACTGTTTTTGAAATTGCTTTGGATTAGCTATACCACATTGCTTTCCAAACATCCTATGATTGTTTAAATGTATTGATTGAGAGAGGTGAGATGGGGTACAGAAGAGGTTGTGCCTCCAGGTCTGTTAAACTGTTAAAATGAGTGTGAATTTTCAGCTACCAGTCCTCTGCCGGGGATGTCGTCCAATTAATACGATGCCCTCTGGTGCTCTGACTCAAATGAAACTGTAGCAGGACAAAATCACTAATGGCTTTTTTTCCCCCTTTTCCTTTCTTCTCTTTACAGTTAAAAAAGCTAAACTCCAAGGACCACCAGGTAAGCCATGCTGCACTGCTTGTTCACAGCAATGGTGGCACCTGTTCTCTCACTACTGCTCATGCTGCTCTCTCCAGTTTTCATCTCCCTCCTCTTTGCTCCTCCTTTGTTCTCCTTAGGAGTGACAAAAGCTCCTGAGAATCCAGGCAGCCTGAGTTAACAGAGGGCTTGAGACTGTGACCTGGTGGCACCAAGCTGAGAAACCCCAGCCTGCTCACCTGACCTGAACAGGGGATGGGTGAAGAAAGATGTTCCTTTAATATCACCAATTTCCACCCTACCCTGCCCTTTGCTCTCATCCTTTCTCTGTCCCTGTTAAAAACAGGATCTGAAAACGTCCACCGAGCTGAAATGGTGTGTGCCTGTCTGGATTCAGTGCCCCCTTGATCCTGATCAGGATTGCTGGATCGTACCACAGAAGTGATTCATTCTCTTATGTGGCAGTCCATAATTGCTGCGCTTGGGATTGCAATCCCGGCCACCAGGTTTTGTGTCTGCATAATAAAATAAAAACAAATGGCTGGTGACACCTGGAATTTACAGTCTAGGCAACTATTTCAGTGTGGTTCAGTAGCTAGCAAGGAATCCCTTAGCAGGCCAATATGTGTATTGAATGAAATTTGATGTACCATTTACAAAAGAATGTGGTTTGTTTCTGGAATAACACCTATTCAGGTGGTTAGGTCTGAAACAATTGCACAGCTGTATTCATGACTTATTTGTTCAGCTTTATTCTCTTGATATAGCTGTCCTCAGGTTATAGCAGAAATCTTCCCACGTCTCCTTGTCCATACTCCATGTCAGGTCAAGACCTGTGTGTGCACCAGCATTGAATTTCCAGGGAAGGAAAGCTGAGTGCCCAGACTGGAACGAAGATAGTGTGTACTTTATCCTTTCTTGAGTCAAGAAGCCTTCTCACGGCTGCAAAACACATGTCCTGTAGTCTAGGTTTAACTCAACTGAAGTGTATGGTTCCACTGACAAGTCCAGTGTCCCAGGAGGGTACAAGTGGTGTAGCTAGATATGAGGGAATCTGACTTTCAGTGACCTCCCATTTCTTCCTCAGCTTCTGGCTCAGGTTTTCCGGGTTTCCCTTTCCTCCTTTTCTATTAGGATATTTGAAGCTGGCTGCTGGGACGTGCTATAGGGGTGCACAGCAATCGTGTGTGCAAATTTTGGCAATATTAAAGTGGGCTGCAATCTACCTTATGCTGAGAATAGATGCAGCAGAACACTGAAGTATTAAAATGTTTATACTGCTTTCTATCTACTGTCTTGTTCCAGGCTTGATGAAACTAATAGATAGTTCTGAGGTAGTGGCTACCCTTAAAAGGGAGTTTGTTCATTCTCAGGCACTGATACTCACATTTTGTGTGTCCGTGCTTGGCTGCTTTTGATTTTATCGGCAAAGAGATAGCAGCAACTAGGAAAAAAGTTGTTCAAGGCTTTTTCTTCAGATTTGAAATGAAAAGCAAAACATCTAAACAAAGCTTGTCTTGTCAAAATGTTAGTGTAATGTGGTTCTTCTAGGTCAGCTGGTTTATGCAATACAGATCAGTTTTAGTACATTTAGCATAAATCACTCTATTTTTCTTCTGCCCCTGATGGGTCTGTAAAGTTCTTTGTGGATTCATGGGTGGAAAACCAGGCTGGAACTAGGAAAGCAGTTGGGTCTGAAGGAAAGAGGTGATATGATCCACCCAACTGCTTCTTGCTTGTATGTTTTGCAAGTTTTGTTTTTTGCTCTGCATGATGGGCCCTATTCCTTCAGACTGTCTATTATTCCTCTTGTCTGCATTTCAGTAACAGTGTCCTACACACAAAGTGTTTGTGTTCTTCGGGATTTTACACTCTTTCTTTGTCCCTGACTTACTCTAAGTGCTTAATTGCCTGGGGGTTTTTTTGTTTGTGCCAGAATTTCTAAAAAACTGTGACTGAAAATGTGGTGACAGGTGAAAAACATCTTCAACATTTGTCTCTTTAATGCAGCGATGCCTTCCCATATGGACTTTTCATTTTGGGTCCCTCTGGGATGCAATGTATGGACTGAAAACCTTGAAATGTTGCATTTATGTGCTGAAAGAGTATATTGTGGGAGATAACTTTTTGTCTCTCATTCTTCAGATAAATTCAACACATATGTGACCCTGAAAGTGCAAAATGTGAAGAGCACGACAGTGGCCGTGCGTGGTGACCAACCCTGCTGGGAACAGGACTTCATGTTGTAAGTACGGTGTTGTGCAGCAATGAGGTGCTTGTGGTTGAGTCTTTCCCCAGCACTGATGTTTTATGGAGCTGCTGTTGTGTTGTATAAATTGCAGTACATAAGTAGCTAAAATGTGCAAGCCTGGTGACAACCTAAATTATTTGCTTTTCTGTGTTACACACTGACCCACTGAACAAGGTGTGTGTTGGAATATTGTCTCTGCCGGTGCCATGGACTGGCTGGAGTAGTCTGTGTCCCTGCAGCCTGTGTCTGTAGTACCAGTTTGCCTGGATTCCTGTTCTTACACCTGTGTGTCAGGATGCAGCGAGGGCCAGCTGCTCCCACGGGGACAGGGAGGTAGAAGCAGAGTGTGGAAGGATGGCTGGTTAGGTTGGATGGCAGGGTCCTCGCCAGCCAGAGCCTAGGCCCACCATGCCTGAGCAGTGCAGGTGGGGCAGGCTGAAAGGTCAGGCCAGTGTGTGCTGAGAGGTCAGGTTCTTAGACAGCTTTGTAGTAATGAGGCAGGTCCAGAGTCAAGCTAGGAGTGCAAGTTAGCAAGTCAATTTCAGGGCTGTGTCTTGTTATGATAACCAGGGTCAGACATAGCCCAGCAGTTGCCAGTTAGGTCCATAGTGACTAGGGAAGCCTGAGGTTGAGCTGGGAAGTCAGTTTCTGGGTTGGATCTGGATTGATGCGGTCCATGGCCAGACATGGGCACAGCTGCTGCTGGAGACAAGCGCACCCGCAGCATAGCTCGGGCAAGGACTGAAGGTTCCTAGCTGAGCTGAAAGGGAGCTCCTTGTCCCTCGGAAGAAGGTGTGTGTGGAGGCCACTTGAGAGTCTGGTCAGTGCAGTTAAGGGCTGTTACTAGTGTGCTCAGGGCCTTGACAGGGTGATCCTGGTTACCTCAGTGTGGGACCTGCTCTTGTCTGTTGATGTTTTCTGCCGTTGGCTTGGTGCCCGTGAATGTGTTTTCTAGCTCCCCTGCTGCAGCTTGAGGGGCTGCCAGTCCCTGCCATGAGCAGCAGAACTTGTTCCAGCTCTCCCAGGGTTTCTGGTGCAGTTGGCACTTCTGATTTGCTCTGGTCCTCGTAGTCTTGACAAGTGGCCAGGGATTTCCCAGTATGTTTTAGAATGGTGGCTTTTTTGCTGATGGATGAGTGACTCATTGATATATTGCATTTGCTTCTGTTTCTGTAGCTTTGTAAGACAAAGCAAACTAAATTTACTAAATCCTGGACTCCAAGTCCTTTTCTCTGACTGTGGCATGGACGCTGCTGTTGCAGGGGTAATGATGTTGCGTTCATCTTGTGATGTCAAAAGTAGCGTTGCTGTTTTTGAGTGAGTCTGAGGTGTTTATGTAGTATCCGTACACAAGAGACCCGCATGGGATTTTGTATGTTTCCCAATCCAGCAACAGTTGGTTCTCCTCTGCCCAAAGTGGGAAGCTTTTGCCTCTGGTTGAGGAGTTCGCCTGGCTCACTACAGTGTTGCCACCACAGCTGTGCTCCCATCTCCCTTGTTTTATGGCACTCTGCTTTTGGAACAGCGTGTGAGGTGTGTGCTTCTGCATGGAGAGTCTGGAGGCTATCCTCTGGCATCTAGGGAAACATGTGTGCTCCTGAACACCACTGTCTTCTCAGCTCTGCGGTTCCTGGTCAGACAGAGGCTGTGGCTGTCACTGACGTAAACCATGCAGGACTGGGGCAAGGAATTGTACCTGTCTGCCAAATCACATGCCCATACCCTAACTACTAACTCATTTTCCCTGTGATTTGTACTCATCCTGTGGACAGGAACTAGTTTTAAACATGGCCAGCTGCAGAGGAGGCTGCTCACCGGTGATTTAAGAATGGCACTAGTTTGTGTTGGGTGGCAGCTCTCATGGTTGCTGCTCCTCCTCCTTCCCCTCAAACAGCTCCTGGAACTGCTCTCCTGTATCAGCTGGGAGCTTAGCTAGCATGCTGTAAGGTCACTGTGCTGCTCTGTAATTAGTTGCTAGGGGATATGAAAGCAGAATATTAGCTGAACTACCTCACCATTATCATCCCTGCTTTAGCCAGGCAACAGCACAGTTATTCTGATGTTTCTTTATAATAAAAATATTACATGTGGCAGGGAACGTGTCTTGCATGATCCTGTGTACATTAAGTTGTCCCAGGAGAAATAACACCGATATTCCAATACTACTGTTCACTGGTTTGCTCTTTTTCTTTCTGGAGTTGGAAAGGCTTTTAAACACAGTAGTTTTTCCCTGAGGGAAGGATGCTTTTGCTGTCTGTGTTTGTGTTTACCTTTTTTATAAGGCATATTAGAAGAAGAGACTACAACCAAGAAAAGGCTTTCTCTCCGTGTTTGTTGTTTTTCCTTCCAAACTCCTTGTGAGACCTAACACTTCAGAATTTGGTGCTCTGGGGTTATTTGAGATTTGCTTATTTAGCAGACCAGTAAAGCACTTTAATGTATTCTTTAGGGACATTTTCTAATTTTGAAGCTGCTTTAAAAGGACTGTATATTTCCAGCAAGCACCTCCCGAATGAAGGTGCAAACTGATGTTTAGAACATGATGATTAGATCGGTGTTGAAGTTGTTTGAAATGCCTTTCATATAAATTCTATGTGAGGAAGGGACACCAAATTCTAGTCTCACTCTTTTGTTCTTTGAAGCTATTCTGCATCTAACCAGAAGGTGGAGAAAGGGGGACACAAAGGCAATCAAAGCTTATTTCCTGAAAAATCTTTTCAGGATAACAAAAAATTGTTATCTGGTGATGTGTCCTGTGGAGTTCTGTTCAGAAGCCCATTGGATGTGTTATGATCAATGTCTTGCTCTGTCAATGTAGGTTGAAGCGAAGAACATGGTTTTAGAGTGTGCCTGAGTTAGAGTATTTCTTCCTTCTGGTCTCACATCAGTCCAGCCAGCAGAAAATCAGTCACTTCTGTTGTTATTGCAAGTTTGTGCAATCACATAAATATCGTCTTCCGAGAGGCAAGCAGTGGGAGGGCAGAGCAGTGCTAGTGCAAGTAGTTTGGCCACAATGAGTAGCCATATTCAAACAGAGGGAGCTGGAGACTCAATTTCAAGATGCTAGCAGTAAACTCATAGTAAGACTCTGTAATAGCTACATTTTGAACTACGTCGACTGAGTCATGCAAGTACTGGACACTCCTGACTTTAATTTCTGTGTCTCAAGCAAGAACAGGAGCACTGGGGTTTAAAATAGATATTAATGTGCTTTGCTGTAGCTGTAGGGTTTGTCTTGAACCTTACAGATAAATTATTTTCCTTTAAAGTTGTAAGAAGTCTCTGGAGCAAAGCTCAAATAGATTTGCAGCAATTTTTTTTTTTTTTGGCCATGATGGCAGTCTGTAGAAATTAGTGACTAATGTACTTTTAAGTTTCCTTGATAAACTTGATGTGGATGCATTTGGACAGAAGGACAGCAGGCAGCCGCACTGTGCATTCAAGATACTTACTTTGAGGGATTAATGGTTGCACTAAAGGAAAGTCCTGAGCTCAAAGAAGTCGGAGCGATAGCCTTTCTTCATGGCAAGTGTGAGACAGTTGCGTATCAATAGACAGCTCGGGATTCTTCTCTGCTTCGTTGTTTTTACCAGCATTCAGGCTGTGCATGTGTTTTGCTGTTAAGCAGGCACATTATAAACCAGCATGGAAGAGGGATGCCTAAATGCTGTGAAGCACTGAGAAGTGAATTTGATATGCATTCTTTTCTTACTGAGAGGGAAGATGCTTGTGAAAACCTTGCGATAAGTATTTCTGAGAACTTGGGACTTGGTGGTCATGTGGCTGTGTTGCTGCTTGCTGTCGGAGATTTGCAGGACTCAAAGTCTTGCGGTGTCACGCAGAGGAAGAAGCTTGTGCTGGAGCAGAGGTGGTGCAATGCAGCCCTGAGCAATAGGTAGAGCTGCTGATGCAGCTGTGCTGGGTTTGGGACTGTTACTTTCGGCATGCGGCATCTCCACTCACAAATAAGTAATGGCATGTGTGGACCTGCCAGAGTGCGCTTGTGTTGCTGTGCTGCCAAGGGAAAAGAGACACCCAGTTTGTTAGAAGTGGGGTGTGTGATGACAAAGAACAGCTCACCTCTGGGTTTTGGCCCAAGATACACTTCCTTCTCCTGCGTATGTAGCTGCAGAGGCAACTTCCCAACTGGCAACCCATGCATGACATAGTTCAGGGTCTTAGTTTGCTGTCTTAGTGTAGTTAGTGTTAAACTGTGAGAAATCAGTCATTAGAAACTAGTGTTCCCTTTGAGCACGAGCCACCTCCACCACATGCTTCCAGAAGCTATCTGTAGCTTGACACAACTGTGTGGAAAGAGTTCACTGGTATAATCATGGTGGTAATGCTGAACCTAAAGCATAATTAGATTATATTCTGCTTTTTTTTTCTCACCTGTTCCACCTTTTTTTTTTTTTTTCTTGCAGTGAGATCAGTCGGCTGGACTTGGGCCTAACTGTTGAAGTATGGAACAAAGGACTGATCTGGGACACCCTGGTTGGGACTGTGTGGATTGCTCTGAAGGCCATTCACCAATCTGATGAGGTTAAGCTGACACAGAAGCTTTATTTTTGACAGCTCCAATGTTGGTAGTTAGCAAAATCTGGCCTGGTGCAGCCCAGGACCGTGCTCCTCATCAAAACTTCCACTTGCAAAGTCAGGAAGGCTGGATGAGGGGAGAGAACTGTTGGCATCACACGGTTATTTTTGTTTTTGAAGGAGGCTGCCAATAGTGAGAGCAAAAGTCAGCCCAAGTAGGGGTCTTTGGTCTCATTTCACTCACATGGGCTCAAAAAACAGGGCTTAATCTGTTAAGGAACACATAATTGACAAATATCTGAAGGCTTAAGGACTGATTGCTTAGTGTGATGCTCAAATTTCTATTAGTTTTTGCTAATGATGGAGTGTTCCGTGATAATTGATATGCAAGCCTTTGAGGTAGGCCCATAGCATGTCTACATCATCATCTTAAAAGCTTCTGGCTGCAGTGTTAGAGGTGTCTAGTGGTGCTAATATGAATTGAAAAATGTAGGAAATGGGATGTGCCAATTAGCTGTAACTGCCCTAACTACTGAATTTGATGGTTCTTGCAGCTAAGCAGGACATGTTTGGTTTTTCAGTGCATTTATTTAAAAGGTTATTGTTTTTGAGCAGGGAGAGAGAGATTATATTTCTCCATAGAACGAAAAGAGTGGGTATACCTAGCAGTGAGGCCATGAGGTCTAGCTGATACTCAGTTCCTCTGGCTGTCCAGACACGCTGTGGTGCTTCCCTTTGGGGTTCCACTGAGAAGGCAGTAGGGCTGCTGTTAGGTGTTTGCTGCTTGTCTTTGTAAAGGCCTTTGAGGCTTCGAAGACAAGCTGCCAGCCTGTGCTGAATGGATATCATTTGATGTTAAAATACTGATAATACTGTAAAGCTCTTCCTGGAGTCTTTCATCTTAGCAAATATGTGAGAGTCGCTGCATAAGGACCTGCCAGACTTGAAACTTCACTTGTGGCTTGTCGCTCACAGGAAGGTCCTGGGGAGTGGTCTACGCTGGAGGCAGAAGTTGTGATGAAACATGATGAAATCTGTGGAACCAAAAACCCAACTCCTCATAAAATTCTGCTGGATGCAAGATTTGAATTACCTTTTGGTGAGTGCATTTCAATAGTTTACGCAGGGTCCTGACAGTGAAGAGAAAGTGTTTGGGAGCGACTTGAGTTTTATAATCCAAGTTATGCTCGTTCTCAGTTGAGTCAAAATAGGTCAACGCAGATCAAATTGCTGGTGTTCGTTTCTTGTCTTCTTTCTGATAAGATCAGAATAAGTAGGGAAGATTTAAAGGTTTTAGAGTGCTGGAATGTTTAAACTAGCAGCAGTTTAAGAAACTATTAATACTATTTCAGGATTGATCAGTCAGACATTTTGTTCCTGAGCAGGGAACATTCACTTCTACAAAGACAAATTTGGCTCTAGGAGAGGTCAAGCGTGTTGTTAGAGCTGTTCTGTGGTAGGTGTATTTAAACCCTGTTAGAAGTGTTCAGTTCAGTTAGTGAAACCTTAATGCTCAGTGCTCCTGAACATTAGCAGAGTATATAAATAACTTGGTGTTATAAGAACTGCCTTTCTGGCAATTACTTGTGGTTCAAAAGTACAGAATGTGGAAAAGTAACTAACTGGAGCAAGCCCATCTAAAGTGAAGTGGTGTGTGATTTATTTATTTTTTAAAATTTTCTTTTACTTTAAAAAAAATCCCAAACAAATAAACCCCAAAAGTAAGGCCTGAGTCAGAATGCATCCAAGGCTTACATAGCTTCTCTTCCCAGCTCTTGTCTGACTCTTGGGACCAAGAACAGAGATGATGTTTCTGGGGCTCGTGGTATTTTTTTTCTGCATTGGGCATCGAAGGGTTTCAAAGTTGTCTGTCATTGCAAGGCTCATCTCTCCCCCTCTGCCTGTTGCTTGTTTTTTCCTGACAAGCCCCTGGCAGTGTGAGCAATTTGTATCATGCTGTAGGCACTGTTGGAGCATTTGTGCACCCACTGGCATTTGTCCAGCAACTGTCAGGATTGGCCATCTGCTGTGGAAAAAAGTTAGGTCATCTGTTTGTTTCGTACCCTCTTTCTGAGTGCAAGGGAGGATGCACGCTTTGGCCCTGCAGCACTGCAATCAATACAAATTGTATTTTCTACTCTGAGTGTACTATTTCGAGTGCACGGTCTACTGGATGGTGCGACTCAGGGTGAGCGCAGTGTTTTATAGATGTAATAGACGCTGCTCTTTAACTACAGTCCAGTGTGTAAAGCGGAAAAGCTGTCTGACATCTCCGCTGTCTTGACAACTAAGCTGTCTAAAGTTGGTCTCGAGCCATTCCTCTTCCTCATGAAAATGTTGTGGTGATTCACTGCTGTTGTCATCCCGTCAGTGGGAAGTTTATTACTGAAACTGCTTGTTATATAAGAAGAGGAACAACTCGTTTGAATTCCTTGTGGGGTGAAGCATTGGCTCTTTGGGGCAAGTGTTTTAGGCTTCTGGGAGGGAGAGAATACAGCACATGTAGCTGATGGCAGGGCTTGTAGCTGTTGCCTTCTCATCTAAGTTCATTCTGACGTATTTGCTTGTAAACTGTCTCTGCTTTAAAAGAAAACTAAGTTCTCACCACTCCTTATGTATTCAGAGAGTATCCAAAAGAAAAATAGCTTTCTTCTGCAATTCATGTTTTGAACTACATTACATTTTGTGATTATTTTTTTTCAAGTATAGGAAAACAGACTCCTTGTAAACCAGTATGTGTTAGAGCATCTGGATTTAAAAAATAAAATATTTCAGGTAATAGTGTGTTTTCTCCCTACTATGATGCTCAAAACACAGGACTCTTTGTTTGTTTTGGGATTTTTTAAACTACTATTTTAAAACATACGATATTCTATAGAACATAGAATCTGAGACGCACGATTTCATGCAGAAAACTGAAAATAAGAAGCTTTTTGTGGCTCTGATGTTTTTAAAACAATTGATCTTTTAGAGCACATCTGTTATTTATTCATTTGCTTACTATGCCACATGCTGAAATAACAGGAACTCCACACTGCTGTATTGAAGAGTTTTTATTCCAGAGTGTGAAGACTTGTCTGCCTGTCCAGTGTTTCATAATGTGTCCAGGAATAAAAAAAGTGTGCATCAGTGCTTCTGCTGCTCTTCGCTTGAAGAGTGCTGTAGTTTTCTTGGAGCTTCTCCATTTTCAGTCTACCGTGGCAAGGTCAGAAGCAAGTTGAAAGGCGTTAGGCGCCAAGAGTGTTGGGATATTGTCTATAAGATATGTCTATACCTATATCACCTTCTCCAGTGGTGCTTCCCTTGACACCATGACTGAACATCTGCTGTCATCACCTCTAGGATAGAGAAGGACCCCGCAAGATGGATTAGGCTCTGTCTCCCTGCCCTTGCAGTAATGTGAGACTTGGAGGGATGCGCAGAGGTACCTCAGCTCGCAGCACTGGCTCTGCATCTCTCCCGATGGATTTGCAAGTCAGTTTCCCTTTGAGTGGAGGTTAGCAGTATGGTCTCTCAGTGCCCCACCTGTTAAGAATGCATTGTCACACGAGCTGGGAACTGCTGCTTTAAACCTACGCAGAGAACTAAATGGATCACTGATCTGCTGTGGAAGTTCTTAAGTCAGCAGCTCTGTTGCTGTAGAGGTAACGTTTTAATAACAGCATGTTTGCAGTGACACTTAGGAACATTGTGTATCACGTTTTGTTTCCCAGGTGAAGATCTCCTGGCTATTGTAGATACGTGAGAACTGGAGCACTGTGTGTGCACACGTACAGCTTGTGCTGCTTTCCAAGTCTGGTAATACACAGCTGTCTGGGATAGCAGCTTTAACAAAATAGTGTGTTCTTCTGTTTGGCTGTGCTGCTTCTGTCGCTTCTGGGTGCTGTGTTTCATTTAGGTTAGATGATGCACACAGATGCAGTACCGCAGCTTACGCAGTCTGTGTATTTAAACTGTTTCGTCCTATTTAGGTGGAGCTTGAGGAGTTTTTAAGGGGTTGTAAGAGAGAGTAAATGAATTTGAAAACCAGAAAAGCTGAAGTCCTTGGTGTAAAACATGATTGTATATGCAAAGAGGTTTAGAAACTGGTTTGTTGTTTGCACTATATTTATCCCGGATTAGTTTGCTGCGTCTGCTTCCGCCTGATATGTTCAGGATTCTTTCTCCCTGGTGCATCTTCTGTTGGTACTCTGGAGACTGGCAGCAGCTAAAGCTGAAATAAATGCAGAATATACTGATGGTGCTAATGGTAGTACACGATGAAAGCAACTTAGAGGGTGGTTTTTTTTGCTTTTTCATATGAAGTTGTTTTTAGCGTTTACCAGGTTTGGAGTTGAGAAGCAATCATTTCCTAACAGAGGCTGATTAAAGTTGTTGTCTCTTGTTCTGGGATAGAAAATAACCTTTCCTGAGGTTATCCAGAAGTTAAATTTTGTTAATGTCTGAATTTCTCTTGGGGCAAAGAATATCTATGGTGGCCTTCATATGTAGTCCGTGTGTCCCATTGCATGTTCCAGATGCAGCTCTTGCATTGTGTTAAGTAGTGTTGTTAGTGTGACATTAGTTTGTGGTGTGCAGGGAAGAGAGCAGATCTGTGGGCCCTTCTGTGGTGAATGTCTGTGTGTGATGGACTGTGGTGCTGGGGACCAGACTGTCATCTAATGGTCTCTGCTAGCCCTATGTTCTTAAATGTTCAATCTCGCAGAAACAGAATGGCTGAAAATCCTCTTCTATAAAAGTGCAGCAAGGCGTGAGCATTTGAAATGTGAAGTGTTAGTGAGAGTTGATATTGACCCCTAGGGTGCAAAGCATTTTTATGCTTGGTAGTCTTTTAAAAATGGCAGTAAACTGCCTTCTCAATGGGAGGAAGCGGTTGTTAGTGAAGACAGGCTGGAGCAGCTTTCTCCGCTGATCGTACCTTATTTCTTCTCAGGAGCAAGACAGACATATCAAGGAAGGGAGACAGCTTTTTTTCTTGGTTAGTTTAGAAAATTTGCTGGTAGGGAGAAGACAGTCTTGCTATTGTTGCCTTGATGCAGTGAACGTGTGCTGGCACAGACTTCCAAGATGTTGCTTTTCAAGTGTAAAATTGTGCTGTTTAAAAGCAATTTTACTCTCTCCTCCCTTTCTTAGAAATGCAGTGGCTATGTGCAGGTGCCTTACAGGATGGAGTACTCAAAAATGCTTTTGTCTCACAAACTATAGCAGTTTGTGCCAGGCTGTTTCTAGTAGACAACTGGAGTGAAAATGCTTTTAGTGTTCTCACCACTCCCAGGCTGGGAGCATGCTGATCTGCATCCAGCCATCAGATGGAGTAAATGTGCCTTCTTGTTTTGTTTCTGTAAAGTTCCCAAGGTAAGAAATGCTTAGCTCTCCAAAGTTATTTTAGTGAGAACTTGTGAAGATTCCCATACCTCTGGAAGAGGAAGAATTCGGGGCTGGGAAGAGAGGAAGATAGGTGAAGGCGGGAGAGAGGGGGTGTCTCTTCTACTTCCAGCACTTACTCTCAGTCATACGTACTTGGGGTATGCCCCAGCCCAGGACTTGCTGCCTGGAAAAAACTCAGGTGGCACAAGCTGATGTGCAAGGAGTAGGGTGATGACCATCAAGCCTGAGGTGAAGAAAATCTTCTGGGCTCCTGGTTGAACCTGGTTGACCGTGATCTCTGAGCCTGCCCTGCTGACCTTGCTCAGGTGCTGCAGGACGGGTCCCTGCGAGCTGTGAGATCTCCCTTGCCTGCCCTCCCTTAGGGAGCAGTTGGACCTCACTGCTCCCTGACACCAGGAGCCCAGAGAAGACAAGGGGTTTCAGCTTCCAGCTGAAGATGGCAGTAGGAGCAAGGACAGTAAAGCTTGCTACCTTTCCATGCTGGTATCAAATTAAGAAGCCCCAAAAGGTATTGAAGAGATCTGCCCATGTCCTGTCTGTTCTTGTCTAGCAGTTTTGTTTAACTGACATATGGCCTTGCTCCTCTTGTTTACCAAGCTTGATGTCAGCAGAGTCCTGAGCTGGCATCAGGTGGCCTCTGTTTGGACTAGTTCAGTTTCTTATCTTGTAAGCAAAAGTTAATGTGGTGGAGTAACTTGGTCTTGTAATCAAAGCTGCGCAGTGATGTAGGAGCTGCCCAGTGGACTTGTCCCTGCAAGCAGTCAGTTTGTGATCCCTGCGCTAGGGATTTCTCTTCTCTGTGTTCCAAAGGACCAGCTTCAACAAAACAGCTGAGATGAGACACAAATGGATGGTGAAATGAAAAAATAGTTATAAAATGCTTCCTCAAAAAGTTCAGAATTCTGTTTCATTGGACATTTATTTGTCTGAGCAGGGAATGTGACTCAATTTCCCAGGCCAGTTGCTTCATGTTTAAGATTTGCTGTGCAGTAGCTGTACTACCATTAGTATTACTGACAAGAGTTTCTCTAAGATCAAGAAGATGTCCTTAAAGCAGCCACTATCTAGACAGTAGCAGATTTTTATCTCTGACTTGCATAAGAAACTGTTTCAATAGAATAGCAGCAGTCCTGCACTAAAAATCTGATTGCTCCATTTATGAAATGGGCACCTTGGATACAAGATAGGAACAATAAATCCGAGAGACACATGGTGCTCCTTGATGCGTGGGAATGCAACTGAACCATGGTCTACAGGAAAGCATTGAAGCCCATGCCAAGACAACTGCAGTTCCTGAAGTGTCAATAGTAATCCATTGCTTCATGTCTCCTAGAGCTCTTTGGTTTTGATCTCAGGCTCCAGAATTGAGTTGTTTCAACGCTGACCTTTAGTCCTCAGTTCATGATTTTTTCTTCATCTTTTAGAGAAGTGATGGCTTTCAAAGACAAAATTCCATAGGCTTTGCTTTAATGATTGGATTAGTTCAAGTCCTTGTTGGAGTTTGTCCTCCTAAATCTCATCAGGTTGTGTGCTGGTAGTGCTTCAGTTAATTGATATCCCCTTTCTAGATCAATTATGTCCAGATTTCCTTTGAACGCTGTCCCTCATTTTGTGCAGAGCTCATCTAATAAATCTGTGTAGATGTGACCCACAGCCTTGATGATCAAAAGCTGTGGGTTTTTTTTTACAGCTCCTGTAGTTGTGGAAGACTCTCTCGTGTTTCTCTTACCTTCTTTTCTAATAGCATATAACAACAAAGCAATGTACTGTACATCAGAAAGAGTAACTGGCCGTGTGTATTGTGGTTAAAATAAATTGCTTTGCTGGTCTCCAAGCAAGAACTAGATTGTCCTTTTTCTACTAGAGGCAGGTTTTCTAGGACCATGCACTAAGTTTCCAGTTCCCTAAAATTTTCCCAAGTGGGACTGTTTTATCTCCCTTGTCTGGGTGAGACTAGTTGCATAAAAATACAGCAGTATTTCTGCTGTAAAGCTGTAGACATTCATTTGTAATCCAAGGAAATACCTACTTCTGAAAAGTCAAATTCCAGTAAATCTATCATGTTCTTTGTTCTTGAAAGTGCTTCGTGTTCTAGTACGCTGGCCACTATTATCTCCAGATGTTTTGGAGTCACTGGCTTCATAAGATGATGGTTTGATGGCCGAGAGAGGATACACGTAGGAGAGATGGCCCCTTTAAGTATAAATATGTTCCTTTCTGAGGGTGTCTTAAGTCCCAATGGAATGCTCATCTACCAATATATCTTGTTCTTGTTTCTCCCAGGAGCAAGAGTGGATATAACTTTTAGAAGAACCTTTTCAACAAGAGACCATCCCAGCCTACGTCTCCCACTCTTGCCAACACATAGCTTAGCATATCATTGTGGCTGTGTTCAGGGGTATATACACTTCATTACCAGGAGACAGAATTGTTAGGTGTAAACATCTTGGCTCCTAATGAGGCACCTCAGCATGTAAAGAGTTACCAGAGATGGGAAAACTAGCTGAACTGGTATTATACTCACGCTGATGGTGAGGCTTGCAGGGTTTGTGGTGCCTAGTTGGAGCAGTCCTTCCACTTCCTTGCTGTGTGAGCTCTGAATTTTCAGCGTTTGTGCAGTTTTGGGCCATGAATAGCCAAATTTCAGAAGCCATTACCCCTTCTTGGAGGGAAGACCAGTCAACCACTCCACAGTCAGGGGGGTGTTCAGCGGCTAAAAAAAAAACCGACCCAAACCCCAAAACTTTTTTTTCCTCTCTTTCCAGTGACTTTACACCCCCTATCCCTAAATAGATTACGTGCTTCTTCTGGAGTGGGAGCCTAACTGATGCTTTTTATTTCAGTGGGTTGTTTCCCATGCACCTCTTGCTGTATTCCTTAAGCATAGTTTGTACCTCACTTGGCTTGCATTAAGCTTTCCACAGCAATTCATCTGCGTCTCCAAGGGTGTGCTTTGAGAGGTGAAATTTTGAGTGGCAGAAGTCTGTGTTCTTCGAACCATTAGGACACTATATTACTTCAGAGTGTGAAATATAAAATAGTTACCAAAATAAAGGTGATAATGCTTGCTACTTGCTGTCAGTCTTCAACTTGGTAAATCTTCCAGAAGGTAAAAGGGTTGTTGTGATTCATTTCACAATGAAGTTGGTGTAAAAATAGGTATGTGCTTTCATGTGAATGTGACTGCCTATAACACTGTTCATTACCTCAAAAGATTTGGCTTATTGCCTGCAAAAGAAAACAAGAGACTATTTCTTTTTTTGTACTTAATTTGTGTGGCACCAAGTACGTAAGTAAGATGCACTATTCAAAAGAAGCCCTTGTTCTTTTGAGGTTATGAAAGCCTCCAGAAGAGGCTCTTGATCTTGCTATGTGTTATCTAACATATAGCAAGTGTATTAATATCATTGTGAAATGGCTCTTCATAAAACTAATACTTGAATTCAATCTGTACCAGTCTGTCTTACTCTTTGCTACCTGTGTGCAGTGTGCATTTGGTTAATCAGCTTTAAACAAGAAAGCAATGTAAGCCCTTGAGACCGTGTTACCATTTACAATATTTATTTTCCATCTGAGTGCTAATATAAGACAGTCCTGTTACTTCAGAATTAATTGTGGGTTTTTTTGGTGGTGTTATGTTGGAATACCTTCCTTGTTTCAATTCTACTGGTGATAAATGCAAATTTGCCTGGTTAATGAGATGGTGTGACTTACTCTTTTGCTATAGATATTCCTGAAGAAGAGGCCAGATACTGGACCAGAAAATTAGAACAAATAAATTCACTGGGAGACGATGAGGTAAATATCTAAATGGAAAGACGAATACAGCCCTGAATGCCTTATAACTTGCTTTTATTTGTTGTGTTGGATCCCTGAGGTTAAGGTAACTACTAGATGTTCATCATTTAGCAGTCTTCCACGAACTGTTTACAGAACTGTTTCCTCAAGTGTACCGTTAGTGTTAAGGGGAGGAACGTTTTTCTGCATGCTGGAAGTGCTCAAATAGTGAGAACTGTTTTGTTGATGTGCATACACTCAAAGGAAAGGTAATACCATGCTTTACTTCACAAGAAAGTGAAACTGTTTTTGACAAGCTGTGGTAGGTTCTCTTCATTTGTAAAATCAAGTCAAAAAGGACATTTTTGCAGTTAGCTGCTTCTGGGAGGAAGATGAAGCAGGATACTGAATCTTTCTTGGAACTGTGGACTGTTGGAGTTCTTAGCTTCTGTCCTAATCCAGTTGTTAATAGCTCAGTGCATATGAATATTGTATTGTAATACCTGCTAGCTATGGTTTTGGTTTCCTGTTTTTTCTAGTGTGCATTTGGCTAACCAACTATAAAATAAAAGGTACAATATTTTTTTTGAGAGACTGTTACATGATTAAAACTTTCCTTTATAGTTCTTACCATTTGGGAAATAAGATCTTCAATATTAATGCCTGTACCAGGAGTTTAGCACTTAAAAAAAACCCCAACAACCTCATGTGTTGATGACAACATCACTGAATAGGAATGTGGTGCTTGCTTAAACTCTTAGTAGGTCTCTTTCTGTAGCAAGATAACTTGCAAAATGTTCTGCCAGTGACTCTTAAAAGGTTTTTGTTCTGGGATCCTTCATCCATTCTTTTCTTCTCCATATGGGAGTCATTTGATTTACTGTGCAGATGGAGAAAAATAAGATGGTTTTTTTTTGACTCAAGGCAGACCAATATTGAGGTGTATCAGAACATAACTGCCTGAGGGCAACTTCTCCTGCATTCCTAGAAGTTTGAGAACTCAGTCTGTGACTTGGCCTGTCAGTGATACTGCTGTGCTGCCTCCCTGCTCCTGTGGGCTGTTGCAGCAGTCTGTGCCAGGTACTTCAGTGAAGCATAGGTGCCCTCTAGTGCTTCTCTGAACTGGTACGCACTGAAAGACACCCTCAGCTTTGTGAGTCTCCCCTTTGTCTGGAGTGCCATCCATCTGCTTTTATCAAATACTAGTAACAAAATAATTTCTCTCTATTGGTGACCTAATGATCTCAAACTTATTATGCATGTTCCCTGTTGCCAGTGAGAAAATGAAAAAATGTAAGAACACCTGTGCAAGGCCCGACCTAAGGTTCATCTCGTCCCATGTCTGACAGCAGCCCAGAGTGGGGATGATATCTTCCTTGCATATTCCCTTAATTTACATTGGTTTGTAGCTCAGGAAATTCCAGAACCAGAGGCAGTAGCTTTGTGTTTAACAGCACTCGATGTGGATGTCAGTTGCCTTTTGAACGCACCCAGGTCAGTTGTGTTGTAGCAAAGGAATCCAGCACCTTAATTGTTCATTGCCTGAAGAAATCTCTTATTTGCTCTGAACAAACAAACCCAGTGTTGTGAAACCAGCTGGAGTCAGGTTTATTTGGAGAAATTGAATGCCTGATCCTCACTCATCCACTCTGTGCCACTTAGCTTTACAGACCTCACCTTCTCTACGTGGTTTTTGAGCTGCAGAGTCCTAGTCTGCACAGTGGACAACTTTGTGCATTTATATTCTTTTCTGTGTGTGAAGTTCAGCTATCTCTGAGACAATGGATAAACAGACTAACATTGCACAGCAGTATCCAAGAAGCAGGTTAATTTGGAGTTTAAATGGTGTCACAAAAATGCTTTCCAGTTTCTATTCCTACAATATTTAGTTTTCTTTTTGGGACTACTGATAGCTGTTGGGCTGATGCGTTAAAAAGAACAAACTACTGCCATTTCTGAGTATAATAATTCAGAACCCGTTCCTGTCCTGTGCTGCTGAAATTGCTCATCAACAGCCTTCCTTTCACCACTTTGTGAACCAGGCAGTGCTGTGCGATCCAGCAGTTCTTGTTTTCACAATCACAATTAACTGGGCGAGTTGGCAGTTTGCTGATGATAAGGCTAACCACCTTTCAGGATCACTTGTGCATTTTAAATAGCACAGATCAGAAGGTAGCCACAGCGGAAGTCTGCAGGCTCTCACCTTCCATGTAATGAACTGGTCATTAATCCTTACAAAATCCAAGGCGAGGCTGTGTGGTCCCTCTGTTTTGCACAGATTGCAACACCAGGTTGCTAAGGTTGCCACTTCCTTTGTCATCAGACCTTTTTTTTTCCTAGCAAAGGCTGTTCTCATTATTTTGCTCAATTGTCCTAATTTTCTCATATCTCTATGTAATATGAGACAGAGGAGAGTAACAAAATAATACCACTAGCATTCCCTTAGGGAATGCTTTGATGCTGTAACAAACAGCTTTGTAAAAAGTCAAAGCTGGCTAATTGAAATATCTGTGTTATCTAATTTAGTATTAAATGAGACGAAAAATTCTTCACTTTGGATATACAGTGGATCACAGGAGAGCTGGCTGGGCAAATGTTGTGTTACTGCCCTGAGAGACACACGAATTACCTAGCCACTTCAGTCTCCAACTGGAGTGTTGCTGTGACACCACATGAGTTTTGAACTGGTGAAGCTGTGCTTTAGTGTCTAAACATAAATGGGGTTATACTCAGTTCTGAGCTTCCCATCACAGTGACGCTGTGGTGTGGAGAATCAGATCTTTTTAACACCTGGTTTTGGTGTGAAAGAAGAGGAGACCTCTGGGAGTGTGTTGGAATATGGATATTAAGGAGGCTATTTAATGCTTTGATACTGCCAGAGAAGTTTTCTCTTGTGTGGCATGCTGTACTCTGAAAACTGTTTCATGAAGTTGCCGTTTGCTCTCTTATTGGTCTGTGTTCCTTCTTTTTTCTCCTCCTTTAGTATTCCTTTCAGGAGGAAGTCCAGAAGAAACCATTGCCCAGTGCTGCCTCCCAGTGTTGTAAGTTAGACTTTATTTATTCTCAATATTTTTCCTCTTTTAGTGTAACCTTACCTTCTTCTCTGGTTAGTTATCAAACGATGGTACATCTGAACAGTATTTGCTTGTTAGAAGTACAAAAATCTCTGTGAAGCCAATAACTTCTTGAGGAGCACAGTTTTTCATAAATGACAAATGTTGGTCTAAAGCTTCTGGTGCTAGAAAGTGAAATCAGGCATTGAATCTTTAACTTGTTTGTGTTGTAATGTGCAATAGGAATGCAAAATTTGTTGAAAGTCACCTAGGTTGTCAGACCTTGTAACATCGACGCAAGTAAGAAAATGCTGAGTTTTTTCATATATCTGTGTCAGGCTATGTTCTCTTTAAACATCACATATTCAATATTATTTTTATAACTTTTTAATAAAATTTGAAGAGGAGGAGAATAGATGGAGACAGGTACTGCCAGAAGCCTTTTAAAATCATAGAATCATAGAATGGTTAGAGTTGGAAGGGACCTTAAAGATCATCAAGTTCCAACCCCTCTGCCATGGGCAGGGACACCTCTCACTAGACCTGGTTGCTCAAAGCCCCATCCAGCCTGGCCTTAAACACTTCCAGGGATGGGGCCTCCACAACTTCCCTGGGTAACCTGTTCCAGTGCCTCACCACCCTCACAGTAAAGAACTTCTTCCTAATATCTAATCTAAATCTCCCCTCTTCCAATTTAAAACCATTACCCCTTGTCCTATCACTAGACTTCCTGACCAAGAGTCCCTCTCCAGCTCTCCTGTAGGCTCCCTTCAGATACTGAAAGGCTGCTATCAGGTCTCCCCGGAGCCTTCTCTTCTCCAGGCTGAACAGCCCCAGCTCTCTCAGCCTGTCCTCATAGGAGAGGTGCTCCATCCCTCTAATCATCTTAGTGGCCCTTCGCTGGACCTGTTCCAACAGTTCGATGTCCTTTCTATGTTGAGGACTCCAGAGCTGGACACAGTACTCCAGGTGGGGTCTCACAAGCGCAGAGTAGAGGGGGAGAATCACCTCCCGTGCCCTGCTGGCCACGCTTCTTTTGATGCAACCCAGGATACGGTTGGCTTTCTGGGCTGCCAGCGCGCACTGCCGGCTCATGTTGAGCTTCTCATCCATGAGCACTCCCAAGTCCTTCTCCTCAGGGCTGCTCTCCAGCCATTCTCTGCCCAGCCTGTATTTATGCCTGGGATTGCCACGTCCCAGGTGTAGGACTCTGCACTTGGCTTGGTTGAACTTCATGCCATTTGCATTAGCCCACCTCTCAAGCCTGTCCAGGTCCCTCTGGATGGCATCCCTTCCCTCCAGTGTGTCAACCGCGCCACCGAGCTTGGTGTCATCGGCAAACTTGCTGAGGGTGCACTCGATCCCACTGTCCATGTCTCCAACAAAGATGTTAAATAGCACTGGTCCCAGTACTGACCCTCGCGGGACACCACTCGTCACTGGCCGCCACGTGGACATTGACCCATTAACCACAACCCTTTGAGTGCGGCCATCCAGCCAGTTCCTTAGCCACCGAGCGGTCCATTCATCCAACCCATGACTCTCCAATTTGGAGACCAGGATGTCATGCGGGACAAATGCACCAGAGGTTTGTGTACTTGATGCCTCATTTCTTTGAAACCACTTTTCAAGGCTGTGTTGATGGATGAAAGATATTTTTACTAATTTCTGCTTATCTCATCTTGCATTTTTTTATGCTTCTGAAAACATGGATGGAAAAATTACCTACGACGCACTGTATCTGATGGTCTGCAAAATTAGATTTCTGAAACACTGCTTTTGGCGTATAATAGATGAAAGCTCAATGATGTCTCTTATGAATGTCTTATCTACTTCTGGCAACAGCATTAATAAAATTCAAGTCTCATAATATAAACAAATCTTTTATCCTGTACTTCAAATCCTATAAGATGTGCATATTACACTTTGCAAGCAGTTTATCCGTTAGGCGGATTACAGGATCTCTACAAAATGGTTAACATTCGGAAACGTTAATTACTTTTTACCTTTTTTGAGTAGAATTAATCTATCTGTACACTGGTTTTATGTTATCTTAAAATTATCTGCAACAAAACATGGACATTAACCAATTGCATAAGAAATCTGAATGTGTTGTGTAGCTGGAACATGTACAAAGCTATGTGGAAGTATTCCAGCAGTGGTACCCTACGTAACACCAAATGTGTCCTCCACTTTTTTTTAAAAGAGTGTATGTAAGGAATAAAGTGGGTTTTTTTTCTAGTTTGTTTTTAAATAGTCAGGAGAGTACAATGTATTTGTAGGGCTACAAATAAGAAATGTTGTTAGAGAAACGAATATTTGACTAAATCATACTAGCACAGTGTGCCCTAATGCCAAAAGATCAAAGAAAACAGTTTGATCTGAAGTGTTCCAGAAATTAATGTGTTGTGTGCTGAAATGACTTCTCTGGCTATGTGCCCTGGACTTTGCTTTTGTTCGAGAGAGGCTGGTTTGATTGACTCTTCTAAGTATTGGGATGTATGGGGAAATGGGGAGGAATTCTTCTGCACAGGGAAAGTAGCTGCACCTGTTCCCACAGCACGGTGCTTTTGCATCTCAGGCTCTCGTAGCCGGTTTCTACCCTGGAGGACCAGCTCGGCTCCTGCAAATGGACATAGTTAAGAGTAGAACTGCAGCTGCCCCTTTTGTGTTGCCTGTTCGTAGCCTGCATCTTGCTAGAAAGTGACCTTTTACAGTAATTACTTGAAGGCCCCTGGTTTGAACAGTTAATATTGCGTAAGAATTAATCATCCGTGGGATTAAAAAACTCATCAGAACTGATGTTAAATATTTCATAGCAGTATATGATTAATGTATTTAAGACTTTTCTAGCAATTCAATAAAACTTGTGGCACTGCGTGTACTTTTGCTTATCTATTGCCTGCAAGTATGCAACATCTATGAATATCTGATTGCTTAGACGGACAAATACAAAATAGACATTTAATTTAGAAGTACTTTGGAAAAATGACCTCTGCCTGCGTCAGACTGTGCATAAGAATTGTAAGCTTGCCTGAATTTAGCATGGTCCTTTGGAACTCAGGAATTCAACCCAGAAGATGCATTGATTGTGTCTCTGTTGAAAGCTGACCTGACCTTTGTATATGACACAGGAACTCAACCACCTTTTACAGAGGGGCAGGGTGGGTGTCCTTCCCTAAACTAAAACATGTTGGGTTCAGAGTGTTGCTGCTTACCATGTGGATACATAATTGATAGATACATTTGTAGTTATAATAAAAATATCCTCAAGAATGTTTGTAAGACTCATCCAATTTTCCATCACGATATGCTAGATGAGATGTGATCGCTGCTGGGGGCAGGACACAATCAGCTGGACAACAGATTAGGTATCTAGAAGGAGCAAAAAACCTCCTGAATGTGCGTAGGTTTTGCCACATAAGAATATCTTCCCAAATCCTAAAAAACATGAAGTTATTGTGAAACCTGATGCAGCAAAACGCTCCACATATACCAGTATTTCTTGAAATGCAAGCTAACTGCACATGCCAGTGGTGTCCTGCTTAGCCCTCTTGCATCTCTCAGAAGACACTTCTAGCTGCTTTAGTCTAGCTAGAGAAAATCCTACTGCAGCAGGCAAGGTCAGGTTCATTAAATGGGGAAGTGCATGTCCTTACACGTTAAAATTAGATTATCTTTCTGCCCCGTTCTGCTTCTATGTTTTCCATATGTATCTCTTCCCTTTCCCGAACTACCTTTTCTTATTTCCCCTTCTCCTGCACGAGTGCAACTTGTTCTGTTATTTACCGTGCAGAGGGAGGGGGAGAAGGATGGAGCAGGGTGTGAGAGAAGAAAGCTGGGCTGTGTCTGAAAGTCAGCATCTCATCTGTGAGGGTGGGTTTTCATCTCTGGTTGTGTGTGGGCTGCTGACTTGGCTTGGTGCCATGGGAAATCTCAGCCAGGCGAGGTGCTCCAATTTTTCTGGAGATTATGGAGCTTTCAGGCTTGCTTTCACAGTCTCAAATGCTGCTTTGTTCTTACAAGTATCTGACCCATGACTTTTGAGGTAATGTGGAGTTCGGGCTTCCTACCTATCCTTAAATGAAGCAGGTGGGTCTGTTCATGTACATGCAGGCTCTTCTAAACCCTACTTATTTTGGCACTTCCTGCCTCTTCCTTCTATCACACTTACCCATTTCATTTTTACCTCTCAGCTTCTTGCTTCCCTGTGTATTTCTCCTGTCCCAGAAAGATCACATGCTTCCAGTTGATTTAACTTTCAGTCATCCTAAGGAATAAGCAAGGCACTGTAGTGCCCATGGATCCAGTTTTGTTTGCATTTCTATTAAATGTAATCATAATTCTTAATTTCCTGGTGCCTTTTTGTTGGATAACTGCACTGTCCTTATGTTGGCTTTTACCCATAACCTGGAATTGAATGTAAATTAAAAAGAAAGCAAGCTTTTACTGTCTGGAAATTCGCTTTAAATGAAGCAGATTGAAAAATTGTTATTTGATTACTTTGGCATTCATTGAGTCAATAAGCTCTAAGTTATTTATTGTGGTAAGTATAGATTTATTTTCCTTGTATGCTCAAGATCATTTCTGGCAACATAAAAGTTCATTATAATCCATAAGTGAGTCACTCTGTCAGTATTTTAAATGCAGCTCTAACTTGGAGCAGACACTGTGCAAACTGGAGAGATAAAGTTATTCTGTATCTTTTGTGGAAAAGATTTGGCAGTCTTTGTTAATAACAGCTACTGTAAATACTGACCTACAGCTTTTGTCAGGGAGTTTACGAATCTGGGAGAGAGCAGGTTTGTTCAGTATGATTCTCAGAAAAGATAACCTAAGTGCCACTGAATCAACCAGTTATGTCTGTCCTCTTATCTTTGGTAATGTTTCTGAGAATGCTTTATTATCGCTTCTCAGCACAGGTTTTTTCTCTTCTACTTCCTTGAGTCTGAGGTGTGGCTTTTTTCACAGTAAGACCCTGATGGACCACAGCACACCATAGTTCTGTTTTGCATGTTTCTTGCTCTGTAAAATCCCTCTCTACCAGGGCTGTGGATTTGGATGGTTTTTATTGTGGGTTTTATAGGGTTTCTTTTCAGAAGAAGGTAGATCTGTTGCTTGGCTCTAGATTGTGAGTTGATGCAACAAGGAAAAAAAAAACTTTTCTGAAACACTTATGCCAGCAAAAAACCACAAAGTTAGCCTGTGCTTGGTCTGCCAGAAGATGAGAGAGAAAGGGGTAAGGAGCATCTTCTCCAGGAGAGTAAGAAGGAACCCTGAATGCTATCTGGAGTGTGTGTGCACATGCATGCAGGAAAAAAATGATACAACTTTGTTGTAGATACATGAGCAGGCAGCCTTCTAACTACTTAAAAGCTGGCAAAACATTTTATACACGTTTTGAGAATGCATGTCATTCGATGGCAGAACAATTTGTTGTATTGACCTTTCTTTCCCATGAACATTGGAAGACCTCTATTTCTGCAAAATGCATAAGGCAAAATTCTGTTAATATACACAAATTCACTACTAGTTCAAAAGTACCAAAAGCTGACTTTGAGAGGCTTCATGCCTGATGCCCGTTAGCTCTCTTTTTATGAACTCAGATTCCACTGATGCATCAGGAAGGCGTGAGCCTTGTGCTGCATGCACTGCCTCTGATGCTGAGGTTACCGTGCTTTCTGTGGCACTGATGAGGTGCTTTGTCTGCTAAAAAGCCAGATGACTGCCTTCTCTGCCCCCAACTCCTCAGCAAGCCCAGATGACGTCCACGCTAATTTTGTGTCGAGGGTGCTGCACTGTGGGTACTAGCATCTTTATGCTGCCACTGGCTTGGACCTATCAAACCCTGCTGCTAAGATTTCCACCGTGCAGATGGTGAGGTTCTAGCAGAAGCGGTGGTACTGAGTGCACAGGTCTGGGCAGGCCGCGGCTCCAGGACAGCTGGGTAAAGCTCTGGCTTAAAGAGCTTAGTTGGCAGAATGTGCATTGCAGCCTATTTTTGTGGAATGAAGTCACAGCCACCCAAGGTTATGTGTGCACTCGTTTGAGCACGCCATCTTGTGCTGTTGTTGAATTCTGTGATTTATTCTAGTCAAAGATGATGTTGGCTGCCATCCACCGGCGTTCAACTGGGTGAACTGACCCTATGTCAGCAAATGCGCTGGAACAGCATCCTGTTTAAGAGATTATTATTTTTTTTTCTCTTTGCTAACAGTATATAAAACAATCATCTGCTATACCAGGCTCTCAAGGTGAGGCAGACTCAAAATGTTTTAAGCAGGCCACAACTTAACCATCTTAATTGTTCATGGATTGTTGTTATTCATTCAGTTGGATCATGCAGTTGTTCATGATCTGTAATAGTGCATTGGCAGGCAGCATAGCTGGCTGTGATTGCTGGGAGGTGATACTGCCCTGCTTGTTGTAGAGATGTGTGCTACACATCTAGATTCTTGCTGGTTTTTTGTTTTTTTTTTTTTTTTTGGTTACCAACCTGCTTCTGCACTTAGAAACAACAGAGGTCAGCAGCTACCTAGGGCACCTCTAGGTCAGGCCAGTTTGGGAAGAGCGAGGGAGAAGTCAATGATTGTTTTACCCTTCTCAAGGGCAGGTGACGCTACAGATACTGCTGTAGTCACTGAGAAGCTGAGCTCTAGTAAAAGTAGAACTAGTGGCCACAGTGCAAATGGTAAGCCTTGCAACAGTCCTCAAAGAATGTTGAGTGTAAGTGTAATTCAAAACAGGACACCTGAATGACTTTTTTATTTATTTAATTAAGCTAGGCAGAGGAAAAAATACTCTAGTCTGTACAAGTGAAAGCATTGTATGGGCTGTTTCGTGGTACTTTGCTGCTGCGCTGGGAAAGCAAATTTCTTGTCCTCACTGCTTCTGGGTGGCTGGCAGCTCCTGTTCCTTTTTCTTTAGGATAAATCCCATCTAGGAGACTTACTTTTTGGGGCTTTGCGGTACTCACTGCCTGGGCTGGCTGAAGGCATGATAGGTCTGCTCGAAGCAATGCAGATTCAAGGTCTTACTCTAAAATGCCTGCCTGCATTTTTAGGATAAAGCTGCTACTTCAGGACTGGATTTGCCTAAGTAAAAGTACTCAGCAAATGGAAGTTAAAAATAAAAAAACACCCTGACTGTATATGCTGAACACTGTTAGTGCTCATATGTGTCAGTATAACCAGTGATCACAAAAAGTAAATGCTGAGTTAATCACTCTAGGTTTCAAAATTGTTTAGTGTTCTTCATGAATACTGCTTTTTTTTCTGGTGGGGATTTTTTTTAAAGTCTCTGAAACTTTATCAGTCATCCTTTAATGCCATAGCAATAAGAGAAAATTAATTTGAATTTTGTTACCACAGTGGAATATAACCTTTTAAAAAGTTAGATTAAAAATTCAAAACTGATAGAAAAATTGTTGCTCAACTTTATACACAAGCCATAAATGTGTCCTTAAGCAATGAGGCTTGTACTGAAAGTCCAAGATTGAAAATCAGAAAAAAAGGCAACAAATCTTTTATCTCAGCTGCTGTAGAACATTATAGTGCTCTTTGCTGTATACATACCTGTAATGTTAGGTGATCCGCCATAATCCAAAATTCTATCTCATGAGGAGTATATAAAACTTTTGCTGGTTCTTGTGTTTCCATCTCTTAGCCAAATAGTCTGTGTGAATCAGTAGTCCAGAAGTTTGTAAGATGAGACAGCTGTGTTGGGTATTAGTGCAGTGACAGAAACATTACAGTTTTTCCATTGTAAATTAAGTGGCAATCTGCCCGATTCTTTTTACTGTGGTTATTCATGAGTTGCACAAGCTTGTAATAACTTAGTGGATACTCTTGATGATTTGTCGGTGATCCAAGCCCTGCTTAAATTCTCAGCTGTCAATCTGATTTTGTTTAGCCAGAGTAAAGGTGGACAAGAAGTGACATTTCATTCAGTGAAATAAAACACTCTAAAATTTCAGCATAAGATGAATGGTAAACTGGAGTAAAATGTGGTGAAAAAGCGGGAGTAGTGAACAAGGAGAGTACTCTAGTGCCTGTTCTTGTCTCTGTGAGCTCTTTCTGGCTTGTTTCCCTTCTGTGCTTTCGCATCTCCTTTTGGGTAGAGGTCCTAGCCCTCACCTGTGGAGTTCCAAAACTGAACAGGAGATTGTGGTACTTGTTACGAAGCCCTCTTGGTCATGCTGCTTACTGAAAACTTGATTTTTGTTATAAAAAGCTATTCAATGTTTGTTTTGTATTTTAGAAGTTTATTCCACTACAATACCACGTTTAATTTGAGGAACTACCTTGAATACTGGAAGATTCATTTTTATGGAATCTGAGATCTGTGCGCACTGTGTTGAGGGTCTTGGGGAAGCAGGAGACTTATTAAACCTAGAAGAACTGACCAGGACCTTCCCTGCACTGTTTACATTCTATAAACAGTACTTTATCATCACCAAATATAGTATAATTTCCTGAGCTCAGTTTACTTTTATAAACCTGTTTAGGTGCTCTCTGTCTCCGCGCAGCATGGGATATAACAGGAGGATTAAATAATTTATCAGCATAACTGTAAGCAGTGGACAACAGTAAACAATAAAGTTCTGACAGGGATAGTAGGTCCAAGTCGCTCTCAGAGACTTGTAAACAGACATGAAACAAAATGGCACTCAGGCAATCAAATTAGCCTGCATTAAAAATTTGGAATATTCTACTTTTATTCAGTGTCCCTGCTGATCCAGGCTTAACAGTGTGAAGTGGGGAGGAGTTCCTCCTTGAATAGTTGCATAATTGAGACACAGAACAAGCATATGTTATGTTCAGCTTACTGTAGGAACTTAGATGTGCTTTATAAAATGTGTTAATGACAAGAATGCTGTAGCTTCCAAGGCACCAGGCTGCTGGCATTGCATAGTCCTTAATTGGAGGTTTATATAAAACCTCATTTTTTCAGTACTGAAACTTATGAATACAAAATAACGTGATAACCAAGACACACAGTGTTGGTATTTAAGAGCATACAGAGTAACTAGTCTGACTTGTCTGTGTCATCTGTTCCAGTGTTAATGTGTGTTGTTGTCATATGTTTTTAGAACTACAACTTTCCATTTTGTATCTGTCTGGACTTCTTGCCGTTTTCAATTCAATTTTGTAGAGAATTAAATTTGTTCCCAAAGGTGATCTGGAAGGGATTTTTTCTTAACAAACTGAGGTTATGCATATTATTTTTATGAAGCAGAAAAACGACTTGAAAAGGCTAAAAAGAAATTCTGTTTTCATTAACCTTCAAAATATCAAGACTGTCAGCCCAGGTCTTCTGCGATTATGCTGAAGGACTGAGATATATACTGTTAACTCCTGAATCTTAAATTAAGCAGCATATGTGTTGAATCTTTAATAAATTCATCTTTTTTCCAGAATGTTAGATGCTGAAGTGAAGTGGGTGTTAAGTAAAAACAAACAAAAGTGGAGGTTTGAGATTCTGGTTTAAAATCCCTTGCTCTCTGTTATTGCCTCTCTTTCTGTTTGCTCCTACAGCATTGCCTTCCCAGTTGGTCTTAGCTGTAGCGTGCCCCGGTTAGTCAAGACTCAACTTCTCAGTGTGAGAAAACTTGCAGGGTAAGGAGCTGGTGTCTAAAGGCACCTACTCTTCTCTCCACTCTTCCCTGCTTGGCATTGTCTGCTATTTGCCTTGGGAATGGCAATAATAGTCTCTCATCTGCTTTTGAAAACTTGTGTGGTTTCCATGCTGTTTGTAAGGAACTTGGTAGTGGTAGGGTGGACAGGTAGCCAGTAGGTGGTTCAGGGATATCACTGTTTGAGGACTGTTGTCTATGGGAAGTGGTAATGCTTCTCCTCTAGGGACATGCCTCGTTATCTGTGAGGCTTGCTTTTAGCACTTGGTGATTTTCTCCGTGTTGCAGTTTGAAACTGCGAGTAGCATTGTGCCAACCATTGGATCATTTACTGTCAAGGAAAGAAGGGCTAGGAACAGTCCGAGCTGGTTTTGGGCATCAGGCTTACTGTTTTCCCATAAAGAGCCATTGATTTCCTCTGCATGGATTACAGTAGTTTGTGCTGAGGTTTGTGCAGAGGTTGTCAATGTGGGAGTTTTGTCTTTGGGAAAAGGTAAGCTCCATTTCCTCTGTAGTTTTTATGATCTGCATACTGGTTTTGGAAATCTATAGTTTCTTCTGATACTTCTTCCCCAGTTGTTTTGGGACATTGTATGTGTATTCTTTTATGAATAATGACGTGGGTTTAACTAGCAGGTAGTCTGAGTGCAATAATGTGCCACTGCAGATTTTTTTCTGGATCTTTAATAGTAATTCAGGCTGCAAATGCCTGAATGTTGGCTTCCTTTGCCTCTTGCTGTTTACCTGAGATAGGAACCTTTTGATGGAAGGAGGTGCTGAGGTTGCTGTCACATGTGTTAGTGGCTTGAGATTTTCAGGAGTGAGATACATGGAGATACATTAATAGGAAATTATCTTCTCTTTACTGTGAACTATTTATTATAGCAAATTAAAGCTCAGTGTAGAGGTCTGTCAGCTTCTTGCTCTTTTTCCTCAGCCTCTGTCCATGTCCTTCACTGGTGCTCCAGCTCTCCCCACCACATGTTTACATATCCTTTCTTCTGGTTGTTTCCCCTTCTCATCTTACTTTGCTGTGTGTGTTTTACTTCTCTTTTCTTTGCTAGGTTGGATGTGTATTCCTCTTTCTCCTCTCCTTTTCCCCTGAAAAACACTCAGGCCTCTTTCAAAGCTGATCATTAGGCAATCTGTCAATTTTTTTTTTCTCAAAAAAAAAAAAAAAAAAAGGCAAGCCTGAGATGACAGCCCTGTGTTGGGGGTCAACTAAATGCTGGCTGGTGGATCCCGGCAGGCTTCTGATCCATCTGGTTAGGTCTTCATCTCGCCAGTGTGGCTGGCTCAGGTGTATTGTCCAAGTGATGGCGTGTCGGGCTTGCAGCTGCAGACTAGGGAAGCAGCATTTGTCGTGTCTCAGACAGTAGTCTGCTGGTGCTTGACTCTGGACTTCAGTTGTTGTCGCTTGTTAAGTTGTGTTAACAAGAAAAAAAGTTTTTATTTGTTGTTCCTGTAGGCAAGAGAGGAATAATCCTTTTATACTCTGTGGAAACTGCATGTATTCAGCATTATGCCAGCATAATAAATGGTTCTTTCTAAATCAACCTGGGAAAAAATATAATTGAATTTGTTCTGTGCATGTACTTGGTCAAAGCTGCTTCATTTAATTTGGATTTGTTTATTGCCTGCTGCACTTACACCTCAACACTCCTGTAAACGTCACTTTTTTTAGGTATTTTTTACCCACCGTCTTCTAGAAATTCTGGTTCTGAAGCTTTTCTTGGAATTGCAACCTCTGTTAATACTTCCAAGGTGCTTTGCGGATTGTGTGTGGTACTTTGTTGCCTCCATCATACTGAATGTGGCCTTGGGGTGGCAACATAGATATTCACAAGTAATAACTTGGCTGTCTTACCAACTTGCAGTTTAGCTTTAGGATGAGTTTGTTGTCACCTTTAATTTTAACATGGACAGATTTGCTTACTGTTGTAGACTTAACCTGTGACTATTTGCATCCTTAGGATGGTGAGAGAGAGGGTTTTCTACCAGTGTATATATCTGGCTAACAAAGTACTCTTCACTTAATGCTAGTGTATACGCACGCAGAGTTTTCCACACTATTACTGCTAGCGTGGAGCTTTCACCACGGGCTTAACTTTGTTCTGGGAAAGGGGCAGAACTGGCAATGTAGCAACTTTTGCCACTTGAATTGCACAGTTAGCTTAGAACCAGATTCTGCTCTTAACTGGACTCTGGTTTCTGGGGCATTCTGTCTGTAATCCTGATTATGTGTGTGCTAGGAAATACAGTGTTTAACTGCTCTTACTAAGGTGTTGATAATTATTTTGTCTACTTGTGTTAATAAATGCGTGATTGCTTGATTATTCCTAGAGCTTATAGTGTTCTTAATCTTCAGAACGTCTTCTAAGCAAACTGGACAGTGAAGAGTAAGCCCCAAAATAAATTTAATGCTGTATTTATAACGAAAAATATCTCTTGCAGTTTCAACCTCACAATCTATAAGTCATTTTAAATACCTGAAATGTATGCTTGTGGTTTGTTTTTCTAAGCTTTCTTTTTCCATTCCTATTCTTTGCTGCCATTTGTGTTACATGCAGGCAACTGGAGTTATTTCGGATGGGGAGAGCAGCTGAGTATGTAACAGTTTGATTTCTTGCAAGTTTTCTGATCCTATAATGATGCAGCATGCTCTGATACAAGGAAAGTGGAAATATTCATGCATATAAAAAATCTGTTCCATTGTATTTTCTTTTACTTTCACTGAATCTTCATATTTGCTTGGATGGCTGTCCGTTGTTTTCACTGTTTTTTTGTTTTGGCCATGTTTTAAATGAGTTGTTTGTGCCTTTTACTGGAATTTGAGGATAAGAAGGAAGAATTGGACTGTTCTTATTTTCCTGTAAAGATGATTCTCTTTTCCTACTTTTGTGTTGGTCTTCATATCCACATAACCCCAAGTCAATGTTTGGAGTTTTTTCCCCCTGAAAAACACGGGAATCTGTAGTGATTATTTTACTAAGGTGCAAAGATATGTCTGAAGTGATCACAGGCATTCCAAACACTACATATAGGAGCAGATCTGAAAGCAGAAATGGCTGGTGGACAGAAGTGGGACAGAGGGTTGTAGGTATTGTAGCACATTCAAGCTCATTGAGACAGTATCATGGCAAAAGTGCTAGGGTTTTGCTTTAACTAGTGCTTAGCATCCTTGCAAAGCTAAAACAGATACTGCAGCCCTCTGTGATACGTAGAGCCGATGCCCACACATGACGACTGGTGTGTGAACTCTTGCAGAAGCCACACAACTCAGTTTTTTGTTAATTTTTCCAAAAAAACGTGTGTCTTTGCTTTCTGGAAGTCTCACAAGTTCTAACAGGCATGGCTTCTGCTTAAGCTACAGTGCCTGGCTTCTACTGTGGGACCTGCAAAGATTGATCTGTCGGTGTTAAAACAAACATATCTGTTCCTGGTCTTGAAAAAAGAGTGAAGGTGTTGCTGAGGGGGGCATGCAAAGAAAGGTGACTGTGACCACTGCCAGCAGGGAGGAGATTCTGCCTGATGCTTTTCCTTTTTTGACATAGTGCAATTTGAAGAGGACACTCTTACTGCAGTCAAATAACTTCAGGCTCATGTCCAGCTAACGTTATAGTGCATTTTACAGATGGACCTGTAGTGCATTTTAGAAGTCTTCTACCAGTGACTTCCCAGTTTCTCCTCCCACAACATCTGTTTGTCCTCCTTGTTCTGCTGTCTTTGATCAGGACATAAGTTCTTTGGGCATCAACAGTGTTGACCAACCTCCTCATGCTGTCAGTGTTGGGTGTCTCAATTGTTTGAGGCTATTCTCAGAGGTGTGATAGAGTAACTGACAACTAACTAAACTTTTGTATGCTACTAAAACAAAGATTAGTGTCCTAAATAGCTTGCTTTATTCCCCAATTTTGTGTGTTTGGGAGGGAAACAAGGTCAGTCGGGGGTTGTTAGGAGGGTTGTACAGAGTGTGTTTCTCCTGTTTATCTGGAGTGTTGGCGTGTGGTCATTTTGCTTTAAAAGGTGCTTGTATTCATGGAGCTCCCTCCCTCCCTCCCTCTACTTCATCCTTCCTGTGCCAACCTCTTTGCAATCATGCAGGCATCCTTATAGGTAGGCTTTGGCAAGTGCTGATGTCTCCAAGTGATCTCCTTTAGCTTGATGATGTAACGAAAAATATATTTCTAATTGTAAACTTACGACAGCAACTGAGAAGGAAGGAGTAGATACAGCATGTTTGTAGCTGGAAGGCATTTTCCTGGTGAGAGATTCTTAGAAGAGGAGTGTGGCAGCCCAGAGCCTTGCTAGTGGTGCAGAGGGCACTTTAGAAAAGGGCCATCTTGTGCTGCTGACCTGGTTTCATTTTGGGAACGGGAAAGACTTAAAGGAGTGGGGTAGATGTTCAGGGCAATCTTTGCACTTCAGATCGTCAGTCCAGTTCTTGGCTGTTGGATGTTTCAGCAGCAGAAAGTATTTTCAAGTGAGAAAACAAGGTTATGGAAGCTCTTCAACTGAAGATTGAATATTGCTAACTTGCTGTCTTAAAATTACGCAGATTTCTAATGTATTTTTGAAGTGGTCAGGGCAATAGGATGGACTAATGACCTGCAAAGTTGCACTTAAATAATACTCCAAACCTATGAGTTTTTAGCCTGGAGAGCTATGGAAGAGCCTCAAAAACATGCTCTTGTATCCTTTTGAGTCCCCTCCTTCTTATTTCAGTAGTCCTCTTTAGCATGCATTATGAATATAAGATTTCAGAAAGTGTACATGATTATCAGAAGTGACTGGTGGTTCAGCAGACGATGAAGTACTGGGATCTGAAACTTAAGGAAGTAAGTTGTTGGCAGCTGTTGCGAAAAGCAATTTAAATGGATGAAGGGTGGGGAAGGTGAGTTGCAAAAGCCCTGGTGCGGAGCTGGCAGGGATATCTTCTGGACTTGGACTGGAAGTCATTCCTTCAACTAGTACACTTTCTTCTCTTCTACCCTTCTTGGTGGTTTATTTTGGTGAAGTACTGAGGATTTGGGGATACAGAACTTCAAATGAACCACCTTCTTCCCAAGTGCCTGAGTGTGCTGCACTTGCTGCTTTTGTCCAAGTTTTTGCTTAAGTTTTTGGGGGATAACTGAGCTTAGGGACTGGTGATTCTCTGATTCCATGACCCCAGCTCTCAGTGGCTGATGAGACATCACTGCTAGAAAAGCAGGACACAATTTCAACTGAATTGTAACCTTTTGAGGGGAGCTCCTGCTGTGGATTGGGACCTTAGAACAACAAAACCACTTCTGAAAGTGCGTTCATCCAGCCACCTGTAATACTCATGCTGTTAGCTTTCCTTCCTGTCCTGAAGCCTCATGTAAAGAATGTTGCCAGAGGTTAGATGCGACTGGTAGAGCTGGCACGACAGGACTGTATGAAGTGGTTTTGAGGTCGGTATATTAAAAATTAAATGTGTTCTGCCTGACAACAGTGTAATAACTTCTGGAGGCAGGAGTGGGGAAGAATAACAAGGTTTCCAAGAGATGGTTTGTTTCAGAGAAGCTATCTTCCCTTCTTGATTTTTTTTTTTTTCCCCCACTCTTTGTAAAATCCTACTGTGTGATGTGACTGTCCAATGGGTTTTCTTCTTATGCTGCCTATATGCATGAATATTCAATATTAAACATGAACAGCATGCTTCTGCCCTGCCCTTTCAGCCTTACCCCACACTCTCTACACAGTGGATTCAGCAATAAAGAAACAGTTTTCATCCCTGAAGA
Source organism: Chionis minor (assembly GCA_013398295.1). Taxonomy (NCBI): domain Eukaryota; kingdom Metazoa; phylum Chordata; class Aves; order Charadriiformes; family Chionidae; genus Chionis; species Chionis minor. The sequence continues at coordinate 349,051 of VZSF01002613.1, read as the reverse complement.
ACTCTGGTACATGCGAAATATCTCAAACTGTGATAAAACAATTGCAGACTTCGTATGTTTATTGTTATGTATCTTATTATTAATTAAGCGATCTTCAGGGACTAAGGCTAAGCTACAGCTTCCCATATGGAAGCCTTGGTGTGTCGTCTGCTTGAAGAAGATAGCGCTTGAATTTATCACACCATGTGTTTTGTGAGGGATATTTTGCTGAAACATGGGCTGTAGTGCCTGGCCCCTCCTTTTGAAGGGATGCTGCATCCCCAAAGCTGCTTCTGCACATTCTTGTCAGTCTCTTGCTTAAATAAAACTTGTCGAGTATGTTAATGAATGGGATCATCACCATGCATACATTTCACAGTATGCTTTCTAGCAAAGGTAATATGTGCTCTAAGCTGTATATGGGCCAGGTTTTGGTGCTTTTAGTCAAGCTGAGCAATGTCTTTATTTGTGAACACTTCTGTTTAATAAAGTGAGATTGCTTATAGGGTAGGTGCAATTCAGCATGAATAAGAGTTTCTGGAGTTGCCCCTTATTTATGAGTCAGTTGAGAATTTCTGCCCGATATTAACATCTATAAATGCTGTAGGTGCATGGCACAAATGTCATGGAAATAATGAGTTCCTGCTTCATTGATGTTTGTGGTAGCTGGAGCCGTGCATCTTTTGAACATGTCACTAGGGAGTGTCATGATCTCTAAGACTTCCTCGTGCTAAACACTAGTAAGAACGGGGAGAAATTCTGGTGCCACCTTTTATAAACAAATATGCTGTAAATGTTTGATTAACATTTGGCTAATCAGTTCTTTTTAGATGTTGCTTAGAGATACTGTGGTTGATACGGGAAATCTTCATTTGGTGGTGTGGAGGTGAGATGTGGGGACTGGTTATCAAGTCCAGATAATCTTCTGCAACAGTCTGATCAGGGAATTGTGAAAATTTTGAGCTTATTGGTAAGGCAGAAGTTGCTGACCCAGAGAAGCTATGTCCTGCTTCCTGCTGCCTACTAACCGTTGGACTCATGTTTTTTACCAGATCCTGAACCTGTAACTTAGCTGGGCTGCCTTAAGCCCCTGCAAGTGCTTATAATGATTATGCAGCCACAGCTGGAAGAACTTTGCATCACACCAGAGTTAGGCTTTACCTTAAATGAGAGTTATATCTGATGGGAAGAAGAAATTGGTTGAACAGCACAGTGAGACATTAGAAAGCTCTCTGAAATACTGTTTCTGGCCTAATAAGAGTAATTATTGTGCATTAGGGGGAAATGGCTCAAGTGTTCATCAAAGACATTGCTCAGCTGAATAATAGCTCATTATCCTGCTGAGCATGGGGTGTGTTTTGTGGTCTACAAATAGATCAGCCCTTGGTCCACAGACGGGAAATGGCGCTTCTCAGAGCGGTTTGACACTTTGGCATGTCAAATCATTTTTGTGTAGCACATCTTGGGTGTTTCTCCGAAGTGCTGAACTGTAATACAATTGATGGACATTGTGCTTTTAATAAAGCTAAATAAAGCACTGTATGATTGCTGTTCATTTCTATTCAATTGACTAGAGATTGACAAGAACTATGCAGCATTTAAACTACTAAAAAGCAGGAGGCTTAACTCCATTTTCGGTGCGGACAATCAAATTGAATTGATTGTACTTGAGAACAGAGATGAGCTTTTTCAAGTGGTCTATGTCTTACAGACATGTTTTCTGCTTGGAGTTGTTTTCTACTCTTCCATCCACTTTAGGGAACTGATAAATCTTACTCCATTGGGAAGGAACTGAAAAGATCATTAAGAACGAACTTTTCTTTGGATTAAAAAAATGGAAATTGAATAGGAGGTGTTGGAAGTGCCAGTGGAAGAAAAAGCTGTTCCTTGATGTTGCGTTCCATCTCCTTGGAATTTCAGCAGTAAAATTCAGGTTTCTTTAAGGATCTGGCATGGAAAGAGCACTTTCACTATATTGTTCGGCCTCATGGTGAATGGCTGTGTAGGGCAGATACCATTGTATAACCTGCCAGAGGGGGCTTTAATTTGATTGTCCGTTTTAAACAGGTTTTTGGTGGCAGAGACAGTGAATAATGGCTTATCCTTATTTTCTTCTGATTCAAGCATGTTAATGGTGCACTCCAGTTCTGTACAGTGTGTGTATTTCACTTTAAGCTTGCAAAAAATAACCTTTTATTCTGCACAGCCAAACACAGCTGTACATCAATATTGTATTTTTGATACCTTTCCTTGGGTTCCCTTATTCTGAAGGATTAGCAGGCAGAAGTGTTTCTGCAGGGAGAGGGACTCATTGGAAAGGAGCTTTTTCCTTTCGGAAGGCTGTCATTAGTGTTGACTACTAAACTTAAGCTGATGTACCTCCATGTTAAATGTAGCATTTTTTCCCCTAGAAGTAGTAGTATAATTGTTTGTAAGCAGAGCTGCTCTTCTAGTTCTGATTTTCCTATCGAGTGCTTTTCATTAGTTTCTTTTAACTTAAACCAATACTTTTGGGAAAAAAAAAAAATCAGAACCCAAAAGTACTGGTTAAGGATGCTGAGAAGAGGAGATAGTATTACAGTTTAAAGGTTGAAAAGTTACATGGAAAGAGCTCCTTTCCATAAAGGAATGTTTCTCTTTTGGGTGGTTTCCTTTTTCCGCCCAACTTGTAAATGTTCATTTTGGCAGCAGCAAAGAACCTGAAACTTTGGGTGTTGGAGTTTTTTGTTTATCTTACATAAACTGTCTTAATCTGCTTACTAGGAGTGACTGAAAAGAAATAAACTCCTGTAACAGGAAGTGGGAAAGGAGAGTATAGAGGCTATTGCAGGAGTTCTGTGGTACATGCTTGAGAGAACTGGAGGTTATAACCAGCTACCAGATGGAGATACCCCATAGCAGAGATGGCATTTTTTGCCATTCTTTAAAAATTAAATGGGCTTCAGTGCCCCAGCGAGGCAACTTGGGAGCTGTGCCCTTAACTGCTTTTGCTTCTTAGCCTTTGAAGATGCTGACAGCGCTGTGGATGATCGAGACAGCGACTACCGCAGTGAGACCAGTAACAGCATTCCTCTTCTGTACCACACGACGGCGCAGCCCAATGCCTCTGTGCACCAGTTCACTGTACCGTCACGCCTGCAGCAGCAAGGGGTCTTGCGGGAATCCTGTGCTGACTCCCTGCAAAGTTATGATCTGGATTATCGGGAGCATGTGGCCGTCAGGTGGGTGTTGTCTTCTGGGTAGCATTTCTTTTCCCGTTGATTTTCCATAGCAGATCCTGAAGGTGCCGTGCTAGCAGAAGAGAGCAGCTCAAGGGCTCCGAAAGGCTTCTGGTAGGAAGGTGTTACATATTTTTTTAACACTGGGACTCTGCTTTGAATCAGGAAAAACCCATAGGGCTATGTATTACACTACATCTGTCAGTTTATTGAATTAACCTTTTAAAGATACGCTCAACTCTGAGGTTACTTATTCTTGGTTCTACTTTCACCTTACCTTTTGAACGCCAGAGCACTGGGTAACTAGTTGTGCTAGTACCATTGTGTGGGTATGCCTTCCAAGCCGTACTAAAGAGCATATTCAAGAAGAAGGTCTATGACCAACTAGATTTATTTTTTTTTCCCTGTTATCATGTAAAACTGTTGAATAGTGTGGTTTCTCCTTTGGTTTCCTTTGAGCTGTGTCAAAGATTATTTGCCCTAAATTAGCTTTTTTGACCATAAATCAGTAGTTTCACAACTGCTTTTACCTTTTTTTAAAATATTAAGCATTGCAGCATTAACTTACCAGGACCAATGGCTGTGAATTAGAGCTAGTTGTGCTGGGAACTGTAGAAACTTTCAAAACTGCTGTTCCAAATAAAGAATGAGTTAAGTGTAAGGGGAAAGCAGAAGAACTTGGACAGTGCTGGTCAGCTTGGTAAGAATGGGCATGTAGAACAGGCCATGCTGCCGTTTCTGCCTTCAGCATGAAAGGAAGAGGCAGTTGCTTAAACTCTTGTCAGAGGTGCGGGGTTTTATATGTATTGTATCCATTTGTTCTACCTCATCCCCCTTGGTAAGAATGTTCTTGTTTCTTGAAGCCTGAACCTGAATTCTGTTGCCCTCATGGGTATATGGCCGAGGCAAAATTTTACTCTTTTTGCGTTACAGTCTGTAATGGTAAAAGTTTCATGTAACATTAAATGTTGTTACTGTTACGAAGATTTCAAGCAGCACAGTTCGTGTGCCAACAAAATGCATTTACTGCAGTGTGGCCTGTCATTCTTAGTGCTCTTTTCCTAGTCCATTAAGTATCTTATATAAGCAAGTTACTCCCTTTCCCATGCTATTCTGTACTGCTGTTTTGCAGTGCTAAAATTGCTGAAGGTCTTACTGAGAGCCTGGGAAGATGAGCTGAAGCTTTTTCTTTATGGAAGTGCCAAGCAGAGCAGTGGCATTGGGCCCCCAGCCTGGGGAAGCCAGTGGTGGCTGGGCGTTCTTGCAGTTAGGTGACTTCTTGGGGTGGTGTTGACAGTACAAGTAATCTTTTGTGGCTCACCTTGCTTGGAGGTGGGGCTGTGAACTTTTAACTGTATCTAGTAGATAAATGTGTTTATAACACCTTCCAAAGAAGCACTTCTGGTTTGAGTTGCTAAAGAATACCGAGATGGAGTATGAATATTTTTTCTGGTTTCCTGAAAATATTGATATGAAAGAATCTGGACTGATAAAGTTTACTTGAAAACTAAGAGCTTTGTACTCTGCTCTTGTCTAAGATTACTTTCAGTCCTGGAAGGCAAGTCCTGGATGGTGGTTGGTTCCCTCTGAGTGTTTGTTCCTGTTTCCCTGTGCAATTTCCACATGCCCAGCAAGATTTTTTTGCTGCATAGTTAATCTTAAAACTTAGAAAATGCAAATAAACTTTCCAAAGAAGTTACGTGGGATTCTCTTTCTTACCAGAAGGGTATTTCTAACAAGACTGGCTGGGTAAATCTTAAATATTTTCAAAACTAATGTGTAGCTGAGTATTGTAAAACGAACTTGCATTTGAATTCTGTTCCTAGCAGCTCTCAGTGCCATGGGCCAGGTGGCCACCTGATGAAATCAGTGTTCGTGGCACACTGCAGTTGGTGATTGAGGAAGTGACAGCTTGTAGGAGGCTGCCTTGGGCAGACCCAGAGGAACCTGACAAGGTTCTGCTAGAACCTGTCTTGAATTGCGCAAAAAAGTTGTCTATGCCAAAGTACTTCAATTGAAACTGTCTGTACTAACACCTGGGTTTTTTCTAACAACATCTGGGTTTGGTTGGAAAAGTTCTGATCCTCTTTATCAGTTGTTACATGTGATTGTGTTCTTTTGATAGAAGGGCATGTATTTTATTCCCCCCGCCCCCATGGATAACAAGTATTATTTTTATTTGTCCTTGAAGTGTGTTTTGCTGCCAACAGCCTGTTTGGCTTCAGAATAGCATACATTTTCCCCTCAGATTTTTTTTTTTAAAGCACTAACTTTTCTTTGCAGTGTTCATTTTTGTGTAACCATGTGTCCTCTGTGTCTCCTTGCTCTTGCTCCGTTTACTTCCAAGGCGATATGATAGCATAGATTCCACTGTGAGTGGCCGAACTGACCTAGAGTCCACATCTGAGTCTAGTCAAATGACAAGCCGCCAGTGCTCGCTAGAGAGCAGGCGCTCTCTAGATCTGTCTGATAGGTGGGTTAACCTCTCTGCAGCCTATGCGCCTGTCTCCTTGCTGTTGCTGCTGTGAAGTGGTCTTGTGACACATTTCAGCTGATACTTGGTGTTTGCCTTGGCTCTGTTTCAGATCTGTGGTAGTTTTAATGCTGGGCTGATGTTGTCATCTTTTTCTCCTCTCAGGTGTTGGGCTTGTCGCCATGGCTTTATTTCTAGTAATAGGAATGCTTTGTAGAATAGCAGGGGAAACAGTTGTGGGGGGGGAGACGCTCAGTTAGAAAAAAAGTAATTTCCTTTATGCCTAAAGTAGTCAATTGTTGGTTCAGCATTTACAGATAATGGCTCTTCAGGCATTCATGTAGCTCACATTGCCTTCAGCTGAGATTTGGAAGGGCTTGATCCAGTAACTATGGTGGCCCTGGGAGTCTTTTAAATTTCATTAGCTTTTTAAAGAAAATTATTTCAATTACCAGCTTAAAATTGCAGACAAGAAATGTAGTAATGTTCTAAATGGTGTACAACGGGGATCATTTAAAGTAACAAGTATCTTTCCAATTAGAGTAAGCTAACTAATACTGGTGGAAATGAAGCACTAAACCAGCAGTAGTGAAAATGCCATTACCTATTTTTCTTTCAGGGCTATTCCACCAGCATCGTATATTGGGGTGCCACAGGTAACTCTCAAGGTGAAGACTCTTGTATTAGCAGTATCCATACAATGTCCGTTGGCCCTTTGCCCTTTCCCTTCTCTTGTCCTGCTCTTACGTGGTCAGGTCATGCATGCCCTCATGATCCTTGGTTCTCAACAATGAATAATATGAGACAAAGCCACAGTGCATCTTTCAGAGGAGCATTTGATTTTTTACATCTATTTTCTACCTTCTTATTTTTATGTAGGCTGACAGGAACTCTTCTTATGAGATTTGGATAGAGGAGACTTTCTTCCTACTAGCCTTTGGGTTGTTGAAGAGTTGAGATAATCCTTCTGATCGAGGGCTAGGAATTAATCCCAAAATTCCAAGGGTAATTTACTTGGGTTTCTAGGAAGTGTCAGATTGTTTGATAGCCAAACACTAACTGCCTTAATCCATTCTCCCCCTATGGACAAGTATAGATAGATTGCTGGATCTCTTTAGCTGCGTGGTAAATTGTGAGTACACATACTGAAAAGCATCTGAGGCTTGCGATGGGCTAATATCCATCACCAATGTTCTGTTTTGCCTTCTGATCCAGTAACAGCTCTGAGGACCTTCATTTTGTGTTGGTAGAAGCCCCCTGGAGGCATTAGCTGTAGTGAGAGCCCTCCTAGGAAAGAGGAATGGTGGAGCAGCTGGAACTCCTTGTGTTGCTGGTGCGCACAGTTTGCATTTTGTGCCCTGTCCCGACTTCCCTGGAGTCCCGTGACTCCTGAGTCTTAGCATGCAGTCTCTGCTCTGTAGCCACCCTTGGGAGAAGCAAAGTGCTTTATGAATACTGCTAAAACAAAGTCTGCAGCCTGGAGTGACCGAAATGCATGCATAGCATAGTGAAATGGTGTGCGTGGGCACTGTATCTCAAAGTAGTCCTGTTACTGTAATAAGTGACTTTTTTCAGCATGCCTAAAAAAGTAACAGCAGAGTACTGGTGCAGCCAAGGCTGTGTGCCCTCACTTGATCACAAAAAGCTGTTCTCCTTCAAACAGCCATTTCTAAATTTTGTGCAACTGTAACGGGTGGAATATCATAACCCATGCTGCTTTTTTTGACTGTTTGATTGAAATGTAATGGCGGTAATTGGCAGGTTTTCAGTTTTGTTATCTCTGTATGGTTCTTATTGTAATTTTCCTTTATTTAATGCATGTTTTTTCATTACTATTTTTTCTGTCCTTTCTAGAGCTCTTTTTAAAACTGTTGTTTTTCCTTTCCTGTTTTTTTTTTTTGCTGCCTCTGTTCCTTTCCCTCCCACCCCCTTTATTTCTCATCTTAGACAAGGATCTCTAGCTAGAAATGAAAGAGTCAGGATCATTCCATTTAACTCTGAAGATGGAGAAGAAGAACAGGAAAGTAACTACGAAGAGCTAGGAAAATTGCTAATAGAGGAATTCTTAGAAAAGAGTCATAAAAATAGAAGTGGGCAGGAAACAAAAATGAAAAAGATGCAGACTCTCTCAAAAAGAGAAAATTTCAATCACTGTGAAAGATCAAAGTGCTGCCAAAATGTGTGTGTGGAGTCAGGGTCTGTAGATGTCCCTAGGTATCCTCAGGAATATGATACAATAGATAGGAGAAGGAAAAAGAAACTGCGATACAATTTTGAAGAGCGTGAACAAATAAGCCTGCAAAGTAATGAAGGTCTGCAGTTTCCTGGGGAGAAAAGAGTTTATTTCAATGGTGTGGCAACTAGTTCTGAACCGAATGGTGATTTCCCAGTGTATGATAGAACTGGAAAATATACCAGTAACTCTGAGAGTAAGGAACAGTTGCCTGCTTATCCCATCCTGCGTCCATACAAAAATGGCTTAATGGTTAAAAGTGGCAAGTTGCCCAATAAGCAGAGAGTGAACCATGAGGGCTCGCTTCACCTCGGTAACAGTGAAGACATGAAACTGGTAGGTGATAACACTTTTGTGCCTGTGGATATCCTTGAGGAATTTGACAGCAGTGCTTCTGATGAGTTCCAGTACTCACCTGTTTCAGATGATGAAATGGAGGAACTGGCTACACTTTCACAAACATGGTGTGATTCTGGTATCAGCCATTTGAGAAACTTCACTGTTAATTACCCTGCAAATTTTGGCTCCCAGTTAAAGGCTACCTGTGATAAAAAACCCAAGATTAAGGAAAGCAAACATGGTCGTCCTGTGCAGGACTTAACACTGTCTCCTGTTGAAGAACCTATTGAGGAGTACATAGACACAATGGATGAACTTCAGTGTCTGGTAGAATCAGTTTCAGAATACTTGGCTGAAAAGGAGGAAGAAATCAGCAAATTTGGTACGTTGGCAGAGACCAGAAAAAATGTTGAGAGCATGACACTGAAGCAGGATAATGCTGATAATCCATTAGAAGGCAGGAAGTCTGAACAGCCCAAACAGCCTGCTGTAGATGAGAGTACTAAGGGCAAATCTGAATCTCTCCCAGACTTGTCAGGTGTGAAGAATACCGTGAATTCCTTGTTCAGCTCTTTCACTGAAAAGGTGGGGTCAAGCACAAAGCAACTCACAGCCTCTGTCGAAAAGCTTGTTTCTTCCACTCCAGAGAAGACAGAAACCAGGAACTCATCAGAAAGTGGAATCTCGAGTGTATTTTCTAGTAAGTCCAAAAGCGAGAGTTCACCTTCTGGAGTGACGGCAGATAATAAAGCTGACACCAAGTTCTCCATTCACTCTTTGCTACCACCCCAGCTGAGTGGTGATAAAAGAGCCCAGAACATAAACTCCAACAAGCCAGAAACCACTGAGGCAGACAGTAAGGCTTCTGCACCACATAATCTCCAGCAATCACAAGGAGCTACCACCAGCAGCGAGCAGAACCAGCATTCAGTTATGAATTCTGTTCTAGGCATGTTTAATCCTTTAAAAATCTTCTCTGAGAAGGAAGTGCCAAAACAAGAAGTCATAAAAGAAGAGCACACCAAGGAGGACAGCCATGCTGTGAGAGATGATGAGGCAAACAGAAGCGAGCGACCATCTGGACAGACGGCAGCCAGGACCAGCAGCATCATTCCGGAGGTACGGGCGAGTGAGACTAGAAGCGAGGCAGAGGTAAACGGAAATAGCACTTCCGTGTCTTCAATCTTTGGCAGGCTCACAAACTCAGTCAGTTCCTTCAGTCTGAAAGCCAATTTTGATAGTCTCTTGGCTCCCAAGCAGCAGGATGTGCCACAGAAGCAGTCAGATTTGAATCATGTTACAAACCAGCCAGATGCCACTGTGAAAGAGAGTGTGCCTGCTGCCAGGGAGCAGCCTCCTGCAGATCGCTTAAGGGATCAGCATACTACAGGTAATGGACTGGGAAACAAGCAAAGCAGAGGTAAAGCAGAACTTAACTCACAGCCTCAAGGTCAGAGTACAGCATCTGAAAGCTTTTTCAGTCCACTCAAGAAGTCTTTTAGTCAGTTGTTGCTTCCTCCTGCTGAACAAGGGCAGAAAGAAAGTACATCCGGGCATTTTAAAGGCCATAAGTCTGAGGAGGATGTAAGACGAAATAGTGCATCACATGAAGAACACTCATTTCCTTTCACTGGGAAACTTCCTTTTTTCAGTGGGTTGGGTTTTTCAGAAAAGCAGGAGCATAAGAATGAGAAAGGGGGTATTATTCCTTCATTATTTAAATTTTCTTCTGCAGAAAATCTAGCACCTTCACAGGACCAAAGAAGTCATCAGAGTTCTAGGGGAATTTCTTTGCTTGAAGACAGAAACAGTAAATCGGAAAATACTGTTTCATTAAAGTCTAGCTCTGTTCCAAATTTATCAGATCATAAGGAGGAATTTGTACAAACAAAAGACATGAATAAAGAAAACCTATCTAGTGCCGAAGTAAATAGAAAAAAGCACCAGGAGAGTGCCTCTGCTGCCTTTAAAGCTGCAGGAGAGCAGCATAGAACTAAGACTACTCAGGAAGAACCCAGAAATGTAAAAGGAGAATTGATGGGAGAAGGACTAAATGCACCAGACTTAAATGACAGCTCAGTTGAATCCACCTCTTCAGCCAGAGGGCCAGAAGTTGCAAGTGCAGATGATACACAGAAGAAGCATGCACCGGGTTTTCTTTCTGGCTTTCTTCGCATTTCTTCCAATGAAAACACAACAAATAATCAAGACTTGCCTGCGAAAAGTGAGAGCGATGGCCAGAAAAGCACTTCTTCTGGATTATTTTCTGGCTTGTTCAGGTTTGCTTCAAGTGAAAACTTGTTTGAATGTAAGCAAGAGAAGGTGAAAACAAACCCTCTAGGCTTCATGAAGCTTTTTGACAGAGGTGAGGATTTTATCTCAGAGTCAAAACCTAGCAACTCAGAAATGGCTTCTGACACTCAAAGCAGCACTGGAGAAAAGCAGGAAACTTCCAGCTTCTTAAAAAATCTCCTGCCGAAACCAAAAGAGAAACTGGATAATGTGAAAACAATGGAATCTTCAAAAACTAATGACCACCTGTCCAGTACAAGAGTAAATGAAACAGCTGAGCCCATTGTTCCCCACTCCGGGCATCCGGTGTTCCCTGATGCTCTAAATCTTCAAGACGAAGTACAGGACTTATCTGGAAAGCCTGTAAATAGTAAGCATGTCCCTTACCAGAATGCAGAATCTAGAGTTTTCCCAGCTCTTTTAAACAAAGGGTCAAATGAATTTCTCAATTTGACTAATAAAAGCTATAACCTTATGGAGCAGTACTCAGTTTATCAGGAAACACGAAGCCATTCTAGCTTTGAATGGGACTATGAAGTGGGGGAACTGTCTGGCACTCATGAAATAGCAGTACCAGTTTACTACATGTTAAACCAGAACTCTCTTCTGCCCCCTCAGTTCTTGGACTGGCCTGAAAATGATATGGTGGTGAATCTCTGTAAAAAGGATGGAAATGCAAATGTGATGGATTGGCAGACTAATGCCAATTTTGATGGACATAGTTTAGATTTAAGTGTGATGTCATATGAGTCATTTGACCAATTAATGTTTCAAGATGTTTGTTCAGAAGAAAATGATGCGTGGACTGCTAATTCTGTCAATGAAAGTTATAGTAACTTTGCACCATTTGAAAGAGAGGGCAGTTACTCATTAGAAGAGTTGCCCATGGATTTAAGCTACTCATCTGGCTGTGATGGAACTATGTGGACTCTAATTGACCAAGAGACTTTAAGTATGGATGAGAGCTTTATGTACTCATCCTATAGCCAGGAGTATCAGGAGTGGCTAATGATGCTTGAGCAGGGTATATGGTGGCCGTCAGAAGATGGTGATTGTGGATACTACATGTACAGTGATAGCCAGTATGTGTATTCGCTGCTTACTGATCCCACTGGACAGTATGTCTACGTGTGTGCTCCTGAAACATATTCCTACCTCGACTGCTGGGATTATAATTTTCAGATGGATTCCATTCCAAGAGCTGTGCTAGAAGACAACACAATTGCTGTTTGTGGTTTTAAAGTCCCTCTTGGCAGTGAAGATGAGCTGTTTTGGTTTGCTGAAGAAGAGTCTTTAGATGACTATACAACAAACAAACCCCTGGATCTGTCAGTAGCTTTGCAGAGGAGCGATCAGCTAATGAACATGAACTTGGAGACTTTTTCACAAATGTTTGAAGAATCTATTTATTACCAGAGAGAGCAGCCGTTAGACTTCTCAGGTTATAAACTTCAAAAACTCAAAGTAGATTTTAGACCTGAGAAGGAGACCGTGAATTATTCAGAGGAGTCCCCGCTAACCCTTGATCTCAGAACACATTCCAGAGCTGCTTTCAATAAATCGCTGAGTAAAGAAGTCCACACCAAGGAAGTGGATGATAAGGCTGTCCCCGTGACAACTACTGGCAGTGGGTCATCAGGATTCTTTGGTTTCCATCTGTTTCAATCTACTCCTAAAGCTGAAGAAACTGTGGCATCTACTGAAAAAGTAACAGAAGCAAAAAAGACTGAGGAAGATAAGAAAACACCAGTGAACAAAGTTAGCTCTTTATTTTCTGCTTTGGGTGGACTAATTGGAAAGTCTTCAGGTCCTGACCCTGAGACATCAGAAGATTCTGCCTTGAAGAGAACAGACACACAGTCAAAATCATCTGAAAGCAGAATTGATGTTTTATCACTTGCACCAGATAGAAAATTAGATGAGGCACGAGCAGGGCAAAAGTTTCCTGTTGCATCAGGACCGAAAAGAAATACTTCATCAGAACTTAAGTTGGAGGCTTCTAGAAATGAAAAGCCAGAATTAAATCAGAATGAAAACATCCGTGTTAAAAAACAAGGATTAACAAAATCTCCTTCTCAGCTGAGCCAAACTGTGCCAGATGGCAGGCCTATACAAGAAGAGAGACCTGTTAAAGCAACACCAGCTTCCAGGCATCTTGAAGGCCACGCAAGCATTAATGAACCTAGTAAGTCACAGCCAAATCAGAGCAACCCAGCCACTGAGCCTGAGGAGACATTATTCAAAAGCGCTCTGAAATTGTTCAGTCTTGGAGAAGATTCTCCTGCAAGCTCAGCTGCCAACAAAACCCAAACTTCAGGATTTTTTGATTTCTTTAAAACGCAAGTAGGCAAAGCACCACAGCCGTCATCAGATTTGGAAAAAAGTCGAAGTGATAAACCAGAAAAGGTGGTGCAGCCAGAACAGAAAGAAACCTCTAGCGTCTCATCGTTATTTGGATCCCTTGGAGATCTCTTCAAAGTGGAGGCTGTGTCTTCTCAACCAACCTCAAGTACTACGACTCTGCCAAAAACCAATAGCAGAACAATGGCTGAGAAGTCTGGGAGTCTGCGGAAGTCTCAACAAGCTGAGAAGTCTGGGAGTCTTCAGAGTGCCAGTATGCCATGCCTGTCCTCCACCCCTAAGGAAGGGATGAGAACAGAAGGTGTGGACAGGCAGGTCTCCCTTAGCCCTGGCGTGCAAATGGAACAACGAAGCAGAAAAGCTGAGGAGGAGTCTCCTGAAAGTAAAAAAGTGCCTCCTGGAAACATTTCACAGAAGCCAGTGGGTGTAGGTCCCAAAATAAGCCAATTGAGTCTGTCAGCTGCACAGCAAAGCAGTGTACCCACGGCTACACCAAAGCAACCAGGAGGAAATCGTTTAGGAGGTGCAGTTAATCAGGCAAAACCAAAGCCAGATCAGACACCTAAAGAGTCAGGTTTCAGTTTGCCATTCAGCTTTTCTGATATCACCGCTTCGAAATCGCAGCCAGCCAGTAGGAGTATATTCTCCTTCTTCACTGGATCAGATGAACCAAAGCCTTCAGCACCTCTTACTGCTCCTGCTGGTGGGAAGCAGCAAGAAACAGAGGGGCTATTTCATCTGCCCTCCTTCTTCTCCAGTGGTCCAGCTGCTGAGAAGAGCATACCTCAAAGAAGTACTAGCTTTAGCTTCTTCAATCTGACATCCTTTTTGGATGAAAAGTCACAAACTGCTCCAGGACAGGAGGATAATACAAAACCAGCTAAACCAGTGAACTCTAAGCCGTGTGTGAAGCAAAATATTTCCACTGACTCTGGTGTTAAAATTAGCAGTTCTGCCAGGCAACAAGATGCAGACACTAAAAAAGAAGTTGATATTATTGCAGCAGTGACTGGCAAAAAGACATTTAATAACCTCACGATCCCAGAAAACAAATCAGAAATGCTGGCAGTGGAAAACGTAGAAAGTGTTGCTGAGGTAGCTGCAGAGAGTGACTTGGAGAAGCTTCCACAGGCTGATGATGCTGCAGTAACCAATTTGGCTGCTTCTGGTCCTTGCCTTCAGACTCCCAGTGTGCAGGAGGTTTCTCAGGGCCAACAGGCTATTTCCATAGGGGCAGAAGAAGATGGCTTGGATAGCACAGGGAAAATGGAGAGTGTTGCATATCCTGTCGATAAAGAGGAGCCTTGTTCTTCGAAAGAACAAGCTTCTGAAAAGGAAGATTATAGCATGGCCTTAGGTGATAAAATGGATTCCCAGAGTCTAAATGACGTAAAAACTACGAGTGACACAAAAACCAAAGCAGTCTCTGAAGAAGTATGTGTACAGCGTGAGTTGCCAGAACATAAATTACCTGAAAAAACTCTTGGTGACAGGTTACAACAGGCACAAGAGCTACATGCTTCTTCTAAAGTGCCAGAGGCATCCAGTTTGCAAAACAAACCTAAGGAATCTGAGAGTGATAAATCAGTACTGGATTCTTCAGTTGAAATGTTTTCAAGTTTCATGACAAAAATGAAACCACCTAAAACATTGTCTGGTTTCTTTTCCCAACCTCAAGCTACTGCACCTCCTACTGCACAGAAGAGCTCCTCTTTCTTTGGTTTCTCATCCCTCCCGAGTGGCCCAGCACCAGCTTTCACAAATGATCTCTTTGGCATCTTCAAAGGTCCAAAAGAATCTCCAAAAGAGATGCCTCCAAAACCCACCCCTAAACCTCAGAGCAGTAGTGTGAACGATGTCATTGGGTCTGTCCCAGGAAAAAGCTCTAGGGAGACAGAAAATAGAGCTGCGGCCCAAGAGCCTAAAAGAGATGTCATGAGCTCTCTGAAGGAAGATGTATTACCTGTTTCAGCAGAAGGTAGCTCCACAAAAGAGTCTCCTATGAAAACAGAAACTGAGGAAAATAGGAACTTGGAAACCTGTAAAGAGGAACCTTTGAGGGTCACTCCAGAAACAGCAGTCTCTAGTGAAAATCGAGCCCTCGAGGTTCTGCAGTTGGATAATGATGCACAACCCTCTGAGACAGCAGATACTAAGCCATGCCAGTCTGATTTCAGTAATGCAGTTGATGCAGTGCATGTTGAGGCCACTGACCAGGCTGATGTAAATACACGCCAACTAGATACAGGGTCTTCATGTTTAGCAGAGGAGCAAACTGCTTTAACAGACAAGGCAGCTGTTGACATCCTTCAGACTGGCTCTTCTGACGGGCTTGAACTGGAAATGGAAGCCCCAACTAATGGGGCAGACACAAACCTTTCCCAATTGGATGAGAGTGCTACACTTGAATCAGAGCCTGCTGTTACAGGGGATCAGGCTGTTACAGGGGATCAGGCTGTTACAGGGGATCAGGCTGTTACAGGGGATCAGGCTGGTATTGATCAGCAGGACATGATCAGTAATGGTAAAGAACCCACAGCTCCAGCTGATGAGCCCAGTGTTCATCTGCTCCAGCTGAATGAAGAGAAGACAGACAAGGTAGAACAGCAAACTGCTGAAAAGGAGAAATATTCAGCAATCGGTGAGGAGCCTGCAGAAGGGATTGCTTCCAAATGTGACTTGAAGAAACAGGGTAAACCTAATAATGTTCCTCCAGATGCAAACAGTGGTAAAACAGTCTTTGAAATGCCAAACATGCCCAGTTTGCCAAAATTCAGCTTTATGTCATCTGCTGATAGTGGAAAGCCATTTGGGTCATTCTTCTCTCAGCAGCCACCTTCTGTTTCTAAAGCAGGGGCAGATCAGGGCCTTATGTCCAGCTTTAAGAAACTTTCTTCATCACTGTTTGAAGGAAGTAGTGAAGAAAAGGTGGCTAAGCCAGAGAGTGCCCAAGGAGCAGTCTTTGGGAAAAAGCTAGATTTCTCTTTTCCCTGGCAAAAAGACAACAGGGAGACCTCTGCCAAAAGGGAACCACATGTACCACCACAGGCTTTGTCAAAACCAGATGACAAGGTGTTAGGAACAGTCAGTTCAGATGAAAACTCAAAATCTGCAGTCTCAGATCAACTGACTGATGCAAATATAGAAGTAAACTTGTCTTCAAAGCAGCCTGACGCTGTAGACAATGAACCTTCTAAAGAACCATCTGGTGTAAGCGCTGTTGATGATACATCCAACAAAGAGCTGGGAGAGAAGTTTGATAAAGAATCAGAAGATCAGCAGAATGTGATTTCAGGTGAACCGCAGAAAGAAGATCAGGCGGAAGAGCACGCACCAGATGCGCCTGAACTGAAAGAAACTGAGCTCGATTCTGCTCCCAGTGGAGCAATGCTTCATCCTAGCACGCAGGCTGCAGATCTGAATAGCGTGGAACAACTGAATGAGAAAAGGCTAGTTACGAATGAGGCATAATAAATGGCTTCAAGTTTTTTGACCATTTATGATGCAATACTGCAGCTGTAGATATTGACCTTGGTGTCTGATATTTGTAGCTCAGTCCCATCCCCTATTTGTTGTAAAGTGTTTGTAGTATTACTGATAGCTGTCGCAGAGGATGTGGCGACCTGCAGTCCCTAGTTACTTACAAGCCTTTAGACCTTTTACTCACCTTTTTCCACTCTTTTTTCTGTAAGTGTAATTGGATTCCTATGTTCTCACACCGTGTCCCACTGAATGAGGTGCTTTTAGGGCTAATTTCATTAGCCTTTCAGAAGTTATATTCTTTGTGTGTTAATACTGCAGCATACAATTCACTTTGCTTTCCTGTTTAGTGATAATGATTGCTATTTGCTAGGAAAAAAGGTAACACTGGGTAGAATGTATTGCAAGGAAAACTTGTTTCCAAAATGCAAGGTAAAGGCTTTTAATTTTAGAGAGAAATTTAACTTACTGCTGATGTATTATAGAACTAACCAGGTTCATTTCACATTATTGAAGATTTTAAAACGTTTTCAGAGATATCAGTGAAGGTATTCTAATGCTTGCTTTTTTTTTCCTACTGTGCAAAGGTTATTTCATGCAGTTAGGAAAGCCACTAAAGGAAGGCATCAGTATCTCATGAGTTTGTATGCAATTCTGTGTGTGTGTTATGTTACGACTGACCTCAAAAATCAAAACAGAGACTCACTAAACTTCTACCTCTGCATGATATAAATGAAACTTGTGCCTCTGACCATACAGTTGCAACACTGTACTTTGAAAACCTCCTATCTGGCTTCAAATTCTCTGAAGTGTGCAAGCAAGAGAAACATTAGTGCTGCTTAATTCTTGGCCGTAGTTTTCCTGACTGCATAAGAAATTTCCATCCACTGTACTTTGTGTGAGAATTTTAGGAATTCAGTCCTGGAAGTGGTGTTTGGAATCACAGCGATCATGCCCCTGTGGTGTTGGGTTTTTAATATAAATTAAATTCTTGAAAAAGCTCTATTGGAGTGAGACACATTTCTGCCCTTTGAACAATTGCTCTACTTTTGTGAAAGGTTTTAAGCTGATAGTCTTGACAATCTTAATCTCGACTGTGATGTATTTGATCATACATGTATAATACATATAAAAATACAGTTAACTTTAAGTTAACTGTACTTCTTAACAATAGTCAGGTCCTGGTAAAGACCTTAGCTGCAGTGAATCTGCAGAAGACACAAACACTTCCACTCTGGATTGCTATGTTTCCATTCTTATTCCTGTTTGGTGATTAGAATATCTTCACTGGCAGTTTCTAGCTTATATAAGGTGAAGTAGTAGTCAGCTGGTGCAGGAAAGACCGTTAGCATAGATGATCTATATAGCATAGATATAAATGGTATATATAGGTCCTACCTTCAGCCTATCTTCACATGGTAGGCTGCGTATGAAGTATTTCTACTACCTACCAAAGTTTTGAGCTTCAGAAGTCTAGATCTAGTTCAGGGAACATAATAGTTAGATACGCCTTCATAACATGTCTTTTCAGTAATACTTGGTGTCCTCCTCAGTTTGTTACATGTGCAGATTGCTTTGCGTTTCTCCAAGTCACTGTTTTTTCTGATGGAGTTTCTTATTTTCTCATAGTCCTGCTGGAAGTAGTAGATATGGCTCCTCTTGTAATGTCAGCCAGGGGAGCTCTCACCTAAGTGAGCTGGACCATTCCCATGAAAGTGCCCATGGCTCTGAGCAAGAAGATGATCACCAGGAAAGAGAGTCAAATCATTCCTACCACAGTTCGGGCAGCTACCAGAAGGATGGTCAAGCATGGCTCAGGGAACAAGAGGCGCCTTGCAGCAAAGGAGAGGAGGAGAAGGTCTGCGAGATGGAGGAGAAACATGCAGACCATTCTGCAGCTAAGTTACCTCTGGAACTTGAGAAGCCCAAGGATATTAATGCAGGAGCCCAAGTGAGGTAGGTGAAACTATTGCTGAGTTCCTTTCAGCTTGAAAGAGGATTCCTCTTGCAGCCTTCTCTAACAACTAACTTGATGTTGCTGATCTGTGAAACATCTTTACGTGCAGGACCAGAGTTACATATGAGACCTTGGCTAAGCTTAAGTTATGTTTGCTGTGGATGTAAAGAGGAGCACCTGCTAGAGCCTTGAAGCTCATTTGCTCCATTTTCTGTTACGGGTTTGATGAATGTAGTCTGGCCCAAAGACAGCTGCTTCCATTGTTCATGTGTGATCAAGCTTACATGTAAACAACGAACAACTACGTGTAGTCATGGTTAGAGCTGCACTAGGTTCTCCTTTCTCGTGTAGTAGGCTACCACAGTTAGAGTTAGTGTTTATATAGTTGTAGGTTGTAGAACTACAATATGAATAGACACGTTGCTCTGACTCACTGTGGCAGCTTTTCTTGTCCTTGCACTTGGGCTTTCCAAGCTGTCAGTAGTATTGAAAACAGTCTTCAAAAGTAATTCAGCTAAATTTGGGGGAGTAATGTGCTGGGTTTTGTACAGGCTTTACAGGAATTTCAAATTTCACTACTTAACTTCAGGAGTGACTTTTTTTCCTTGAGGTAATCAAGTCATTGCAGCCCCTATTGTAAGTATGGTTATACTTTCATAAGTATGAGGGATTGTCTTCATCTGGTTCAGTTAGATACATGGAAAGATGACTGCCTGGCTGTTTCCTTTGAAGGGTACATCTGGTGTCACTCTGCTTATATGAGAGAATTAACCACAGCAGTTCATGTGTAGGCAATCTTACACTAAAGATGAAAAAAGGAAAGCAAGACTTCAGGAAAAAGTGTTAAACTGTTTATAAACTCTGAGTCACTTTCCTGTTCTCCTTACAGAGCAGCAGGAGTCTTGTCCCAGAATGGCTGGCCTATATTTGTTCACGGGGAAGGTTATTCATATAGCCTATTTCAGGCTAATTTAGGCATCTAACTTGGATACTGCTGCATCACTGGCTCCCTTTTTCCCACTGCCTGGCAATGCCTTCCTGTGTCCATGGGATTGAGCTCTGAACGTTGATCCTTAAGAGTTGCACCTGAGCTAGATGTGTAGCATGGATTCATGTTGCTCCCAGCTACGTATTTTTTTATGCTGTTAGCAGTGTGGGGTGCTTTGCAGACAGGGAAAGATGTTTGTTTCAGTGATTTCACGGAATCGCAGGGATTGGAAGGGACCTCTGGAGATCATCTAGTCGAGAGCAGGGTCACCTACAGCAGGTGGCACAGAATGGTGTCCAGGTGGGTTTGGAATGTCTCCAGAGTCGGAGATGACTCCACCTGTCTGGGCAGCCTGTGCCAGTGCTCTGCCGCCCTCAAAGGAAAGAAGTTCCTCCTCATGTTGAGATGGAACTTCCTAAGTTCAAGTTTGTGCCCATTCGCTCTTGTCCTGTCACTGGGCATCACTGAAAAAAGACTGGCCCCATCCGCCCAGCACCTTCCCTTTATGTATTTGTAAGCATTGATGAGATCCCCCCTCAGTCTGCTCTTCTCCAGACTAAAAAAGACCCAACTCCCTCAGCCTTTCCTCATAAGAAAGATGTTCTAGCCCCCTAATCATCTTCGTAGCCCTTTGCTGTTCCCTGTCCTTCTTAAACTGGGGAGCCCAGAACTGGACACAGCACTCCAGTTGTGGTCTCACCAGGGCAGAGTAGAGGGGGAGGATGACCTCCCTCCACCTGCTGGCCACACTCCTCTTGATTCACCCCAGGATGCCATTGGCCTTCTTGGCCACAGGGACACATCGCTGGCTCATGGGCATCCTGTTGTCCATCAGGACTCCCAGGTCCTGAGTATTTTACACCTCAGCAACATATAAAAGAAGGAGTGTAACCAGAGCCCAAAGGTATCATGAGGTTAGGCAATGTAAAACATACTGTGGGGCACTGAGATGGAGCATTGCTGCCACACGTGTGTGCCCTCTTGAAAAAAGATGTAGGAAGGGGTGGAGTGAGAAAAGTGCAAGGAATGGTGAAAAACCACAGCTGAAACCATTTGCCCATGTTTCCACTGAGTAGGGGCTGTAAACTTGTAGCAGTAGGGGTGACTAGGAAGAAGGAGTGGTTAAGGGGGACCTGCAAGAGGCATGGAGCTGGAAAATCTTCCATATCCCTCTGTGTGTGTGCAGTTATGATACCAACATGTTGAACTGGCTAGATCGGGTATCTTGGATCGCTTTCCTGATGTTCTGACCAACATCATCTTACTCCTGGGGCTGGATTGTATCCTAGCTTATACCTTTCAGCTCATCAGTTTCCAAGACGGTTCCCGCGTATAAGGAAACCTCTGCTTTAGCTTTTCACTTCCCAGAGCATTTGCAGGGCCGTGTTGACCAGAGCCTGTTGGTTACTTCAGCTTTCAGAGCTGAAGCTGTGATTGCACTGTGTAATGCTGAATCTTTAATGCTACAGATGAGTGTTTTTCATACAGTGATTGTCTGTTTCTTGCGTTTAAGCTGCCATGGCGACAACGAGCCACCACCATTTCCTCCAGCAAGAGCCCATTGGATTAGAGCCATTAGCAAAGTTCGACTGCGGCTTCAAGAGGTGGGATGGTGTATTGCTTTGCTACTTCTCTGTGCAACCTGGGTTTTAGATCGGTGTCTGACGGTTTCATTTCTTCTTCCTAGTAAGACACCTCATAGTTTTGATGTTTTGCAGACAAAAATTTAATCAAATGTATTATATAGAACTGCAACATGTTGTGATGGTCTTTGAGCTATCTAATTCTATCAAGTATTTTGAACTTCATTGTGTGGAACTAGACATGAGTATTGGAAAGGGTGCAGAAACATAGGAATTAGCTCTGAATTTGGAAATAGTAATAATAATGTCTGAGACTATATGGTTTGTATTAAACTGTTCAAAATGAAGACTTTTTCTCAAGGCAACTTGAGGATAACTCCTACTAAGCTAACAAGCTATCTGTATTATTTGTCGTGTGAAAATGTTCCTTGGGAAGCTTTACATCAAATATTTTTATATATACTAATTGAAAGTGGGTGTATAATAAGTCTTGGTATTTCCATCTCATCAAAGTAAGATTTAAAAATAAATAGTCTTGATTTGGGAAGTCAAAAGGAAAAGGTTGTGACATTTTCTTCAGCAATATAAACACTCTTGTTTTAGAAAACAGCAATTAAGACCCTAAAAGTGTTTTTGGTTTTTTTTTTAAAAAAAGTCTTATGCTTTCATCCATCTGTATGCCCACAGAAAGATAACATATGGTGTTCGTATTCTATAGATGATAAACTATTGCCTACTAACCAAAGTGCAGAGTTAATATATTTCATTTAGAAATACTACTTTCTTCTAGAGGTTTCTTGTTTGTTTTCATAAAAAATTATTTTACAGTATCTATCAGTAGGAGAACTTTTCTTTCTTTTCTGGTTTTGTTGCAAATTTTCAGGAAAACTTTTTTTTTTTTGCCTCTGGGGAGGCATCTGAAGTGCCATAGCAGAAATACTTTTTCCCTTGGCTTATCTGGATTGTAAATTCTTCCAGTATAACAATTACTGTGTTAATTCACTTTTGAGGAGAAGGGATTTGGGTCAAAACTGTCAGTATGATATGGAAAGTGAAATTTAAGAACATCGTTAGCATCTAAGAAGAAGAGGAACTTCTGTTGTGGTTTTGTAGAGCATGCAAGCAAAACGGCTTCATTCTGTGCCTTATGGAAAACAAGTGCACAAACCTACTAGAAGAGACAGAGAGATTAAGTGATGCCTGTCCCTGGTTAGCGCTCTGTTTTTTTCTGAGATAGTACAAAGGTCCATGAGGTGGTTTAGCATCAATCTTTGTGTTTCTGTTGAATTGGAAGGAGGGCATGCTTTGAGATGACTGTTACAGAAACACTAGTTTTGTTATGATGGCAAAATACCATGAATTGCTCTGCCTTCACTTCTCCTAAAAACTACTGATGCAAATTTTCCTTAGGACAAAAATTGTAAGAGATGGCGCTTTCCAGCAGCTTGCTCCAGGGCTTAGCTGTCTTTACTGCCCAAAGGCTTTTCCTAACCTCTGCTCTAGTATCTCTTTTGTGACATATAAATCCATTTCTCCCGATGACGACAGGTGGTAAAGGAGCAGAATGGATTCCTTTCCTCTCTGAAATAGTGAAGGGCTGCTGCACAAGAGGACAAAGCCCCACTTGATCTTCTCATGTTCCTTAGATCACCCTTTTCTTTTAGCCTTTTTTGTCAGGTTTTTTTTAGGCACTCTTTAATCAGCCTGTCTTCTTTTTTTTTCTTTTTATTTTTCTCTCCTTTCCTTGTTTTTCCTGAAGTGCGGTGTCCAAAGCTGAATGTAGAAACCCAGCAGAGAGCCTGCTCATGTGCACTTCAGAGCAACGAAGACTTTGTTCTCCAGGCTGTGATCCTGATATCGCCAGATATCAGGTATCCTGCTGTGATGGTGCCTTTTTATCGCAGGCTAACACTGACGTATAGTTAGCCTCTTATCCTTTCCAGAGCTGAGGTTCCTTCTGAAGAAGGGCTTTGTCAATTGTTCCCTAGCCTGTATTTCTGTTGGATTACAGCTGAATATGGCTTTGCACTTGTTCTTACAGAATTGTTTTTTTTTCACTCCTTAAACACATTGCTGTCTGTCTCTTCCTAATCTGTTATGCCTACAAATGCTTCAAGTTGTATGTGGAAAAAGTTGTGTAGTACCCAAGCTGCCAGGCTGTGTGCTACCAGAGCTGCCTGAGGGACACTGCTTGATACATTCTTTGAGGTTGGCTACCCTCAGTATAATTTTTTCCAGTGTGTTTGCATCTATTTTAGCAATTTCATCCAGACCTCAGGATATAAAACTTCTACTGTTCTTCTCCTACCCCTACAAGTAATTTACCTTGTCGTAGAAGGAAGTTAAATGCATTTGACACAGTTCTACTCTTGATAAAACTCGCTGTTATTTCTCTCCTTTTTATGTTCTGGAAGATTTGCAAATAATTTGATTATTTGTTCCAGAATTCAGTTCCCAGGAGCAGGGGAAAAAAAGCCAAGTTAGCGCTTTCATAATTATCCAAGTCCTCCTCTTCTATTTTTTAAGCATAAATGCTTGCTTTGCCCTTCTCAAATCTTTAAGTGCATTGCCTGGTTTTCAAGTTCTTAGCACTTCGTGATTGTCAGTGTTGTGACCTGGTACCTGAGGATGAAGAATTATCAGGACTAGCTGACTTAGAAATAACTACCTTATCTGTTTGCTTTCAAATTTGTTTTACTTTACTGCAAGCTGTTTTTTATACCTTGCTAAAATTATTTTCCTTTTTATTATAAAACATTATTAATTCTGTTGGCCGCCTGACTGGAGTTGTCCCTGTCAATGAAGACCTGAAGCAATTAAGGCATCAAATGTTCCAGCCTTCTTAAGGCTACCTGATGATAGCTTTCTCTCCCTATGAGTTGTAGCCATGCTTTTTTTTTGTTATATTCTTTGTTCACTGCTACATGTTTAAATTTGTACTTTGGCCTTTTGATTTCTTTCCTGTGCAATCATGCTTGTCCTTAAAAACATCATCAAGAACATATCTGTAGTTCAAGCTTCAAACCCTCTGAAGAGCTTTTTTTATGTGACAGGTGTCTCATTGTACATACTTTCCTTCCTCTTCACTGGGATAACTTGTGATTTTTATTTTTTTTCTGTTAATGCTGTTTCATTAACTGTTAACACCTTTCTGAACTGGTTCTTTAAGCCTGTTTCTCATGAACTTGAGGTACTTATTTTTCAGGTTAGTTTGCATTCTTGAATTGCATAGAGTTTTTCTAGCTTGTCTAATGCCTTTCCTTCCAAGGTATCAGGAAGACTATCACAGCTTTCTCAGATGCGTTTGCATCCTCATTTATCTCTGTACTTTTGTTCAAATCTAGAATAGCATCTATGCTAGCTGCTTTTTGTATGTTGTGCATCATCAGCTCATTGCTAGATCTTGTTTGAATGTCAGTGTTATGAATGCAAACTATCCAGGTAAGTACCAGGATTTTAAAGGTCCCTGTGGTGGTAGTCTAACCAGGTGATTCTGTTGGTAGTCAGAAAAGCTCATGTCTGATTTCTCTGATCACCCTATTTAACATCCTTCCATCTTTATTGTTACTTAGAAGCTTTCAAGAGGACTATGCTCCTCTTTTTTTCCCCAGTATTTAGAGCAGCTGCTTATGTGCTTAAAGTTCAAAGTAATGCCTCCAGCTCTTTTCTGTGTTCCCCTTCCTCCATGTGCACTGTCATTTGACTAGTATATGTGGAACTGCAGCTCAGTGATCCGAACTACTGGATTCCTCTCATAGACAACTGAAATGGTTTTTATGACTCTTAATTGTTAGTGATCTGGCTGAAAAGTAAAAGAAAGAAAACAAAGAAAAAAAAAAAGTAACACCCAAGAAGTTTCCATATGTGATATGATAATAAATGCTCATAGCAATTCAGCCTCCTACCTGGGAAGAGATTAATATTCATGTGAATAACATACATGCATCCTACAGTACCATGAGTCAGAGAAATGTAGTATTTTAATTGAGACTCCACAGTTATAAAATGGCACAGAAATTTGTAACTCTGCATGTTAAAAAAGCTTTGTGGTAGCATGCACAGTTTTTTCTTCACTTTTGCTGTTTTCCTTGTTCTCTTTCTGTGTTTGTGAAGAGGAAACTTAATTATGCCAGAATCAAACTAGGGTTTTCAGCCCTGAGAGGAGTGACTCAATAATTGTCACCTTCACACTTAGAACTTTGTCTACAAAGAGGCATTAATTGATAGCTCGTCTGCTGCAATCCCTCAGTGGGTGCTTCTTTTCCAGAAGAACAAACACACAGCTATTGCATCTTCAGCTTGCAGCCCTCCTTAACTGAAATAGCCTTCATCTAGGGACACAGCTGTGTGACTTTTAAAGTTACACAAATTTGAATCTGAGTTTTGTATGACACAGAAGAAGTAGCGGACTGTAGATGAGCAAAAATTGAATGAAATCATCAAATTGCCTCTCATACCGGTTCTTTCAAGTATATTTAAGTATTACAAGAGGGTGTGGTGTCTGGGCTTTTATCCACTTATGTTGAATTTATTTACAGGGGAAAATGTCTTATGCATGATTTTCCTCTTCTATGTCAGGAGACTAAATACATCTAAATACTTGTTTTCATTTCAAACCCCAAGTCATTGGACCAGAGTTTCCTCGTTTCTTTTTTTTGTCTTCTAGGTGACATTTTATACCAACGATTTTGATCTTTGTCTTTCCCTGTTGAATGTCAATAGTCTGTTCTTTTTGACTGCTGTGTAACTAGATCACATACCAAGATGGCAGATGTAGTTCATGGCAATGTTTCTCTGGAATACAATAAGGACCTGCAGCGCGGGGACTAAATGACTGTTCTCCTCTAGCGTTACAGGTACCAAATTGTATCCTCAGTCTTATTTTACTGTGCCCCATAGTTTCATAGACTGGGCAAGCACCTGCAAATATTTTAAGAACCATCAGGATCTCACTTTCAAAAGCACTGGTCCAGGGAGCATATTGTATTGGTGATTTTGGAGTGTGAAGCCCTATTTTTATTTTGAGAAAGCAAGCTGTTGATGCAGACCACCAGTATTCCTTTCTTAAGTAGTTGTCGGGTGCCCTGAAGAGTCCTTTCTGGACTTCCACTGTTAGTGAGGAGACCATCAAGGCACTAACTGGTGCTAGCTTTGGTTGCTAGTTTGATTGTAAGTTACCTGCCTGCCCCCACTCCCCACATGTGAATCCAGGCCTTCTGATCATTAAAACCACGTACTGTACACAAAGCCAGACGGCTAGTGCAGGACATGCCGGCTTTGAGCCAGTCACCAAAAGAATTAGGAACTGCCCATTTCCACCTCTCATGGACTGTGCAGTCCGTGCAATAATTTACTTTGGGCATTTTATATCCCTTAAGCTTTGTTGCCTAGGTGTCTCTTTATCAGTCCTGTGAAGATGAGTAAGCTCTGCATTTTCAAAGCCTCCCACACAGTGGCAAAGAAGCAGGCTGAAGCATTGTGACTCTAACAGACAGTTCCTAGAAACTTCTTTTGATACAGAAAAACTACATCTCAGTTAAATGTCTTCCTTCTTTTCTACCTGTTGTATTTATGAAGGTTATCTTTAACCTCCGCCAAAATACCAATATTGCTGATCAAATGTGCCAGGGATCAGGGTTGGTGGGGATCTGTAGAACACCCTTGTGCTCATGAAATCTCTCTTCCTACACCCGAGAGTAGATCAGGTCTGTGTGGGTAAGGTGCGATCTGAGGGTCACTGCCAGCTGTAGTGCAGACTCTCTGTTGTCAGGTGTCTGTGCTCGCAATGGCAGTCAAATACTTTCTGCATATCTTAGCTATAAAATGCCTATGTGGCTTTCAGATCCCTTATGGATTGCACAACATTAATTATTTAGAAAGCACTCAAATACAAATGTAACAGAGGTGTTCTACCCTTTCCCTATGCCATAAATCTTAACTTCCCTCTGTTGCATCTGAATTTGCAGACTGGCAAGTCTTGTGGGACTCCCCCAAAGCCTTCACGGGTCATTCCCCAGTACCTGGACAACTTGTGTCTGTCTCTTCTGGTAGCCTCTCTGTGAGCGCAGGTTCGGCTGTCATGGTGTACTCAGAGGAAGAAAACCTTCTTTCATTTCTGAGTGTATTAATAAGATGTCTGCATATTCACGTCTGTTTGGAATAAAACGCGTCTTTATTTATCCTTACTGAGATTCTCTGAGACCTACCTTTTTTTAACCTGCTTTGCCATAAATGTTAACAGCTATGTTACGGCAAAGAGATGATTATTTGTATGTACACACAAGAAAATAGTGTTGCACCTTCATTAGCTGCGGTTGTGATTTTAGAGTAGCTTTTTGGTAACATTATCTCTGGTGGGAAAAATCAATATGCTTGCCCTTTTTAGAGTAGTTATGCTAAAATTAAGAGAAATGCTCTCTTGTGAAGCAGCATGCAGGTCAGAAATGCTTTTTATAATGACCGCAGCAGCTAGGAGCCTGTTCAGTAGCTAACAGGATTTTCTGCAAGCTTCTCTGAACATACCAACATACTGACACTCAGCTTGTATTCACCTCTGCTATAAACCATTTTTGGTGTTGATGATCTGTATTCCCCCACACAGAGGACATCTGTCCCCCTCAGTGACAACAGAGTTCATCCATACCCTCCTGTTAACTGGTTAGAAAAACCCCAAGTTTTCTTAATTGTAACAGGATTTTGCAGAGTGGATAGCTAACTTTCCTATAATACTATTTTACATTTATCACTGCAAGCTTCCTGTGGGCTTGTAAGGCTTGGGGTAGCCTCCATGAGAAGGCAAAGAATCATGACATGTTACTTTTTTTCCTGATCTGTAGTAGTATTCAGGACTAAAGCTTTGCTTCTATAGTTTTGTACTGTAAACTCTACACATCTATAAGTCAAAAAAATCTTATGAAGCCTCTGAATGGGAATCCAAATGCAATTTACTTTTTTTCCAAGGTTTACTCCATTGATTTCCTTAAAAAGAAAGGGAGGTTGTTTGTGCAACATCTAGGGTATAGTTTACAAACATGGGATGTTCCACAATCAGGTGTATATCTTACTTTGTGCCAGCACTGCACATTAAGTAATCCAAAACAGAGCCTGTATGTTTCTGTTCTCTGACTTGTAAGGTCATAATGACAGTATTGGGATGCATGTGAATAGTCCGTCATTATCTTTTTTTTTTTTTAACTTGAAACACTTAATGTGTGAGTGTTTGGTTCTGCACTGATGCTGGATGGAAAGTAGCTGCTGCTTTTGCAAAAAGTGTGGCTTTTTTTTTTGGGGTGGGTGAGAGGTTATATTTTCTGATTTTGACTTTTTGAGATTGGGTGGGATATGACAGAGGGCGACCCCTCTGCGGAACAGCCAGCAGCTTAAGCTAGGGTATATCTAGAATAAGGGGGAACAGGACTCTAGTTCCTGATCTAAACTGTGCACTATCTGCATTTTAACCTAGGTTTCCCATATTTTAGAAAAGTGTGTTTAGTGCTAAGCTGTAACACTCTTCTAGTGAATGACTCTTCCCTGCATTCCCTTCCCTGTTTGTATGTTTTAGACCTGAGAAATTTCATTAAAATTCATCACGGTCGTGTAAAACAGGTTTTGATTCTGACAAACTGGTGTTTTCTGAAGGAAAAGGTGTCTTTTTCACCTTCCTTCCTTTCCATGGAAGTTGTACCTCTGCTGATCAGAGAGCAAGATGTGGGTGGATGACCTTGTGTCTTGTACAGCTCCTAGGTTCCCAATTAGGCTGTGTACCCAGAACTGCTGCTTTTTTGTCTCTGGTGATCTTAAGTGATCTGATCACAGCAAGTTCTGTGTTTGTTATCTCTAGAAGTGCCTTGGCTGTTGCAGGCTGAACCATCTATGTGTGCAGAGTACCTCTGAACCAGCATGAAACGACAGTAAGCTCTTTTCCTTTGTCTGGTACTGCCCAGCTTGCATTCACATTTGTACCAAGACTTTTCCAAATACATTGTCATACAAGTACTTGTCTTTTTCCCAGGACCTCCTGAGTCAGTTACCTGAAGCTTTCAGGAAAACTGGAAGCCATGTCTATTTGCAGAGTGGACCAAGTGCTCTGAACAGTGTATAGAAAAGGCTGTAAAGACGGCTAAAAATGTTGGCACTGAGGCAACTGTTGCCACCTTATGCAAAACTGCCCTCTTTGCACCTCGTTTTGGGGACGTAATGGCAGAAAGAATCACGGCAGGGTGCTCTGTTGATAGAATCTTGTGTCTGATGTGGAGTGGGGCACAGGATCCTGTGGCGTCCTGACCACCTCGCCATGGCAGTGGCGCGTGGCGCTCATCAGTAGAAACTGAGAGCGCTTCATCTAGCCTTGGAGTAAAGTCAGTTCCTCCTGCTCGGAATAGGGGTGCAATGAGAGAGGTGGGTGGGGGGACTCCTACCTGCCACATACGCAGCCTTTAAAAATAGCATTGGCTCTTGGGAGAGCCAGACTTCACACTCTTATTTTTAAGGCTCTGCGTAGGAGGAGGGGATATTTCCCAGTGTTGTGTATTGCTGAAGCAATCTGTACAAGAAATGCTGCACCAGAGAGATAGCAGTGGGCTTTGGTTTACAAAGCACAAGACTTGGGGAAAAGATGAGCTAGCCAGCGCTGGCTGAGAGCACCATAAATGAAGCATTAACTATTTGTGCAGTGTTAGCAAATGCTTTGAATAACATCGTAACTTCATAGGAAAAGGCAGTAGGTCGGAAAAAAGGGTTTGGTACATGACAGTTTTGTCTTTTAGTGTTGTTTTTCTTTCACTCGTTTCTTGTTTTCCAAGCTGCGTTAGTTACACAAGCTGTTTAGATGTAGGGCAGGGTTGCCTTGCATACTTCTGAGCTAATTTTTGGTGTTGTGTAAGGGTTGTTGTAACTGGAATCTTCTAGTACTGTGCATCTGGATTTAAGATGATTGTTTTTTTCTCAGCCATTGTAAAAGTGGCATTTGGAAGTCAAAATGCTGTTAATAATGCTTAATGTACTGCCTGAAGACAGCAGGGATCCGGTTCTGGCTGGTGCTACGTAGTATGCAGAAGCATTTTTGTTTTCTGCACATTTTAATGTCCATAATTTATTGAATTCAAGCCACTTGAAGGTCATGTGGTACAGCAAATGAATTCTGTCCGTTAGGAAGTAGTGCTTGCTAGGTGATACGAGAACTTTCTTTGCATCCAAGACTCCTTTCTTGGCAACCAAACAGGATTTTTAAGCTGGCCATGGCCACCAGCAAGTCGTCTACTGTCTGCTTATATTTAGAGTCTGAACAATTTTGTGACATTGGGGAGGGCTGGTCAGATGAGCCTTGATCGAGCTGTGTGTTCATTTCCACTGCTGTGATGGTTGATTGCTGGTACTTTCAAAAAGGGCTTTTTGGTGGTTCCCTTTTGGTTTCATTTGAAGCCTGTTCTTGGTGAAGGTGGGACCAGTTCTTCCTATCCATGGATTTTGAGTCCGTAAGGAAAGGCCTGCAGCCTTTCCTGGCAGTCTGTGAGCTGGGTTTGCAACACGAGTCCTCTGCTGAAAGGCGCTTGAGAACATCAAGGTATCAGATACCTCTTCTGCAGGGAGAACTTCCAGAAGAAGATTGGCAGCTCCATCCTTTGTGTGCTATAAAACTAGACATAACGTAGTCATAAAGCTGGAGTGAAATCCCAAAGATTTTCACCTGATCTGTTTCATCTGTTCAGCTTGAGACTTCCCTCTGTTGCTCAAGCGTGCTGGTACTGGATGCTGGAAGGGCTGAGTGCTCATTTACTGGGGTGCTGGAGACAGTCAGTCTCTTGCTTGACAGGGTAACTTGTGCCCTCAGGCTTGCAGGGTGATTTGGTACCAGGTGAATGCCATGCTACTCTGTGGCCTGTGGAAATATCCTCTTAAAAACAGGAGAATCCTGTTTAAGCCACTCACACATTGGATGAGGAAGAGAAAAGAAAGGGCTGTTCTGCATAACTATAGGCTCATTTAGTCTGCCCACGCTGGTGTGTGAGGCTAGAAGGTGTTACTGCCTGGCAAATGGGAAATTAGTAAAAGCACTAACTACACTAGTAAAAACTAATTATATGCCGCTTTATACTCAGTGCTACACTGCGGCAGACCAGGTGGGCAGTAGGTCTCATCCGCCTGTATTTCCATAATATTTCTAATATGCCGTGTGGGAAGCCAGCAAATGGTTTGGAGAAGATGGGGGGCCATTGCAAAAATCAGAGAATGCGTTATAGACGTGGGAAAGGGGACACGGGGGCAGTCCAGGGAGGGGAGGTGCTGAGGACGTGTGAGATATGACCAAACAAGTATGGCTCAGCTTAGCAGACTGGAAGCTGAGAGCGGATGTTGCTGCCATGTACTAATAGAGCAGGGGAGTAAATATTGGCAAGTTTACAGCTATTTAAGCTAAAGGTTAACGTTAGCACAAGAACAGAAGGGTATAAGCTGGTTATGAACAAACCCAGGCTAGAAGTCAGAAAGCTATTTTTCTAATTGTTAGTGAACAGCTTCCAAATGGGTTTCTTTGCCCTTTCTGTTTCTAATTAATCTAAAAATGGGTCTGTTTATGAAAGCTATTAGATGACAGTCGCCTGTGGGAGCAAAGAATGGGTCTTCATCATCCAGGAAGCCTCTCAGTAGGCTGTGAGAAATGTCCGTGGAACCACAGCCTCCGTAACTATTTTCCGTAGTGTGGCCTCCCCGTGTTCACACTGCCCACCTGCCTGCCTTTGCTGCCGAGCTGTGCCGCATCCCAGGACCCTGTGGGTTTCGGAGCACAACCAGCGGTGCGTGGGAGAGGTGTTTGCTACATAGAAGCTGTCACTGAAGTAAAATTATGAAAATTATCTTGCAGCCCCTCTTGGGTGGTGGCTTTTCCGTGCAGTTGCATGGTAGATATCAAGGATGCTAGGCTGTGTGAGGGGCTTTTTGAAAAACTGTAGTTATTAGTGACTCATGCCTGGTAATGAACCTGTCATAGATATAATTTTGTTTTCTGACAAATGTTCAAGTGGTAACTGTTTCAGAAAATATGGTGTAGTTTGTAAACAGGTTTGTTCTTAAATGAGATTTTTTAAAATTCCCCATGGGATTTCAGTTGCTTATTTAGACAGTAAATTGCAATTGAACCTGTACTCATTAAAAGTTTTTAAAAGCTAACACTGGAAAATTATTTTCTATGAGTGCTTGAAAAGCAACAGAGAATGTCAAGACAAAACGGGTGATGAATAGAGCTATCTGGCTAGAAGGGACTTTAGGTTTAGCCTTGAACTGATTTATCTATTTAGCCTCACTTTGGTCAATACTTTAGGTTGTTACATACAAGAATATATGAAATACAAATGGAGATTGCTTTATGTAAAAGGTAAGTTTATTTTAACCATGTTTCCATTTGTTTTTGTTAATGAGTGAATACTCACCTTGTATTTTAAGATGACACACACGTTTTGAGAAACTGTTATCAAGAAACTGAGCGTACTAAATGTTATTGCAGTTTATTTAAACTTGTCTGGTTTTATTCAGTGTATCATGTTAGTGCAGCAGATTGAAATGTATGTAAGTGCTTTTGTGATATCTCATATAAATGGGTGCCTGGAGGATCCAGTCTTGTCTACAAAAATATCTATGGATTGGCTGGTGTATTCCCTCTGAATTTTGTTATGCCTAATTTAAGGAACTTAATTTACAGCAAGTACAACTCTCCATATTTATTTGACATAGTTGCATGTTACTCATCCTAATTAAATAGCTATATTTTTAGCTCGCAGTAGTAATAGCTAGTTAATATACAACTGTGTACAGCTGCTAGAATCATCCTTTTTTCATCCCGTCTTTCCATCTACTTCTCTCCAGTTCTGGTGAAGGTGAAGTGTCGTCCGTGACCTGAGGGCAGAGGCAGCAGTTTCTGGAATGATCCCCTGCCATCCCTGATCAGTATTTGGGTGTGTTTTGGTCAAACTGTGCTTGTCCCTCCTATCACAGACTTACCAAAGAGGCTAATTGTAGCCTCTTTGTCACTTGACTTAGGTCAGGTACCTTACCAAAGCCTGGTTTGTAGCGCAATCTTCATCCCCTTGCAGAGGCTTTCTAAATCCAATGACTAATTTTTTTTTTTTTTTTGCATTAAATTTCCTCCCCATCCCTCCTGATCAGGGGAGCAGACTGACTGAGTTTCTAGACCAGGTTAATTTGGACCCATTTGCAGAGCCTGTCAAGTGCCTTTACTGGAGGTGTGAAAGCTGCGCCTGGGCTTATTAATATGGGTGTGATTGCTGGAGTCAGCTTTGTCAGAGCTATGGTGTGGCAGTGCCCCTTTTTTCTTGTTCAGTGACTACACTAACAGTGTCCTCAGAGACTGACAGAGGCTTATGTAGTTCGTAGCAAGTATTTATGGGGTATTTTTATCCATTAATCCACTGCTGCCTTCTGCAGGGAATATAAATATACGAAATTATTCCTGCCTACAGAGAAAAGCATATTATTTAAGCCAGCAGTCAGAAAGACAAAGGTAGGGTAGTAAAAAACCATTTATTTCCCTGCTTTTTAAAAGTTGGTGTTTCTGTAGGAAATGAGGAAGAAAGTGCTGGCAGAGGAAGCAGTCTGTCAGCAGAGGTAGCTGGGCGTTGCTCCATACGGGTATTAGTTGTTCTTCTTCTGTTACATGACACTGGACGCGTCATGGTGGTTTTTGAAAAGGGCTTTTCCATTGCCTGTCCCTGTGATCCATGAACTGATTTCTGGTTATTTGATTTAAAATTCTGCAAAGGAGCCATCGGAGCAGTAAGTGAAGTAGCTGTAAGGCAGACTTCATAGTGTTTGATGTGCTCCAAGCTTAAGTATTCTGAAAAATCAGGGTTTTGTTAAGATGTTTTGTTGTTAAAGTTTTGTTAAGATGGCTGTTCAAACAGAGAAAAAGGTCTTGAGCTGCCCTTGTTCTTTAGTGGTAATAGGGACTTTTTCACTTCACAGCTAGGCTGTGAAAACAATCAATACTTGAATTACTGGAGTAATCTGCTGATGAATGCAAAGAACACTCCTTAGCTCACTGCATGTAATGGTAGGGCCTGGTTGTGACACAAATAACGCATGTGGTCATGCTTTGAATAACGTGAAGGGAAACAATATTAAATATTTTTTTGTTCAGTGAGCAGTATAACACCCTCTTTTGTTCCTGAGAACGGGGTTTGCCTCCAACCAAAGAAAGGTCTTAAAGTTCATACTGCGTACTACCCTGTAGGATCAAGGTGCTGAACTCCTGTAGCCACGTCCTTACATGTTGGACCTAGCTTTTGCAGAATGCATGAACAGTGTTGTCAGAGACTGTTTCCCTGTTCTCACTGGCAAGCCTGGGTAGGAAAATGTGCTCTGCAGTGTTTGAGCTGAGCCCTCGTGTTACGGAGAGCTGGGTTGTCGATGCAGACCATCTGTGGGCAGTAATGCACCTTCATGCTGTTAACAGGTATATGTGTTAACACGTAGTTCCCTCCCTGAGACAGGTTCTGGAATGGTTTAGGAAAGGAGCAATAAAACAAAGACCTGGGCAGTAAGTCAAGAGGTTAACTAGACCATCTGTCTTCCTCAGAAGCACCGCTGAAAAATGCATGTACACCCTTTGTTAAAACCTTCTTGGATAGAGAATTTGTAGCCTCCCTAGACAAGCCATGCTCACCTATACTTAAAAGCTTTTCCAGATGCCTAACCTAGCTTTCCAAAGCTTCAAGTTAAACTTGTTATTTCTTTATCTGTATTTACAATAGAAATGCTGAACAGATTGCTTCCCTTGTGCTTGCCTCAACTGGTTCATGTTGGAATGCTGTTGTACCTACCTGAGGTCTACATTTCACAGCATCTGCAACTTTTCCTTCCCAGGTTTCTCTATCAAAAAAAAAAAAAGGCAATTACAGCTCTAAGAGTATAATTTCAGGTTTTTTCACCTCCAGCACATGTCTGTGCTCAGATATCTTTGCATTTTGGTGATGCTGATTATATAATTAGATGTGCAATTAAGACATTGATTGTAATTTTCCAATTTCATGAAATACCAAGTCCTTATGTTTTGGATGCCACTGAGAGACAGAGATGTAATTTGAAGGAGGAAGCAGCAGAGGGAGAGTTTTCTCTGCTATAAATGCTTCCTCACTGCCCATTGACTAGGGTATTCAAGCTGACTGCAGTTTAAAAACCAGCATAATAGTTGTTTCTGGAATGCGGGCATCAAGTTGGTAAAAATTTTTTTAATCAGCTGAGTTGTGGAGGGCAGTACGGATTTGTGAAGGGTTCATCTTCTACTTGTATTTTTAGATTAAAAATAGAGAGTGACAATTCAGCTAGAGAAAACCTTCCACGCTTTTGGGTGGGCAGCCAAAACTCAGGACAAGGGTTCTGGTGGGAGCATTCAGGTGTTTTCAGGACCACATTTAAGGAAGGTTTTCTGTCTGTAATTGATGGGGCACAAGGTGACAACATGCTGCCCCGGGGCCTGTCACCTGAGGCAGCTATGCTTTTAAAATCTGACTCTGACTTTGAAGGCTGGTGTGGGCTGCGACAAGCAGGGTTGGCACTGTCTTGGCAGTGGCTTCTGAGGAGGTGAGGCTTGTTTGTGGCCCAAGAGTGGCTGGAACTTACTGCCTGAGGAATAAAACAGCCTCTTCTGTGAAGTGTTGAGCTGCAGAGCTGATAGTATTTGGTTTTGTATCCCAAAAGTCAAGAATGCAAACCACGTGGAAACAAGAATGGGACAAGCAGGTTTAGCCTGTGCATTGAAGGCGGCTGCTTCAGATCATTTCTTAGGAAAGGCTTTGTCTGCTGTTGCAAGTGACAGTGATGATTGTAAACAAATCAAATGGAAGGTGATTTTAATCTGAGCTCTTTTAACTTTATGACCAACACCCCTTTAAGGATTTTGCACCTCAAAAATTCCCATGTCAGGCTCAATCTGTTTGTTGTAGCTTCAGGAAGCGTTTTTGACTGGTGTGCAGCAGCAGCAGCCTCAGAGGGAAGAGATGGGAGGACTCACTGCAGGCAACTCTAAGGTTTCTTCTCAATACCTGCCCAATGAGAATTGGCCTAAACTGTGAAGGGTAGAGATCAGTAGCCCTGCAAAAGCATTAATGCTATGTTCTTCCTTAACCTTGTAAAAATCCCACTCCTGGAATATTTTGCATTCTTGGCCTTCCAAATATCCTTTATTCCCAGGCTATGTGAAAGTCTTTCCTTCTATTGATTTAGAAATGTTCATCTGCCAGGGTTCACCATACATCCTTGCAGTCAAATAATATTAACATACAGGGTATAAACATCTTTTGTATGAAGACAAGTCGGCCAGGGGTTTGACCTCACCTCTTCAAAACATTATATTGCCCGGTTTTGATTTATATTGCCTGCCTTTGGAAGGTAAACAGTCCCATTGCGTTCATCTTTAGCAGTTTTTTCAACGTACCAGTGCTATTTTTGTTGTCTTCCTATAAGCCAAATAACACACCTTTTTCTTTTACAGGAGGAAAAAACCTTTTTTCAGGAGGGAGAATGTTTGGGGATGATTGTCTCCTTCCTTTTCTTCAAATGTTTCAAGGCCAATGTCTGGCAATGGCCAATTTCCAAAGTGCTTGGGGTGCTGTAGGAAGGCCTTGTGTCTTTTTTCCCTTCTGAGCTTGCAGGTTGCCCTTGCACCTTGTCTTACCCGTTCCTGAGGGGAGAAGAAAGAATTGGTGCTTTGAGTGTCACCTTGCTTAAAGAAACTTGCTCCTTCTTCTGAAAGCAACATCTTGAGCATATGTTTCATAAGTGTGTTCTGGAGCTATTGTAATGACAGAAACGGTAGTTTTAAAAGCCTTGGAATATACAGTCTCCTCTCTTCCACGTGTCTGTCTCAACAGCGCTGCTTATGTTGTGGTGACGCACAGCTCCTCAAAGTGTGGTGTTCATTAAAGACAGCTGTCAAACAGCAGGTTACTGCTTTTTCATTAACACTTCGTCTTTAGACTGCTGATTGATTTGATCTTCTTGTGGCTTTGAAGAAGATAACAAGTAGCGTGTTTTCACTGCTGAATCAATTGGTAAACTTTATGCTGTGTATTTGAACTTGTAAGGCGTAATGCAGCTCTGAACCTGAGCTACCTTACCGAGAACTCTGTCTTTAGGGAGATGCAGCAGGCAGTTTCATTCGAGAGAGATGGTTCTTATTTTTCTTCCAGTGAAATAAATGAAAAAATGGTTTTAGAGAGCTGTTGGGTCAGAGATGTCTGAGGCCATTTGTGAGATGAATTAAACCTGAGTATGAGTTGGACAGAATTTATTCCTGCTGTTCCAGACTAAGTCTCTCCATTGACTTTTCCCTTGTCTCTCTTGACTTCTTTCCCCTCTCTTCTTTGTTTAATCTGTCTATGTAATATTCTTATCCTCTAATTTACTTAACCACCCAATTTTGTACTTCCCCAAGAGCCAGGACACTGGAAGAATTCTTGCTTGTCTTCCTGCAGGGGAAAGGGGTGTGAGTGTGAGAGAGGGAGGAGTAGGACCTGCGCTCAAAGGGTGCTCATTTTCCTTTGGTTAATCCACTCGTGCTCATGAAGGAATTGCTTACTTTTACAATTTTATCAGCAATTCAGTACTTTACAGGAAGTTGGAATGAAATAGATAATGAGGATTAAAGAAGAAGAAAGGGTAATGTATACCTCGCAGACATCAAAGCATTTGGCCTATATAGCTGAGCCTGGCTTTATCAGTTTTAATAATTCCCTGCTGGCTCAACCTAAAATTAAAATCTGTTGGTGAATTAAAAAATAACAGTAAGAAGTATTTAAATTTTTAAGTGGAAGTTTATTTCTCTACTAGAAGGCAAATAACTCAGTACTCTGAGCCTTAAGGTAAAGCACACACTCTTACAGGCTTTTTTTTAGATGCCAGTTGTGCCTGTTTCTCCCAATTCTGAATTACCTTCGTTATTTCAGTAAACAAAATATCACTGAAAATGGAGCCTGTCTCAATCTCCTGTGAATTAGCTAAAGTTTTACCTTACATTTAAATGTTTGAAAGGTGCGATCTTCCTTGCTTCTGAGGGAATGTGGTTTTTTGTCTTTTTGTAGCCACATTTTTCTGTCTAGCTCCTTGTGAGCTGTGGTGAGGGCTGTGACATTTTCTAGCACTTCATTGCTCGTGACCTCCACTAGCGATGTCTCCTGTCTCTTTGTCTAATGAGACTTGCTCGCTTCTTCCGTATTTTTCTCTGCTCCTGTTCTTACAAGGCAGCCATGGGAGTATTGGAATTTTGTGTGGTAGTGCTTGGAAATCTCCACAGGCTCTTTGGGTCTCAAGGGGTGCGACTGGAGGATTGTGTTCGGTGCCAGCGCATTTTTGACTTGGATATGCTAATGCCTGGTGTTGATGGCTGCAGGGATGGGCAAAGACCAAGGAAAGAAGAGATGTGAAGGACAGAGGCAGCAGCGGCAAAATTACATTGGCTCCACTTGTAGCAGGATCTTTGGAAAAAGTAGGATATGTAAAAGTCTGGGAGGCTGTCTAATGGATGCTTCAGGTGCTGTAGAGAGTTAATGTGAATAAGAAAGTGTCTGACAGATGTTTAATTTTTTTTTAAACTGTTGCTGTGAAAGAGAACCCTGGCAAGATGTGTTTTGTCTTATTCTTACGCAGAGCTTTGAAGATACTAAGTGCTGCACAAATCCTGGATTGCAGGATTGGGCAGTCTTCATCCTTATGTGGATAAATTTGATATGGAGCTTCGTCTCTGAGCGCAAGTGCTATAATTGGTGTGTTTAGCAGCAATCCCTTCTATGGCAGCAGAACTCGCTGCCCTTAGTTGGGTAGGAGCCCTATTGCCCTGGCGGGGTGCAAACATGTAACAAGAAACTCAGGGTCAGACTCTTAAAATCACTTAAAGCTAAAGCACTCCTGAAAATCTGACCCTGTGCCTGCAGCACGGGAAGGAGCCAAAAGATGGATGGTTTTTCCTGTGAGATGGGGGGATATGAGTGACCATAGAGGAACCAGCCAGCCCTACTGGGGGTGGGTCTGAAAGGTTGGTGGCCTCATTGCTGTGCCTGGCTGCAAGGGGCAGTGCTGTGGCTGCTTCTGAGAAGAGCCCGGGGGTTACTGCTCACCAGTGGTGCTTCTGAGACAAAGCACTGTGGCATTAGCCTTACCTGTCAGCAAAACTTCTGTTCATATCCATTAAACAGAGGAGCTGATGGGAACAGCAGCCTGGCTGTTGTCAGGTGGTGGTTCCGTGAGGTGCTGGGATGGAGCTGTGGGACCAGAGGGTAGAAGGTGGCAGGAGAATATCCCGTGCGGCGAGGGTAGGGCTGGGAGCACAGCAATGCTTGTGGAGGAGGTGGTGAATAAAAGTTGATACTGGTGTAGGGAAGAGACTGGAGGGGAGAGGGGGGGAAGTACCATTCACAGCAAGGCTGGCTCACAAGGAGGTAGGAGGTATTTGAGCAGATGGGAGGATAGTGGCATTTCCACAGCTAAGTCATATAGGCCTCTTCAAAATCCCACCCCACACTGTGAAAAGACTTTGTTTTGAGAGATGCAGTGAGCTGTCCTTGAGCAAAACCGAGACGTGCACAGCTCCCATGCAGTGCCTTTGGTGCTGAAGGCAGAGAAGCAGCTTTTGGGAAGGAGGTGGGTGCTTGTGTTGAATGCATGAAGAAGGGAGACAGGATGAGGGGAGCACTTGTGAAAAGGAGCATGTGCACATGGACCAACTGGCCAGGACGATTTTCTTAGCTGCAGTGGGTTGGATACCCCTGGGGCAGCTTGTGGGTCAAATAAACAGTGCCTTTGCATTCTTCTTGCAGGATGAGTGCCTGCTGCCACTCGCTCCCAGGAGAGGAGTGTCGGTACCACAGGAGTGGATCTGATTCTGTGCACAACACTTCTGCAGTCATTTTTTTATGTAACAATGTGACTTTTATTTTTGGGAAGTGCGAGATCAACGGGTGTTCAATCCCCCACACTCGTAGCAGAACTGGTACTAGTCTTCCTTGGAAACTGGATACAATTCACTTAGCGAGGGCATCGCTGAATCTTAGTGGGTTAGTCCAGGGGTGAACAGGAGATATAAAAACAAACATCTATATCTGAGTTGGGTAAAGAATCTCCTTGGAGCTGGTTAATTATGTTGAGTCTCCTGCTTTTTCCCCCAGCCCCCCTTCTCCACAGTCCTATAGGATGCCAGGAGTCAGGCAGAGCGCTTTTCCAGCGCAGATCGGCTTGCTGCGCTGTACTGCCTGCTCTCATAATGCCGAAGGAGTGCGTTTTGTCTTTAGTCAGATTGGCTCCATCAATTCGTATTTCCTTCTGAATGGATAATACAGTGGAGAATCATTTCAAGGCGAGGAGTGTTGGTGTGCGAGCGAAACGGGGAGGCTGCGTGTGTGAGGAGCTAGGCAGTAAGCAGCTGACGAGGAGGAGTAAAGTAGCAATAGCTGCACAGCTTTCTCTCTGCCTCTGAAGTACAATATTTTCTGTTGAGTCACAACTGAAGAGAAGGATGAAGTTTTAACTGTACTTGGTACTGCCTGAGAAAGGGAGAAGATGCACTGTGCCGGTGAACTAAAGAATTTCTGTTGAGGGGATATTCCTGGAAGCTGACAAGATTTCTGTGTTTTTTGGCTTTTACATTCATTGGTTTCTGCTGATTCTTGCTTTTTGGATTTTTAGTAGCTGTTTGCATGTTTTTCCCCTTGAAAACATGCCTTCGACTTTACGTGATTTCTCATCCCAGTGCTGCCATGGAAGGGGATGCTCTCGGTGCCTTTAACGTTGCTTTCCCTAGTACCTGAGATGGGACACCAACAATATGTTGATAATCAGTTCATTATCTGGTGAACTTTTAACAAGATTAGGAATCCTTCAGGACTTGTCTTTTCTGTGAGAACAAGCTATTGTATTCTGTAGTTTTCTATTAATTCTATAATTTTCCTTTACACTTTAACCTTTTGTTTTATTTTGAAGCGGCAAGGTAAGTGCATGACTGGAACAAATGAAGTGGCTGGGTATAAACTGCAAGTAGGCAGCAACCAAGGAGAACTGCTCTTTATTTTTAGAGTGAGCTCTGTGTGTGTGTGTTTACTTTAGCAATACAATAGCTCCATTGGAAGCTGACTAGATTTAAACACGTGCTTTGTAAAACAGTACTCTTAGTATGTTTATTTGTATGTGCTGTTTCTTAGTTTTTGTGTTCACCCGTTATACACTAATTTTAGATGTCTTATCGCTGGTATAATTGACATTGTGTCTGTTTGCTTCTCATACTTTTTCCTGTCAGGAGGGTTTGTATCTCAGCTGGAATTTGACAACAAAATCGCTACGTGAAGAAGAGTTAAAAGGAAAGGGATTTGGGGATAATTTAAATTTGATCACTTGAAAAGCAAATAGCTTGAGAGTAATTAAATTATTGGGTTGATTCTTCCTTAAATGTCACTTAAAACAGGCTTGCTTTTAACCCAGAGTATTTGTCATTGGCCTGATTTCTTGTGCTGAGGAGCTTGTGAGCTGATGATG
Organism: Chionis minor; assembly: GCA_013398295.1. Classification (NCBI taxonomy): domain Eukaryota; kingdom Metazoa; phylum Chordata; class Aves; order Charadriiformes; family Chionidae; genus Chionis; species Chionis minor. The sequence continues at coordinate 307,622 of VZSF01002613.1, read as the reverse complement.
AGAGGAAATGACTGGCATGCAGGAGTGATGAGGACGCTGTACAAGCTCGTGAATCAGAGCAGATGGTGTGACTGTTTCAGATATCTTTTCAGTTTTCCTTTTATGCGGGCACCTTTCTTTTGCTAATGGAGAGAGCCTTTGGGGGATAAACATCAAGACTTAATCCAGAATGCTAAGGTCTTCTGTCCTCAAGATGAAAAGGAGAAAGCTTATAGAAGTAAAGCTGCAGTATTAGCCCAGGAGGATTTTCATTGCCGAGTGCTGCAGTTTAACAGCATGAGCTGGAAAACCCTAGTTATTCCATCAGCTGCCTACGTTACCTTCACCCAGCCTGGCTTGAACGCTGCTGCGTGTTTGCTCTAAAGGAGTGCAGGAGAGGTCAGAAACAGTGAGGGAGAGATCACATAGCACCAGGCTGTACCCTAGGTGTGCTAGCACTGCCCTGACAACAGAAGTTGGATCTCCTAATTCATCACCCTGAGTTGGTGAGTGCTGCCTGTCCCTCCCCTACCTGAGTGTCCCTGTGAGCTGAGTCACCATTACCTGGAAAAGCAGATCCAAACCTCTGCAGTGGGTAGTCGGAGATCTGAGAAAGTTCTTAGGGATGAGTGTTTTCTGGTGGTTCTTGTCAGAAATGTGGCACTCGGAGTCCACACTGTTGCTCCAGCGCTGGGTTGTAAATTGGATTACAAGTAGAGGAAAGGTACAGCATGTTCTGTTTCTGTTAGTCAAGGCAGAGAAATTCAGCGCTTTCGTAATGGTGCACACGAACCTTATTTAAGGCAGAAGTACTGGGTTTGTAGTAGCAGTGCTGTCTGCTCTTCGATTAGAGGTAGCTGAACAATCAGAAACCTTTCCCCAAAGCTTAGCAAACATTTCTACAGCCCCGATCGCAGGGCCAGCTAACTTGTCAGCATGCCCCAGTGCCTGGGCTTCAGTTCCGAGTGCTATTTCCTTTAAACAAAAAGTTGGTTCTTGCTTCTGGCTCATTTGCTCAGTATAATACTTGGTCCTCTAGGTTCCCCTGTTTTGGGAAAAATCTGTTTTAAGGAACAGTTAGGTTGTCATGGGTAAACCATTTACTGATTGATTCAGCTGTGTGCAAAACCCCCATGCTCTGGAAACAAGGGGGCTGCTGGACTTAATTGCTTCTCAGTTTGCTCTTAAACGGCTGATAGCTGCTGCTCAGGTTTTGTATTTGCTGCCAAGGAGTGAAGTAACTTTACATAAGAAAAACAGAAGCAGCTGTGATTTCTTTTCTTTTTTTAGCAGTCAATTATCCTTTTTGCCTTTTTCTCAGCACAGGATGGTCTTAGAACTAGGCAGGTGCCTCAGACTTAGCTTGCTGCCAGCTAGGCATGAACCTTGGATTTCTGCGGTCGTCAGCTTCCAGCCTGTGCCTCCCCCTGCAGTTGGGGACAGCCCCTATTTCTTTGGCTCTGTCTCTGGATGCTGCCTTTTCTTGGCTGCCAGGTAATGACAGACCTCGCTTGTTATTGCAGCCAGTGTATCGCTGTGCCAGCCGCTGCTGCTTTTAGCTTGCAGAAAAAGCTGTGATAAGAGGATGTGGCTGCAGAGTGAATGACCACGTCTCAAAGAATGGCGGGGCTGCCTGGTGCTGAGGTGCTCTCTGGGGCCCCCAAGCAAGACAGCTGGAATTATAAGGCCTGAACGTCTCAATCCGTCTCCATCGGTGCTCGCAGAAGAGATGGTGGGTGACTGACATTAGTCCCCTTTTACAGAAAGCTGAGAGACACTTAACAGCTTCTGTGATGTCCCCTACGTTTGCAGGGGTTATTACAGAGTTAAGACAGAGTGTGCTATCTCCTCGCTGTACTGCATAACGATATTCTTTAATTACATGAATTTAATTTCATGCTGTTTCGCAACAGAATTTTTTACACTGGTAGATGCACTTGCAACACTTTAGTGGGCGTTTTATCCTTATACTTACTGATTTTTGCTGTTGCTTTGCTTTGTAGCTACACTAATAACTTGCTGGTACAGCAAAACATTATTCAGAGGTGTTTTTTGCCTCAGCTGAATGGCCTTGTGTAAAAGGTAAGAAATAACTGCGGTGTGCGAGGTGCAGAAGCGTTTAATTCATTCAGCCAATGTGTAGTGTTCCCTGGGTCAGTTTTCCACCATGAGGTAACTGACTGGCCAAACCTCACCTTTTGTCACACCTACCAAACTACTTTGGCAAGGTTTCAAGTGTGTTTTTTTCCCTAGAATGTGACAGGTGGGAAGGCTGGATCTCACTGATGTCTGCCTTGAAGTGTTCTGACACAGTTTTTCCTCAGATTTATTGAAACAAACCTGTAGGGACAGATAAAACCTGGAAAATGTCATTGGAAGTGCTTAAAAATTTCAGAAGGTTCTACAAGCAGGGTAGGTTTTGCAGCTCATGCAGAAATCCCTGAACAAGAACTTGGGTTGAGGCTTGGCTGCAAAGCAGATGTGAAAGGCTTACCGAGGGACTCTGTCATAGTTTCTTTGCTCGCATTGTGGTGTGCTGGTTTTTTTTTTTAATAATTTTCATCTGTTTTTAACTACTGTCTTTTCAATAGCATGGATGTATTTCCTCTTTAATGCGCTGTGAACTGCCATGTGTCTCTTCTGCACCTTACTTTTCGCAGAAATGTCCTGAGGTGAATACATTTTTCAAGAGTATGGTTTTTTTTTTCTCCAGTCCTGCTGCTCTTTGCCCAGAATTGCTGAGCTCAGTGCCTTCTTGTTCCAATCATTCATGCCAGGACTCAAAAGTTAGAGTTTTTGTTAATTATCAGAAGATCTGAAAAGATGCACGTTTTCAGAAGCAAGCAATAATGCCATGTTTAGGTATGATCCAACCCAAAATTAAATCTAATCATTTTAATTAGGAAATTGCATGCTCACGTCTAGAAGTCATACATCAGCAAAGCTGGTGGTAACCCTTCATATCTCTGTCAAGCCTTGTTGTTAGGATTCTTTCAGTAATTAATGTGTTTAAAAGTGCTATAATATTCCCAGGAAGAGTTGATGTTTCAGCATGCAGTGCTGGGGCGACGTTGCTATGGCAGCCTTAGCCATGATTTCTTTCTCTTTTTAATGCCAAAATCTTTTTTTCTCAGAATATCCTACATTTTAGTTATTGGTGTTCTTAATGTTTAAATGGTTCTTTATAAAGTCGCAAGACCATTTATCAGTCAGTTTATTGCTTTTTCTATTGTAATTGTTAGTATTGGTAACGCAATACCACTTTGTGTGGAAGATAATGTAAATATAATCTAATTCAAAAAACTCTTTACTTAGTGCCATGGTGGTATGAGTCGATAGCCAGAGAGGCTGCTGTGAAATGTTTTTTGATCACAGTTAATTGTTTTTATACCTTTTTGCTGATGGCTCCAAAATCACATCTGCCCTGGGGTACCAGCACCTTCTAACGTGACGGCACAGGGTAAAGGTGTCTCAGTATTTCCCTTAGTGTGATGAAAAACAGATAGCCAGTGAGAAGATAAATCAACCTCATTTTAGCAGAGGTTTAATGGGAACAGGGTCTGTGCTGTCACCCCCTTTATTCCACTTGACGGCAGCCAGCTCACTGCTGTGTGGGGCAGTGCTGAAGACACCCCAAAGCTGCCCATTTGTTGAACCACCTTTGTCCGGTGGCTCACAGAAGTGAAGTTGCTGCTCAGAGGGGTTTGCAGCCAGCTGTCCTCCATCTGATGAGAACCTGACCTTTCCTAGAGTGCTGCAAGTGTGAAGTATGGCTGATCCCCGGCTGATGAGCAGAGAAATCATAATCGCATTTTATTCCTTCATGGGATTTCTCATGTTCTTTTTTCCTCACTCATTGATGCCAGCATGCAATGCTTTTGCTCCTATTGTCATCGCAAATCCATGTGTCAGGAGAAGAAGTAATGGTTATTCATGTTATACAAGGATATTTCAGAAGCGTGCCCAGTGACAAAGTCATTAGTCGTGCAGTGTTTGTGGTAGTCACCTGTTTCCTCTGTTTAAATCTTAATATGTCAGTTTTGTCCTCATGGGCACAGCAAAACAACCCAAATGTGCACAGGTAAAGCCAGTGATGTCTTCCTCCGGCTTAGCTTGAGCCTGGCTTCCTTTTGGGAAGTGGGGGGATGTAGAAATGGTGGTACCTGCGCATGCTGCTTTTCCGTCTGCACACCCAGAGACAGCTCCCTGCTCTCCAGTTCTCCTGGGGAGAAACGCCTGCTAAAAAGGCAGTCAGAACAAAGCTTGTGTAGTCAGTGAGGGCTTGCGGTATTTGGCAGGGTACCAGCACACAAATACTCTTTCTTTAAAGACTTGATTTCTTGTTATGTGTTAATGTGACTCCTGGAGTGATTCTGGAAGAGAAAGAGACTTCAGCAAGGATTTGCATCCAGATTAGATTTTCTTCCCCCCCCCGTTTCAACCTGTATTATCTTTCCTTGTTACTTTGCCTGTCTCTTCTATAAAGAAGCACGACCCTAACATGGGCAACATTAGAGGAATAAGGGACCTTTACAGGGGACAAGTGACTGCAGAGCACCTAGTATAGGGACAGTGGAGGAGAACAGGAGCACACACACAACCCTGCCTGAAGGGGAATAAGGGACCCTGGCAGGAGGGGCAGAGGCAGCGCGGGGTCAGCCCACAGCACGAAGGGAGTGAATATCCAGAGCTCCAGGTCTCAGCATGGGTCTGGGGGTGGCGGAAGGCAGGGGGCACGGGAAGGGAGACTGTGCTAGGGATGCACAAAGGGTGATTCTCTCCCTGCTTCTTGGCATTCCGGTAAGTGGGCAGTGTTCTGCTCTTTGGAAATGGAGATTTCTGTTCCCTTCCACCCACTGTGGGGAGAGGTAGAGAGGCTTCCCTCTGAGCCAGAGCTGCCGTCCTCATGTTCTGCTCTGGTCTTGTTCCCAGATGGGGAGGAAACAGTTTTCTGTCCCTCTTGGGACAAGCTGGAAGGGTATTGCTGGTATTTGAGATGAAAGATGTTTTTTTAAAGTCTCTAATGAAATAAGTATTTCTGTATTTCTATATGTATGTATACATACATATACACCACAGACATTATATATGTAAATTAAAATGACAGCAGTGTGGTGTGTGTACTGAGCTGCCTGCTTTGGAACGGCTGCAGTCCTGCAAGTAGATGTTCAGCAGGAAAAAGCATTCTCTCGAGCAAACCGCTGCTGTTGAGTGTTGCAGCAGACAAAGGAAAAGAGAGAGAACTCTGGCTTGAATTGACTTTTGTTTTTCTTTTAAACTAAAATGATCATTGAGCCCCTCTGGTGCCTGGAAAGCTGTGTGCAAAAGGAAGCATGATGAATATTGAGCTCTCTGAGGAAATCCTTGCACACGCGTGTTTGGGCTTTGCTCCTAGCGCTTGGGGTTCAGTACGCTGGGAAGTATTTGAAATGAGCATCTCTGTGTGCTGCCCTCAAGCCACACGTGTAGGGAACCACAACTGTAGAGCTCTTCTTGGCTGCCGTCGAATTTGGGTGCTTGCCTTCTGAGGGTTCACTTCTTAATATTGATACAGAAGTGTTTTTCTGGTGTTAAATACCAGTTAGCCACTCAAGCGAAAGGTAAACTGTGTGAGTGGTGGAAGAAGAGAGCCTGAGCAAGCATGTCTTAGGTCAACCCTGTTCCATAAGGGAGTAATTAGATGAGAAAGACCTAGAAAAAGAAAACCTGATCTTTATGGACCAATGGTCTGAAAATTCTATAAAATTAAAACTCGTTCTCTCTAAGACGCTGACAATCAGTCTAAAAGGGAATTTGTTTAGCCTGCACAAGGGCAGGTATTGCCTTTGGTATGGAAGTTCTGCTGAGATACTGGATGATGGGGCTTAAACCTGAAGCACAGATGCAGCTTCTGTTGCAGAATATTAATTAGCTTTGATTATAGCAATTGGTATTTGCAAATGCTACTTACTCCAGATCAAAAACCACTCTCTCCTTCCCTGCCTCCAAAGTGAAACAACAAAAATGAAAACAAAATATTCACTAGTATGAATATGCTCACTAACAGAAGAGTGCTGGCAGTAGTGTAAACGGCTGTCTGGAGGAGCTGGAGGATGTGTGAGGGAGGGTTTCTGTACTGCAGCAGCAGTGCAGGTGTAGAAACTGTAAATTGGTTTTGAAAAGGGGAGTCGTCGTTTGACGTCTGAAAGAGGCACTGGCTGAAAGCTTCTCTGAGCTCTGGGGCTGGCCCTGGGGCAGTCAAAATGCTCTGAGTGAGTTGGGCCTTAGATCAACACCTCAGTCCATTGCCAACAAACCTATTGTAGTGTTCAGTCCTCTGCTTAGCGTGAGAGCGTGAAATATTTGGGCTTAGCACTTGGTCCAGCATTCTCCAGTGGGTGCTGCTGGGACAATATGTGTTTGCATTAGGAGAGCCAAGGTTACCAGGCCTCCAAGAAGGTGTGAATGGAGCAGCAAAAAACATCTTGGTGTGAGCTGGAACACATTAGCGTTAAAACAGCTAAACCAAAAACGAAGTTAGAAACCCTGTTTCTATTCCTTTCAGCATGACAGTAAACCTTCCTGCACAAAGCTGGACGCTCTTGGCAAAATTTAAGTTAGGCTGAAAGTTGTGTGTGCATTGTGGAGCTTAAAAAAAAAAAAATTTTTTTACAACTAGGTAATCGTAAAAATGAAAGGCAGTTGCTATAGGTCTTAAATCAAACAAGAATGTGAGAGAGCATCTGGGCTTCAGCAATGAGTCCAGACTGAATCATCAGACATTGGTGTTCTCCAGTCACCTTGGCTCCAGGAGGACCTTTGTATGGGTCTATGTCTGCCTTACTCTCTGGAGGAAAAAGTTGAACGTACGTTGCTTAGTAAGTACAGCAGTGAAGACACATGAAAGTTTAAAGTAGTTAACATAGTATTTTTTTTTATTTTGCTCTTTACAGAGGGGATTTAAATCAGGAAAATGATCCACTGAAAAATCTTGAGTGTTGGAGTAGAAGTGATGTGCAGAATCTTCATGCTGTCAGCTCAGCCTGTTCATACATATGCTGAGTGTGGCATATTTAACTGCAGGTTGGCTTGGGAGCTTGTAAGCTTTGAGGTTTTTGTGGTTTTTTAAGTGTTTGGTAGCAAAATAATAAGATAAAAATATTAAAATAGCAAAAAGGTTTTACACTTAAAATCTGTCATCTAGTTTTCCTGCTACTTTCCATCACTCTGTGCAATTCTTGTGGGATAGCTGGTACTATGCCAAGTTAAACTTGATTTTTGCTTTGGTTTGAAGCAAGAAAGGATGACGATTGTGGACTTGAAAGGAAATATGCAGGGATAGAATCCCTAATAATTGTCAGAATTCTGTATTCAGAGGGGTAATTAAATCACAGCGATTGCCAGGAGCTCAGCTTAGAGTGATTTGAAACCTGGTAGAAAAAGGGAATGGCCACAGAATTGCTCTTTTATTCTTAAAGAAACCTAAAAAAATTCTTAGATAGAAGAGGGAGCGAGGAATACTTAGAAAGAAGGACCTGATGGAGGTGGCCAAAACCCAGATGATGTCTGTACACTTCAAATAACACATCCTCTTTCTGTCTGCTTTTATGTGGATGCTGTTTTTTTTATTCTGCTGCTTAAGTTACTTTGGCTATTTCTCTCTGAACCAAACTGTGATGTTTTTTTCCCCCTCTTTTGGTAGCTGCTGCATGACAGAATAAAAACTGGATGCGAGTTGTGCACTGAGAAGTGATTGATGTGTGCTTGTGCAGCTTGTAGCACTATGAGAAACACAGGTGCAACTGCTGATGATGTTTGCTAGAAGTAGATTGAAAAAGCATGAAAATGAAATTGAGCTTCTGCACAGACAACCTGTTGTAAAACTGTGGGCCAGGAAGCAATTCCAGAGGCAAAAGCTCCGTTTGTTTCTGCGGGACAAAATGAAGCGGCTTCTTCAAGGCCAGGTAGATGAGAATCCAAACCACGCTCATCACTGCCAGCTCTCCCCAGTGGAGATTGAAACGGACATGTTTGTTTGTGGAATAAAGAGGAGCTCTGCCAGCACTGAATTTTCCACTGCTGGAGGGGACTTTCACCAGGAGGAAGGACAGGATTCCAAGGGAGTGAGTGAAGTGTGCGTTGGTGAGGTGGAACTGAACTGGGATGGCTATGTAAAAATACCATGCTCGGTTCAACAGAACAAGAAGGATTTGCAGGGAAATTCTTCTGATGGTACAACGCAGACCTCTTCTGAAAGAAAGAGCAGAGTGTCTGAGGGGCAGGACCTTTCTTCCCTGAGCGATACCATGAGCTGGAGGGAGGTAGCTGAAAGGCAAGGATGCTTTCCCCAGGAAAAGCCCACTGCGTACAAGAGTCACAGATGGCAGTCAAGAGATCGCTCAGCTGATGTGGTTGATTATATTGTTAAAGAGCTGCAGGGAATAAGTCGCATCCAGACAGAGATTGCAGAGCTCCGGCAGCACCTTACCTTGATAAAAGGCTCTGTGGATGAAGTCTCCAGCTGCGTGGATACAGTTTTGAGTGAGATAGAAGGCCTGCAAGGTGGTTCCTCTGGCAAAACCCAGGGTACGCATGCTCGAGAGCCAAGTAGGGAGGTACAGAAGGAAGAACCGGTATTATATTTTTATGGCATCCCAGAAAAAGATGGTGAAAACACAGTAGAGCTTATCTGCAGCTTCTTGTGTGAATATCACTGTTTCAATGGTATCCAGTGCAGTAAGTATATAAAAGATGCTTATAGATCAGATATTGGTACAGGCAAGCCATCAGTGCCAAGACCAGCAGTTGTGAAACTTGTCAATTGTGAACAGAGAGACTTTATTTTACAGAAGTCTGTTCTTCTGCAAAGCTCAGGGGTCCGGATTGCTACCAGTGAAGAGCAAAAGAGACAGGATGGCCAGAGAGGCCGCAAAAGAGATTCAGTCTCTTCACAGTCTGGCTTCAAGAAAAATCATCGCAACTCAGTGAATCCTGATGCAGTTCAGAGAACTGATGCAGCTGGGCACCTTCGAACAGACTCATGCCAGGTTAAGTATAAAAGCATGAGTAGGAAAACACAGTGTGCAGGGGAGAGACTGGATTCTGTGCAGAAGTCAACCTTGACTAAGAAAGGCAACTCAATACCTGAGACTGAGAAGGAAGCACAAACAATAAGCTGTGGTGACCAGCCTTCAGTTGACAGTGGCATTCACCAGGCCCTTCGTGAACCTCTACAAAATCCGCAGGTGACCGATTTGGCCAAATCAGGTAATGGAAATTACTGCTGCTCATCTGACTCTTCGGGCAGTGCAAGCCAGATGTGTGCTTCAAGCAATGGTAGTGAGCACCGGCTTGACACTGAAAGTGCCGCTGAGAATTGTTCTTCCCTCCTAGATAAAGATGAGGGGATAACCACAGAAGAAATTGAAATAGACTGTGATACCCCATGCCAACTTACCAGTGTGGAGAAAGTTGATATTCAAAGAGAAGATGTTTCTAGTGGGGTGACAACCATTAGCTATGATCATACAACGGATGAAATGGCTGACAGCAGTGACAGCTTGAAAGATATGATGCAAATGGACCTGAACGATCAAGATCCAACAGATCAGGTCTTTAGGGATGTCCTGGAAAATTCCCAGTACTTCCTTGACCATTCTCGGGATAACATTGATCTTGTAGACATGAAGTTTTACACTAATAAGCTCGGCAAAGCTATTCATCACTTCAGGTCTGCTCTGCAGGTGGTGTTTCACAAACTGGAGACAAGTGATTCTGAAATCCTTTTGGAAAATGATAGTGGCTTACAGATGGACGATGACAATACACTTATCCTGACCAGTTCAGGTATGTGTGGCAGCTCCGACAACTTTGCAGAAACCCCTCCTAGTCAGTCCTCCGAGAGCCAGGCGAACACAACTGTCAACAGTGAAGCATCTGCTCAGATGCAGTTTGTTCCTTCCAGTCTTTCCTCTCTTCCACATGAGCCTCCTGTTTCCAGTTTGATGCCATCATCTGACTGTGAAATCCCCACTGGACAGGGCTTACCTCCTGAGGAGCTTGGAGCAGATGTGAACCCTCTACCTGAGCCAGCAAAGGAGTGCAGACCCATGAGCCTTGATAAGGTGTGCGCAGAGACCATCTACCTGAACAAGTGCATCAACAATTTCAAAAATGTGCTGAGGGAAAAGAGACAAATGCGTAGGAGACTCTTAAAAGAATTAGCGCAGGAAGGAAACTGGATTTCTGCTGAGGAGACAAATTCAGGTAAACTGAAAAAATGTTTTTAAGGAGATGTCAAAATCTGAAATTTATGCAGCTAGTAGCCAACACCTCACTCTGTGAGCCAATGGCTTATTAGAAGTCATCAGCAAATACTTACAAAGGCAAGTACCGTGCTATACAACAACACTGACCAAAAAAAAATCTAAAATTTATCGTGTAACAAACTGAAATACAAGTTGGTAAGCTTCACCTTTTTTTTTTTTTGAAAGGGGATTTGCAGTGCATCTTCAAAATAGCAGGTGTTAGGTTTTTTCATCATAATTCGTGACTTGGTTTCTTGTTAAATATAATAGCTAAGACATATGATAACAAAGTGTGTATTTGAGCTATAAGTAGCCAGATTTGCAGTTTTGGAAGTTGAGTGGATCCTGACTTCAGTGGCTCCATCACGAAGTGGGAGTTCTCAGTGTTTAATCACTGCTAGATGTTATCCTAGTGAAGACCTTTAAATTTTTTTTAAAAAAAAAACGTAAAAAATAGTTAAGACCCGTATTTTGGTATTGTTCCCATAACTTGTACATGAGATGAGAAATTTTCTGTTTCTGTGGAGCTATATTGCTGCCTTATTGCCAGCACGGATAATGAAGTGTTTGACCACAGCAGATGTGGGCTGATACGGTGGTGTAGCAGTGCTGGTTAACCCATTCCTGAGGATGTGGGCGATAGAAATGACGGACACGTTTTGATGGGCCATGTTACGATAGGCCTTGATTTGTTAAAACCAAACCTAATCTTTACATATATAACTGTCTGCCCACTCCAAGTAGTGAGAAAACTTTCTCGGTGTCAGTCTCTCTCCAAATCACTATGCAGTTAAGGGAAAAGGCTTTGTTTCAACAGTGGTAGATACTGAAACTACAGCTTGAAATCTTCACATCCTTGTTGTGAACCTCTGTATATCAAATATTTTGTTCACTTTTCTCCTTGCAACCATGAAGGCTAGTCAGAATAATCAGAGTGCTCTTTTTCCCATTGAAAAAGAGTTGTCTTGCTCCCAGTGTCTTTTCCAGTCACTGTGCTTTTGCTGTGAAGAATCAATCTGTCAATCTGTGTTTGACTTCCATACCGGTGACATTCTCAGTTATGCAGATCATAAAGCTTTTAATCAGCTCTTTTTTTTCTTATTTTGTATGAGGTCCTTAGTGTAGAGTTGATTCAAACACTAAGTTTTTAATGAGGGAAACGCTAGGATTTTTTAGCAGTCTCAGCACAGATACATATTTTTGTATTTCAAGGGAAAGTTTAGATTACTGAAGTAAAGATAATACAGATGAAACTGATTTTTTTTTTCTAATTCAGAAAGCTATTTTCATTTTTTTGTTAGTTCCCTCCCCCGAGTAGTGTTTACATAGTGTTGAAGTCCAGGACATGCATCCTAATTTTAGGACCCGAGGGAACCAACAGTGGTTTGGATTAGCATTTGCCACAGTGCAACAAAAGTACTGAAATAACCTATTTCTGAATGTGACAGGAGGCTGCTTATCTCAGCAGAGTTTGAGCAGTAGAGGCATGTTCCCAAGGCAGGAAGTAACCCAAACATCTAAGGAAGAGGAGGATCAACAGCTAGGCTTTGGTACCTTAGATCTGGCTCCAGGGTGGATTTGTGTTCCTGAGCCTCCCTGGTTCAATTCTCCTGAATGTCATCCAGTGATGTGACAGAGCTGATGCTAGCGTGCGTGACACTTGCAAAACTGAAGTAAAACAGTAAGCTCTGAGAGACAGGAGGAGTCGGAAGGAGTGAAGGGTAGTGGAAGACAGTGGATGAGGGATGAGAAAAGGGAGAGAACTTGGAAAAACACCCTGGAGATGTCAAGAAGCAAAGCAGCCCAGACCATCAGAGTAAGGCAGGGGAGCTGGGAAGGGAAGAGCAGGCCTGTCTGGAGTGAAGGTCGAGGGACATAATCAAAGCAGCAGGGTTCATGCAGGATGGAGTAGGCAGGCAAGGAGGCAGCGGGTGAATAACACTTGGTAGTAGCCAAAGTGAGAGAACTGGATGACAGTATTGCCAAGGGCTGTAGAGCAGGGCAAAATAAATCACTTATTCAGTTTGAAATAGGGTTGTTTTGGCATGCGTTTTCCAAGAAAGTGAAGCAAGAGTTTTACATGCTTCTTTCCTGTACTCAAAATAAGTTTTTTATTTCCTGTGGAAAAAGTGTCAGAATGCACTGAAAGGTTGTTGGTTAGCTTTTTTGCCCAGCTGCAGATGAGTGTTTATGTCTTACTTTAAAAATAAAATTTGTTCTGAATTGGCCTCTAAGTTCCTGGGTCAGGTCCACTGAAAACCCAGTTCTGTCAGGTGGCTTTTTGGTTCTCAGCCTGAACCACTGTATTACTCATGCCTGCTTGAAAGTTCAGTTCAAGGTATTTTATTAAATGTGTTTGGCAGCAGTCTGTAGCAAAGGCATGGATGATAACTTTGAAGGTGTTGGTAAATCTGTGTGTTTTGGTGAATCAGAGATGATGCACTGGCATAAGGGTTTAAATTATTTATAGTTGTATGCAGATGCAAATTACTGGGACAATTTAGAATGTGGCAGATGCACATAAATAGTTGTTGTGTTTAATTTGAAGTCAAAAGATGGAAAAAATAAAGTATCCCCTGAAAACCTAATTTGAGAAAAAGGGGGGAAAAAAAGCGTAAGTGAAGATGAAAACAATTTCACTTTGTGTATGTTTAAAAACAGCCCTGAAATGGTAGAGATTTTTGTAGATGTAAATCAACTGCTCAAAAGTGGAATGGTGAAAGAATTCTGTGATCAGGGTTTAACCAAGTTAGTCAGCATTGAAGATGCTGTGAGCACACCTGCTGTAATGAGACATAATCGTGAGATTTTAAGTCTTTGTCTGCAGTTGCTCAGAGCTTTGTCAAATTTTATGTTTGGCCTGAAACTGTCCCTAACAGCTTTAAGCTGAAGAGGTTCAAAAATCAAAGTTATGTATGGATTTTAAGCCAAAATAAACCTTCCCCCTCTCCTTCCCAAAACAAGCCTAATGCAAGATTTATTGTTTTGAGTTTGTATAAAAATAAATTTGACCTGTCTTTGAGAAACACTGGTGCCCTCGGGCCTTAAAATTTGGCAGTGTTAGTCTGTGTCAAGGATTTTTTCTGTGGAAAATCAACCCAAGTGAGCGAAGTGAATAAGCTTTTGAAAAATGTGTAGTTTGCATATGTTCACTGGTAGCTTGCTACAGTTGAGCTGTTGCGCTGCCAGCGACTCCATCTGTCCTCAGTGTTTTCCAGCCAGGGGCTAAAGCGGGGCTTTCCCTGCTTGGCATGACTGAGAGGCATGGCAGACCTGAGAGGGGACACGGGTCCAGGTCTTTTGTGTCTTCTGCACTCAGAGACTTCACGGGAGACATCAGGAAGGAATCTGGTTCAAATGCAAAGGAGATAAAACCCCAGGAATGAGGGAAGTCTGGATCTGCTTGGGACACACTGAAACAACCCCAGGGACCAGGACAGGAGAGATTGTGCTCAGGCTTGGAGATTTTGAGGTGACTGCAGAAAGGAGGAGAAAACCAGAGGAAGTGGAATTGGGGCTGCCTTGGTGAGAAGATTTAGCTTAATAGGAAGGGACAGGCAGGAGAATGGTGTAAAAGAACCACTTTTGAGGAGAATTGTCAAAAGCGTGCCCAAAAAAGCATGTTCCCATCTGAGTCTGGGATGGACCCCAAGTGTCCCGAGCTTCTCCAGGTCAGCAGGTCTGTGCAGAGCTGACTGTCAAAACATGGCACTCCTGCAGCACCAGCCCTTAAGCAGAAGACAGCAGCATACTGCCCGCTTTCATTTTCTCCTCCATTAGCTCTGAAAGCAGAGGCTTGCAGGGCAATCTGCAGGCTTTCCTCCCTGCTCAGGATCCATGCGGGCATGCCTTAAGGTGGAAAGTAGGATTTTTATTTTAGCTACAATCCAGCACTTCATTTGCTAAAGTAATTTGACTTCTTAGTGATTGAGTTAAAATAGCTTCTCTATTTTCCAGTCTTAGTGATTGCATGTGTGTAATTACACCCATATAGACAGTAACTTTGAAAATTATTTTAGCTTTTAAACCAATTTGAGTGGCCCTTGTTGCCATGAAAATATTCCATCTTTTCATCTTTCATATGCAAATGAATAATATGATTCTTCTATGCAGATACAGAATTATCTGATTGGAAGGCAAAAAATATCTTGTCTGTACCGGAAGTTTTGAGTATGACTCTCATATAACTTTACTAGCCTTGAAATTGCCTATCCATAAACATGAGATTTAGTGTAGGAGGCTTCTGGATTTTTTTTTTTCTCAGAGGAGAATTGCCTAGATTTATAAAACCAGAAAATATCTCTCTGCATTATGGTATTTGCAAAAGCAAAATGTGTTCCGTGGGAGCTGCCAGTTTCCTCGTAACGGGCAAAATGTACAGGGCAGGGAGGAGGGAAAGAGGGGGGGATGCTTCAGATGCAGGCACTGGATGCAGTCTCGGGGAAAGGGGGAACAAATCTGTTCCTCTCTGTAACAAACACAGGTTCTCTTTGCAGTATGGTAAATGGCAGCTCTAATTCTGTATTAAGATTACTTACAGTTCCTGTTTCATTAACTCAAGGACTTTAACTCTAAAATCCACCTCTCAAAACCATATGTTCTAATGCATGTGCAGTTATGGATGAAATTTGATTAGTTTAACTCAAAATTAATTGGTAGAAATTAACTGGTGTATGTCCCAGGAAGCACATGGGAAAACTCTCCGCTGCACAAATGTTTTATCAACTTGCGGCAAATGTTTACCCCACTTTCTAAAATCATTTTACAGAGCTCATGGCAGAAATCTGGTCTATTAACTTTTGTTCCTCTCCTTCTCTTTTTTTCTTCACAGAAGGAGGTAGAGGAGAGCTCCAGGTTGTACATGTTCTCCCTTGTAACCAGCATCTCTTTCTGAAACTCCTGTGTGTGCATGCCAGTTGCTCCCACTGAGGCGCTGAGATTCAGTTTAGCATGTTATGGTTGTCAGAGGAATTGTTAACGCTGTGAATGGGTTAAGAGTCTGTTCAGTGCGTATTACCTTGCACAAAGAGGAAGACATGAATGCTTGGAGTGATCTCCTTCCTTCGGTGCTCTGTGTGGTGTAATGTGCACAGGCACCATGTTAGCAGAGTACAAATTGTTTGTCTGGTCTTTTCCAGTCTTCCTCCTTATGAATCTTGTTTAAACCAAGTGTTTCCTCATTTTTCCTCAGTTGTATTATTTCATTCCATCTCTATCTGGTTCGTGCACTTAGAGCAATTAAAGTCAAAAGCACCACAATGGGCTATAATACTGAGATTAAGCAAGACTGTGGATGCTGGGAGTTGTCTGCTGCAGATCCCGTACCTTTTTAGCTAGCTACAGGCTGCATTTTGCTTTAAGCATGGCCCTGTGCCCCATGGCAAGTGCAGGACTTTTCCCTTAATACCTACAGCTATTGCTTCTCCACTCCTGAACCGCTTGCCTCTCTGGTTATCACCCTGCGGGCAACAGGTAACATTTTTTCCTCCTAAAAGGATCCACAGAATTTTTTTTGTCGACTGCAGTGTAACATCTTAGTTTGTGGTTGCAACTGTACCTCATACGGCGAAATTTCTGGGCCTTGGATTCTCAACTTTTGTATTTTCTGTGCTGTGTGGATTCAGTGCCTGCTGTGCTTCTGCTTCTCCCTGAGTTGTGTGAATCAAGCTACATCAGCTTCCTGGAGTAGGCTGAGCGTTGCATGGCTTTTGGGCCTCCATGCAGATCTCATCCTTTGAGTTTGATGAATTTGCATTTCTAAGCTTTATTGGCTCATATACCGACAGTTTTGTTTCATTCCTACTGGTAAATGTCTGTCCATTAATGCTTTTTCAGGAATGTGGGGATACCTGGTGTCAAATATTGGTGTCAAATTCTGTCCTCCTCTGGCTTTTTGCAGCCTTCTTTAGACTGCTCATCTGGCAGCTGGGAAGCTGATACTGGAAGATATGTCAGGTGGAAGGAGCTTCCTTTGAGGCTCTTCAGCCACTATTTAAACTGATGCTGTTGTGGAATGCAGTGAATTTGAAATAACCCCTTAGCTTGTTGCAGCTTTGGATTCCATGTAAGATGTAGCATACTTGAGTCAATGAAGACATTGAAGCACAAGACCAACTGGTTTAATTGGGATTATCTAGTTCAGTCTGATCCCACTCATACACCTGAATAAATGGTCAAATTAGACATGATCAGAAGTTTAATTTAGACAGTGAAACAGTTGTGCCTTGTTTTAGCCTGATTCAGATTAATTTACAGCTAAATTGAGGTCTTTAAGGCTTAATAATGAAGCATGGTATTTGAAAACAAGTTAGGATAATTATGAAAACAAATAAGAAGTCATTATTGATTTTTTTCTTATCTATTTAAATAAAACAGCTTTCCATGTTTTACATCTGTTTCGTATCTAAAAGGATAATGTGCTAGACGCAGTACTTAAATGTGATGGAAAGTCACATTATTATAAAGCTTTTTATGTGGAATGAAGGATTTATTTGGAGAGGGCTAGCAGACCTGGAGATGTTCTTTTCCTTGAGCTGCTCCAGAATTGATGACTTTTTAATTTTTTTTTTTGATGCCTCACTGTCCATTTTATGGACTTTCTCTTCCATGGAAGTACGTAATTGTTTTTTCTGACCATTGAAACATCTTCTTATGTATACAATAAATTGCAAAATTTAGAAATTGCAGCTTGGTTAAATAACTTCTCAGAGTACTTCTATGCCTAGTTGCTGCCTTTCCTGAATAAGCAAAACTCCTATTGGATTCCTTTTTAGGCTTCATTAAACATTGCCTTCCCTATGACTGAGTACTGTGCCTTAAATGACCATGTCTGACTTGTTTAACCCACGGTATTAAATTTATGCTACTCTGTCACAAGCAATATTTTGCTAACTGGTTCTTGGTTGATAAGAAACTTTAATTACGTGGAGAAGACCTTTCAGCAACTGATGGCAGCATGCTTTACTGTGAGTGAATATACTGCATTACTAGGGGTGACAAGCACTCCTGCAGCCGAACATACTTGCTGGACAGTAGGTGTAAAACTGTCATCCATCAGCATCAGAAATAAAAAAAATAATTGAACAGAAATGTGATGGCCTGTTTTGTTTATATGTTTGCTTCTCCATCTTCTCAGTGCTGCTTTATATGTTTATTGGAAATTTAAAAAAAAATCATAAAAATTTCAGATTCGGACTGCTCTGGCTGCTTTCAAGGAGAGATCAAGTGACAGAGCTGTGCAGAGAAGGGAAGCACAAGCCAGCAAAACACTTTCTGTGATACGCAGCTTGTGGATGTCGGAGTGTTAAGCGTGCCTACTTTCCCTTTGTGCTCACATTTGTTTTGGGAAGGACAGTGCTAAAAACTCTCACAAGTTGTTCCAGTGTTCTTCTCCTCTACCTGTTCTTTCCTCTGTGTCCTGGTTTGAGGTAAAACAGGACCAATTTTGTTCAGTAACTCTGCTTTCTAACTAGGCCTCTTCTAACTGCTGAAATTAACAGCACATTGTGCAGAAAACTGCTCTTTCTCAGAGTGATAAGACCCATGTTTACAGCTGATGCCAAGGCCCGGTATGCAGAGAGGCCCTTGCTTAGACTTACTGCGATAACGACCAAGGCCAGACACCTTGTTATCTGCCCTGTTGGAAGCAGAGAGGCGTAGAGGGGTCCCATCTGTGGGGAGGAGTAGACAGGACAGGTGACCCAAAACTGACCAAACAGTGTATTCCATCCCATCTGCATCATGCTCAGTATAAAAGCTGAGGGATCAAAGGCTCAGCATCCGTTGTTCCGTTGTTCCGTGGTTCCGTTGTTGCAGTTGTTCCAGTTTTATCCCTTTCCTGTTTTACGGCTTCACCTTCTTCTCCGACTTGCTTGGGCTTTTGCTCTTGCTGGGGCTCTTGCTTTCCTTCTTCAATGGCCGGTGTCCGAGGAGGACCCCATCGGTTCATCTGCCTTTGATCCTGACCCATGTATTCCTGGATCCAGTTCCCTTCCGTCGCTGAGTCCAGTCTGGGACTTCCCCAGTGCCTGCTGGTGACGTGATTGTCATCCTGGGAGCTTGATACGGTTTTGTATATATTTCATTGTTTTCTTTTGTTATTTTATTCTTTATATTTCATTAAAGTAGTTTAGTTCTTAGTAAACTAGTCTCTCTTCTTCTCTCTCTCCTGCTCAGCAGGAGAGAGGGAACATCTGTCACTCGGCTTGCTTGGGCCGATCCAGCCCAAACCCACGACACTCTGCTTGCCCAGGCTCTAAGCGAGCCACACTGTGGTCATGGTCTGAACTTGAGCAGGTTCATGGCTGGTGACAGGACCCAGAGCAGCTACTGGAGCCCTCCTGTGCCCTGGTGCGAGTGCTGACCCTTTTCAGAGGGTGGGAAACTCCCCAGCGGCAGCAAATCCATCTCAACAGCATTGCCATTTGCCACCTTTAAATGAAGACAATGTAGGAAGTGCTCCTACCCACAACAGTGGTGTGAACTGTGGATTACTTTGTTTAACTGGCACTCCCAGGGGCATCTGGACCCTGTTAACCCTCATGCCAATACTTGTAGGTAATGCAGCCTCTGGTTCTTTGACTACATACCTCACTGCAACAAGGGACTGGAGAGGACTTGGTGACTGCCAGTCCTCTGCCACGGTGTGATATTGTGTCATTACCTCACATATAAACTGCCCAATTTCCTTCTTTAAAACTGGTTTGGTGTCTGCTTCTCCTTTTGAAAGGCTACTACAGAACTGTCACAGTCAGGCACCTTCTGATTTTCATCCTTCATTT
Source organism: Chionis minor (assembly GCA_013398295.1). Lineage (NCBI taxonomy): Eukaryota > Metazoa > Chordata > Aves > Charadriiformes > Chionidae > Chionis > Chionis minor. The sequence continues at coordinate 288,577 of VZSF01002613.1, read as the reverse complement.
ATATTTAGCTACAGTTCTTCCATGCAGTATGTTCTCCTGTCTATTGAATAAGCACAGAAGAAGGTTCTTTTTGCTAGAGTAACCAAGCTGTCCTGTTTTCCTTCTATAGTACTGTTTACATCCTCATGCTGCTTTTGCCATTGTCCTGTGTGAATTCTTTGTACTTTGGTATAGAATAAAAAGATTGTATATGCCTTTCTGAAGGATTCTTGCCAGCAAAGTACAGTGGTGCTTATGCTTTTATATTTACAGAAGCGTTTTATTGGTCATACTCTATAGATGGTGTTCTCTCCTTTACATGGCTGTATCCTAGTGGCTCACGGCCAGCGTGAAGAGTAGAACTCAAGTCTGCAGTCACATGCATTTCTCCACTGAGGAACACCTTGTATACAGACAAATTCACAGCAGGCTTTGTGGCTCTGACCTTGCCATTTGTACTGTGTTTAACCCTCTATTGTTGCAGTCTTCACTGCCATCAGTTTTTTTCCATTGGACGTCTGAATGCAGTATCAATAGTTTCACTGTGTTTGTCATTGGCAGATTTTATCAGCGGATCCTACTTACTCCCACTAGCTTCCTTATTGCGTTGTCCATGGCTGGCTTGGTTACAGTTACTTGTTTACCCGCCTTAAAACTCCCTACTCCTCCTCAGCTTATCCAGCCTTATTGACGTCACATGGCATTGCATCGAAAGTTTTTTGTTGAAATGAAAATTCAGTTGATAATTCATTTTACAGTCTGAAGAAAAATGGTTGCTTAGTCAAACAAACAACAGAAGGCTTTCCAAACCTGTGTGCCCTGTTGTTTTTTAGGGTTTTCTTTCCTGTTTTCCAATTGCCTCCATGTCAATTCTTTCCTTCATGTCTGCTCTGAAGCCTTTCAAGCTGTTGAAGCCAATAATGAGCTTATGCTAGTCTAGATCACATTTCCCTTCTTCCTCCCCCTTTCACTGTGGGTACTTCATTGGCTCTTCTACAGTCTTAAGGCACAGCCCTCATCTGGTGGATGTCAGATGCTGGTTCTCTTGGCATTTTCTCAGGGAGAATGCTGCCTGGAGCAAATTACCTCTTTACTTCGCTTTCAGTAGGTGATAACTCCTGTTTCCACACAGCCATCACCTGCCTTGCCCCTGCATCAATATTGCCACTCACTGAAAGCTCTCTCTTTTGTTTTGTGTTGTTGAACAAAGATGATTTTTAATCTGGAGTCTAGAGAAGCTCTTTCTCTTTTCTTGTTTTCTTTTTATTTGCATGTCTAAAAGGCTTGGTAAAAGTAATTAAAACAAATGAGCAGAAGTACAGTTTATCTGTACTCTGGGCAATTTTTACTTGCCATCTCTCAAAGTCTGGGAGATGGAGGCTTTTTTTCCTCATCGTGCTTCCACACGGCATCCTTCCCTGCATCCACACTCCCGGCTGTTCTCTATTGACTTGTGGTTGCCTGTAGGAAATGGTTATTGCTCAGTTAAGTAACAGCTTTCCCTGGATCATCTTCCCCTGAACAGAGTTCTTGGTGCTTTTGTGGTCTCTAGGCTGCAGTATTGTCCATGCTATTTATGGTCTGGTAACGTCTCAAATATCAGTTGCTTATATTTAGAGTTTCTCAGATAAACAGACGGAAAACCCTGTTACACTAATTCCTTTGCCAGAAAATATTGCCACATTTGTGTCTGTCATTGTCATTCAGTACAACTGAACCAACCTGTGTCAAGCTCAGTCCTGCTCCATTTTAAGATTGCTTTCTAGCCACAGCTCTTCCAAGTGTTCAAAGGCAAAGGAAGGGATGTCCTGCCTTGTGCGCTCCAAAGGATCTGGTTGCATTTGCTTCATGAAATCTTCTCTCTTGACCAGGAGTTGATCCAGGTCCCTCCAGAGGAAATGCAGGTTTCAGGCTGAGGGGTTCTGGAAGCATGGCTTGGAGTGGAGGTGTGTAAAGCATGATCCTTCTTGCAGAAGCCTGGATCCTGGTGTGCTGCTCCGGTTATAGGGAAAACTTGCATCTGTGCTGGACCATGGGTCTAGGCTCCTGCCTGCTCTGCAGGACTGTGTGATCACGTAGAAAAGCTGGAGTGTCCATTCAGTTACGGCTAATGTCATGTTGTTCATGCCTGTTTAAAAAATAAAATAATAAAAATATGTGTAATCCTCAGATCTGACTATCCCTGCAGTTGTAGGGCTAACAAATACAATATTTGGACTTTTGCTGCTGTACAAGTTGAGACCTCAAATAGAAACTCGTTTTCCTTGGTTATTTATGTTCTTCTTGGGAGACCTTGTCTTTCACCTGTGAACAACCTGAGGTTGCACAGCTTGCCCAAAGCAGAGGCCATTAAAAAAAAAAAAAAGGATCTTTCTTTCGGGGCTGTGTTATCTTACATAAAACTGAAGCTGATTTCCTGACAGATATGCGAGCACTTTGTTATGATTCTCAGGTTCTGAGTCCCATGGCTGGAAATACTTGGTTTTCCACTGTGTGCAACTTGCAGCCTCTTTATACTTTTGGCAGACGTTTACAGTGTGTCTTGCTTAGTCTTACTTGAAACCAGCTTTTCTTTCAGGGAGTGCAGGAGACTGTCTGAACTGTAAGCTGGAACAAAAAGTTCCCCAGCTATAGGCAAACTGTTCTCCCCTTATCCAAAAACTTTTGTTTTCTCCAGTTACGTGGCAAGTGTTTAATCACTTCCCAGCTCTTACGAGTCCACTGAAGATTTGTCAAATAAACAAAACATCACTCTATAAGTACACTCCTAATAGGAACAAAAGAACATGGATTGAATTCATGAGTATCAGTCCTCATATTTGCAGTCTGTGGTGTTTTCTGTCATGCTGTGAGGTCCCAGTTCACCTGCAGTCATCTTGCAAGTGATGGCCCTTGTTTGACACCTGCTGGAAATTAAATATTTGCATATAAATGGGTGGAGCTGCAATGGGATCTCCATGCTTAGGGGACTACAGTCTTTGCATTTGAGCATGCACAAAGCTCAAGAGTGCTTGTACGGAAGTTTCACATTCATTGGTCATTTGTGCATTTTGTACGGGTGCTTTTAATTTATAACATCCTCATTATGACCATGTTGATGTGAGTGGTGACCTGTTGTAACAGGAGTTCTCTGATAACTCATGCTTTTGTTGGGTTGGGGGGGAAAAAAAAAAGCTGATCTTTGAGACTTCCTTTTGAAAGAGGAGGTGCACTGAACAGGCTCTTCTGGTCCTGGTTCTAGGTGTTCAATGAAATCGCGTAGCCTCTCCGTGTCTGTATGACTTACCCTGACATGTTGGTCATTGGAGGTGCTGGAATACGTTTCTGTATGCATTTGCCTGCATGCAGTGTGGTCTGTTATGCTGTCCTGACAATACAAACTGAATACTTTTTCTGGTGTTTTCAGAAATGAATATCATATTGTTCTTCTTCCTTCCCCCATTTAAGGGTCAAGATGAGGCTGATCCATCAAAACCACCCTGGCTCAAAGGAGGGTAAGTGGTATTTTGAGACCTTCTTCCCCCGTGTTTATAATTACAGCATACTTTAAGGTCTGCAGTTCAACCTAAGTAAAAGCAGAACTTCTGATGTTTTTAATGGATGTTTTTAGGACCACGCCTCACTTTAGGGCCAGGCTGCTGCTCTATTTCAGAGTCTTCTCTTAAACAGCTGGAGGTGGGCTGTGCAGCTCTTCAAGAGATCTGTGGTTAAGAGAAAGGTTATAGTTGCAATATATAATCTGTAATGCGATGGCGCAAAGTGCTTATGGCAGCATTAAGTAAATTTTATTGAACACCACAGAGCGGTCTGGGTGAGACCCCTTTTCCTGAAATCAGTCACTCATGGCACCAGGGAAGGGGAAGAGTAGCTCAGAAAAATTGCTGTGCCTTTTGCTCTTAGGAGAAGGAAGTAAAGTTGGGGAAGTCTTCTGTCTTTGCCATGCTTTCTATGTTCATTGTAGTAGTCAAAACCGCTGTAGCTCTGTAGATCATTGCAGTTTATCGTTTTTAAAGCAGTGATCATCATGCCTCTTTTGCACAGGTGAGAGTGAGAGGCTGTGTGCTTTCTCTGCAGCACACTACTCACAGCAAATGAAGCAGACAGATTCCGATTGTGTGCAATTTCAGCATGATACTCTGCGTAATAGGTGCCAGCATGGTAGCTTCTTAGAAGCTGCTCTGGGAAAAAAAGACAATGACACATTTTACAAGCTGCTAGGTTGTGTGGCTCGTACCCGATTAGGGTGATACGGTTTATTGGTGGTGCACTCATTAGAAGCTGACACAGCAGCAGATTTGCCCTGGAATCTCAGCAAGAGGTTGGCTTGCTACTCACATAAGTTAATTCTGATACTACTGAAGGAAGCTTCCCTAATAAAATGCAAAGTCAAATCGGAGGCTTCATTACATGGCTTTCTGCTTTTGGAGTCATTGTTCAGCAATGTTGGTACTCCCGCAAAGCGCCCTCCACACCTGCGGATGCCTGGAGCTGCCTAGCAACGCTGCACTTTCCCAAGGAGCCTGGGACTTCGATGAGCAGGCTGCTGGAGAACTGGCAATTAGCAGGAGCAGAAGACAGTGATTTATTCTAACTATAAACAGCACCTTCTCCTGCTTTAACAAGGAGACAATGTACTGAGTTTATTGGTTCACGCAGACAAAATGGTTTCCTAGCCTGGAAGATGAGTACACTTACAGTCCTGAAATACTTAGAAATGTGTTTTGTCAATTCAAGGCAATGTTTGCTGTAGTCTGTAATTTTTTTCCCTATCTATATGAGCTATAGCAAAACAAACCGGCTAATGCAATTTTGAGAGAAGTTTAGCTTATTCACTGTACCCCCACATGCAAGGGATTTCCAGAAAAGGTGGTTGTGGGTGGTGAACCCTTAATTCCACTGCTACCCTTGTTGTGGCTTATGAGCCATAAAGTATATTAAAGCACTTATGTTTGGCGTTCTTCTTTCATATGAAGATTAGAGAAGTTGTGTCCTTTGAAGGAAGTAATAATCTTCTGTCATTGCAAACCATCTCTGCTTGCTTAAATTTTCAAGATTTAATGGAAGCATCTGTCTGATAAAACTTGTATTAAAAGATGAATACACGCGTCAAGCTATTTGCACTTTTGGCATAATGCTAAAAGTAGCTCCCTGTCTGTAATCATCAGCTTTGGGGAGATAGCTTCCAAAAAAAGGACAATTGGTATTATGGAACAATCTCTGGGTGTAATGTCTCATATCTATATATTTTGTTTATTAGTGCAAATCATCTTCTCATACAGAAATGCTATTCACTCCTCAATACAGCAGCCCATAATAATGCTATAAATATTATATGCATTGCAGAGGAGAGTTACTCTATTACATATAAAGCTACAGTGTTCATATTTGAGGCACTGTCAGTACTTCTGCCTGTGCAAACTGTAATTTTGTTAAACGAAGCAGAGGTTGTGCTTGAATAAAGAGACTGAGGAAGCTGAAAACACAAGCTGAATAATTTTGAAAATTATGAATTGTTGCTGAAAATCCTTTTTTTTAAATATTAACGAGTTAAAAGCAGGTTATCTGAGTATATGACTACCCTAGATACTAGGATATCACTCTTCAGTGGTGAATACAAGCACCTTTCAAATAGTCTTGTTCTCTGTCAGTTTGGCTTAGAACTGGTTCTATCATTAACTTCAGCCTATCATAAATATTTTGCAACAAACTGTTGTAACTAGACACATTTCTCAAGCACAATGACTTGTTTAGGCTCATCCTGAATTTATAAAACATGCAGTTTTAATGTTTTCATGTTTAATGTTTTTCATTTCTGGGAAATGTCAGAGTATTCACAGTTCCCTTGCAATTGAGTTAGAAAAAAATAATAATTGGAAATCGTGTAGAAAAGAAGTATGAATTCCCAGCTGTGCCACTGACTTTCAGCAGGAGCACTGACTGTGGATTTTCACTTGTAACCATGTTGTTGCATCTCCTTTTCTATCTCGCATGTGCTGCTATAATTCAAGTGATTCAAGCAAATCTTTCACCCAAAATTTACCAATAAGCTGTATTGTGGTTTAAATTATGCTGGAATTCTTGGCATCGTATGGGTAGGCTTCTATGACACTTATTTTATCCCAAAACAGTCTTGCTAGTATTGGAAAGGTTTTGTTAACATTAGGGCAGCAGACAAAACTCCAGCCAGACCATAATGAGTTCTGACAATATAAACACTTTATGCAGATATTTATTATTTCGTGATGTGGGTCAGATTTTTCTATAATAAGCCAGAAGGGATTATTGCAGTGTAACTCGGGCAAAAAGTTTTTCTGGAATTCTCTGTTAGAAATGAGGGTAACCTCTAGTAAAAACACCACGTAGCCTCGCTGTAAGGTTTTCCAACCCTGGAAAACTGTTCTCATTCATGGCCGGAGGTTGCAGTAGTTTTAATTAACCACTGTAAATCTCCACCTTTCTCATGCTCGAGTTTGCTTTCCATTCCCAGCTGCGAGGTCTGGTGGTCACGGCTGGCTGCAGGTGGCTTGTGCTCGCTGTGCGGGAGCTGCGCAGGGTGCTGCGGCACGGAGGTGACTCACGCTGCGTGCAGAGCCAGCGCGGCTCGTGCTGTTAGACGTGACTGCTCACCTGCCCACCAGCCGTGTTCAGCCAGCAGCAGCTGTCAACTCCGCCGTAGCTCGGACATGTCACCCTCCTACGCCCTGTCAAAAAAGTCAATGTTACCGTTACAGTGCTGTGGCATGTTTCTGTATATAATAGACTGTTCCCCTCTCTGACAACAGCCTTGTGCTGGGCTGTGCTGTGATATCCTTGTCCATCCTAGAACATGGTCTGCTTATAACGTAGGTCTGGTCGCCTTGGATTTTTTTTTTTTTTTAAACTTTTAGCTGTATTCAGAGGGGGTTTGAGCAGGCCCTGCGTACCAAGGAGTGCAGGTGGCCTCTTGTCACTTTCCAGTCTCACAATTTTCACGGCATGGGCAAATTTGTAGTGGCAATTTGGTTTCCCGGGTTGTTTTAAAGGGTAGCTCCATGTGTATCTTTTATTGCAGTAAGGATGGTTTGGCCTATGCTCCTCTTTGCTGTAGTTGTGGTCCTAAAGCATTTCAGCTGGGTGTGGTGTACCAGATCAGCAAAATACACAGATTGAAAGTGCCAGCCAATTTATCACGCAGCTGCAAAAAGCTGTAAGCAAGCATGGCTCTACATGGCTTTACACATGCTGAAAATGAATGGCTAAGGATAGAGAGGCAAAAGGTTTCTTTATAGTCTCTGCAGCAAAGAAGAAGGCCTTGGAACCATATTCTTAGCGTTAGCAAGGCATGAGAACAGTGTCGAGATGGGGAAGCTGAGTGAGAAATTGAGAGGGGCTGTGAGTTTTGGCTGGCAGCTGGGTGTTCGTTGCAGGGAGGGAGTCACATCACAGGTCTCTTTTTCAGTTTGGGACAAATACAATAGGTGTGTGAGCAGAGAAATACATGCTCGGTTCCCAGCCTCAGCAAAAAGCATTTTCTTAAGGCAGTGGACATGATATACTTGGGGCCTTTAAGCTAAATTTACAGATCTTCTTCAAGCACAGACTTAAATCTGTGCAGTGTTACCAGCGCATGGCAGGATCCACATGCAATTAATTATTCAGGCTAGCCTTATTGGGAAGGAAGCAGGGTACAGTGTTTATTTCTGCAGGCTCCAAGTACTGCTGGGGTAATGGCTCTTTTGCTCCCTTGCCACTTTAACCAGCAAATGGCAGCTCTTGTCTGTAGAGGTCTGCAGGGTTTGAAACCCTGAGCACCACAGATGGTCTCTTAATAATCTTATTTCTCCTCAGATGTAAGGTTTTTCCTAATAATTATGTGGACCTTGAGGGCCAGGATTAAGATTCTCTAGCCTAGAATCAGATGATGATGCGTAGCAGCATCCTGCCCCTGGGCTGATCAGCTTTGACATGCTCCCACCCAGCTGACAACAGGCAGGAATGTCTGGGTGGTTGTGTGTGAACAAGATGAACACTTAATTGTTTTTAGCATTAACTTTACACTTTAAGTATAATCTTCTGACTGATTTTGCTTCCTTCAGTAAAGCATTCCCCTCCTCACACCCCCAGCCCTAGATTAACTAGATGGGAAGAAGGGGGATGGAGAAAGACTGGAGGCAGGATGTTCTCAATTTTCTGAAGTATTTCCTTTTGGGACCAGACTATTCAGTGATGCCAGCAACAGGACAAGGGGCAACGGGCATAAACTGGAGTAAGGGAAATTTCATCTGAACATGAGGAAAAACTTCATTCCTTTGAGGGTGGCAGAGCACTGGCACAGGCTGCCCAGAGAGGTGGTGGAGTCTCCGACTCTGGACACATTCCCAACCTGCCTGGACCCCATCCTGTGCAACCTGCTGTAGGTGGCCCTGCTCTGGCAGGGGGGTTGGACTAGGTGATCTCCACAGGTCCCTCCAGCCACAGCAATTCTGTGACTCTCTGGATTCTGTGATTCCTGACGTGATGCTCAATGCCAATAGTAAACTATAAGCTGAGCTCTCCCTACAGAATAAAAGGTACTTCTGAGCACAGAGGCATGTGGCTCAGTCACCACGGGCTAAGCCACATGTGAGTTACTGCTATGGAGCTCTGGTTGTGCCGCTGGGTAAGTATTTTTGCCAAATTTGTACCCCACAGAAGCGGTGGGGATAAGACGGCCTTAACCCACTGCGGTGGCAGCAGTGACTCTGAAGCACTGTGTGCTCTGCAAGCGTGTGCCCAGCCTATTCTGAGATAGCTCATACGCCAGAACTGAGAATGGGAAAATGATCTTTTTTCAGTGTGTTAACAAGTTTGGTTTCTTATTAAGTTGCATTTGCAGTAAACTGGTTATTCCTGTTCTTATTGGCTATGACATTAGCAAGGAGACTGATGTTTCAAGGAATTTTTTTGGTCATCTCTTCTCTGTTCCTCACTGCTGGTGGGACTTTTAACCTTTTTTGTTTTTCTTCTGAATTTCCAGGCCTGCAGGTGGTCTCTATGGCATTGATAGCATGCCCGATCTACGCAAAAAAAAGCCAATTCCACTTGTCAGTGATCTGGTAAGAGATTTTTCTTCTGCCATGCAGCCATTTGTGCAAGTGGCTTTACTTTTTGACATAGCAACATTCATTGTCACTTCAAGAACTTGAAGGTTTCCTGTTTAGTTAAATTAGTCCTTAGAGTAAGGGGTTAGGAGTTCTGCGTAGAAAAATCTCAGTGAGAATTAGCTATGGCTTCATAGACAGTTTCATTCTTTTGGCAGAATTGAGATATTTTTCATGTTATCTTTCCTTTTTATTTTACACAAAATACTTGATTATTTTTAGGCCTGCATTATTTTTAAATGTTTTCCTAAAAATCACATACTTTGGGTAAAGTTATAATGTCCATGTGAGGTTTGGCAACTTCCCAGAAGGGTGGAATTTCAGAGGGTAGATAAACGAGCATATGTGCTTGGATTTTTAAAGTAATTTGCAATATTGCCAGTAGGCTTCTGCACTGAGGAAGCACAAGAACCAAGCAAGTAATGAGGACAAGTTTCATATGCTTGCGTGATATGGTGAAATAAGGCTTTTGCGGGACAAATGGTTTTCTGTTGGCTGTTTTCAGTACATGTAGCAATTTCATGCTTGAGAGACATGCTGTAACAGCTGAAAGACTAAAGTTTCCATATCCTGTAATTCCTGTGAAAAGATGCATGCAATTCTCTCTGCCAGCTTATGCACTGGAAGCTTAATACGTGTCTTACTATTTGTATCTTAAATCTTCACAATAATGGCATTAACTTTTGTTACTTCCTTTATACGCTTTCATTCTCTTTCTCCACAGGCCATGGTAAGTGGAGCTAAAGACTATCCACCAAGTATTCACCAGAAACAAAAATTATTTTACCTTATTTCCCCTTCTACTTTTTTGCTTTTTACTTTGAACCTGCAGTATTGCAGTGCATGTGTATCCAGCAGTCTAACCTGCTCCATCACTGATGGAATGAACTTTTTCAGTCTGTCTTCAAACAGGAGGTTTTTGATAGGGTTTGATGATTTCAAAGCAGATGTTGCTAGCATTAATTTCCATTTCTGCCTTCATCTAACTGCAATGGCTTGCTGAAGAAATCCTTTGTATACTGGTGTGAGGTGCTGCAAGGGTGCTGCCCTGTTCTGCCCACGGCTGCAGAATGTAACACGTGAAGGAAGCAGTTTTGCAGGCAAAATGCTGTTCATTGTATTCAGTGATGGCCAATGAATGTGATACATCAGCACATTCAAACCTGTGCTCCTAGCCCAGTCTGTCCTTTTTTTAACCTCTTCGTTTGTTACCCTTTCACTGTCACATTTGAGGGTGTTGTGTTTATTGTAAAGCTGATGAAATAGTCTCCTTTTCCGCTATGAATGAAGTTAGATATAGAAGAGTCCCACGCGACCTTAGGCAATAGCAGAATTACCATTGCTACCAGAACATAGAACTGGGAGATGTGAACCCAGGTTTTGTTGACAGTTCTTGCCAGAGAAACAAATAAAAATTTACCAGAGACTGGTTGTGACCAGGTGGGAACAAGTTGGAGACCTTTCAAAGTGTGTATTTGACTCTTCTGAGTTGTGAGCTATCATTTAAGAAACCAACTTGAATGTAACAGGCTGATGGTTTGGTGTCTGGGATGACAGAATCCCCTTGGTCACATCTCTGGGCGTGTAGTGCCAGGACATTTGTGATATTGGTGGTGAATAACAAACTTTCTTCCTTCTTAGTCACTGGTTCAGTCCCGGAAAGCCGGAATTACCTCAGCAATGGCCACTAGAACATCTCTCAAAGATGAAGAGCTGGTAAGTGGGAGGATTGCTTGGCTCCTGTTAACTTTTAGTAAGCAAATTAAAGGAATGTGGCACTCTGGGATGCAGAGCCAGCTTCACAGATGTCTAAAAATACAGATGCAGTGCTTCTTGTATCATTTGTTTAAAGAAACCAAACATGTAAAAAATAACATTTAATGTGTCAATATGGTCCTGACAAATGTAATCTTACCATTTCCTTCTGTGCTCTCTACCACGGAAGACAGCGTGTGAAACTTGCTTTATGCAAGATATCCCTCATCCACAAACCTTAATTCTTTTCTTTCATCTCCAACACTTTTTTAAATGCCAGGAGAAACATTTTTGGAAGGGTGTCCTCTGCTGCTGCTTGTAAAAGTTTGATAAATTTGGCTACCTCAAATGTGTAGATTTATTGCACTGCTCATGCCTTTTCCCGTTAAAAGTCACGTGTTAACCATCAAAAATAGGTTTGGTCACCTTCCCGGATGTTGGTTTATATGTGCTCTTGCTTTTCAGAAATCTCATGTCTATAAAAAGACCTTGCAAGCCTTAATTTACCCCATCTCTTGTACAACCCCGCACAACTTTGAAGTGTGGACAGCCACAACTCCTACCTACTGCTACGAATGTGAGGGGCTGCTGTGGGGTATTGCACGTCAGGGAATGCGCTGCGGTGAATGTGGAGTCAAGTGCCATGAGAAGTGCCAAGACTTGCTCAACGCTGACTGCTTGCAGAGTGAGTAGTGGCCAGCAGAGCGTGGCTGTTCCAAAAGTCTTTGGAGCTTTCCTAAATGTGTAGGGGGTGGCTCAGTGATCAGTGAAGATGCATTTATTAAAAAGCCTTTGTATTTTCTGAAAAGCTGCCATTGCGCTAAGCTTAACCCCACCGCTGTGTGGACACAGGTGGCTCCACTGACACAGAACTTCTTTGCAACGTTGTGCTTGGTGTGCTTTAAAAGAAGGTTTAATTCTTGACTCTTTTGCATCTATTTGTTTTTAAGCCATGTAATATTTAATCTCTCTGTCAGCTCAGGTGGTGTATTTGCCTATGTGTCCTGCATGGAAGAGTGGCAATGGGCTGGGTGAATAGGGTACCAGGCTGGATATTCTGATTTTTGTTCTGTCCCTCCTGACCTGGTACCTCAGTCAGCTCTTTTGACCATCAGTCTGTTTTGCTGTTTTAAGCTCTTCAGAGCAGCACTGAGTTCCTGCTTAGGGGACAGAGTCTGTGGACTTAACTTGGATTCTCTGAACCAAGTGCAGACTCCCAAAGCATTTTGCCTTTTTAACAGTAGAGTCTCATGACTGAATCCCTTTAGAGACCTGGGGCTGAGCCAGCACAGCTGATGGGTCAGATAGGAAGGTGTTGTTCGAGCGTATGGGCAGTATTTCATCTTCTGAATACCGTTTCTTTTTATTTTGTTGTTTTTTTTCTGCAGTGTTCAAAAAATTAAGGCCTCTCTTCAAAGAAGAGCTCTTCAAAGAGCTGTGACCTTGCAGAGTAAATGAGACCTTACACAAACAATGGAGTAGTTTAAAAGGAATCTGATTAAAGGAAAAGAAAAAACAAGGGAGAAAAATAATAATTTAGGCATTTGGCTTGGTCAGGTTATTTTTATGTGCTTTTAAAACAGTTTCTTGGTTTGGTCTCAGATTTATGTTCCTGCTTGAGAGCAAAATATCTTGGTCTAAATGGAATAGAAATTTCTGCCATATGTGTTAAATCTCGAGTAGGAAGGTGGGTCTATTTCTCTTCACTCTTGATTTTCTTGGCATTCCAGCTTGATGGAACTAAGTCTAAGGAATCAGAAAAGTTTGTCAAGTATAAACAGACTTACTGCAAATCCATTTCAGTGATTACAGTCAAGTCTTGGATCTGAATCAGGCTGTAGTTGTTTGGGAAAGCCAGACGGGATGATCCAGCAAGGGATACCAGTGAATCATAGGTCATTTGTTTTTCTTATGGTTTATCTTGAGACCCCAAGTGGGCATTGTTTATGCTTGTATTTTTGATGTGTGCAGAATTTTAAATAATTCATAGTTAGGATTGGGGCTGTTTGCAATGGCTTATTTATCAGACATAGCTGATACTGGTGAAACATTTCTGTTCCTCATAAGTTGCTTAGTATTCCTAGATTGGTCTTTGAGGGTTGCAAGGTGATCTTTACAGTTTATAGCATTCAAGGAATTGCATCATTGACGCCTTGGCTTTTTTGCAACCATTTTGTGACTAAGCAAAGAGTTGCTGTGTTGCAGTTAGTTCAGGAGAATGTAGTTTAAGCCATAACTGATTTTTCTGTCAAAACCTGATGTACAGGGTCAGTTAGACTCAGGGTAACTTTATTTGTTTCTGGAGTTCACCAGGACCCTCTACTGACTGGTGATTTTCAGTATTTGAGATGAAAAGCTGCTGATATGTGTTTCCAGGCTTGATTCAGATGCACGTCCAAGATGTTATAATGTTTTCAATGGAGTTGTGGTATCTCCGTATGAGGACAAGGCTATGGAGAGCAGAGAAAAATTAGGTTTGCACCAGCAGCAAAGAGGAAACAGGCACCAAGCTGTTGAACAGAGCAGGGATCATGAAGTCAAAAACCGTATAAAGAAAACCAAACTTAGGAAATAGCTAATGGCTAAGAGGAAGTATATTCCTGCAGAGGACAGCTGTGGCTGTCCATGTTCAAGAAGGGAGACTTCAGATGGGGATGGGTACTGGAGGGAGTTCAATGGTAATGGGGAAAATAGGAGAACGTCGTGAGAGAGGCTGGTATGAGTTTGTTAATCTTTCAGAAGAGAGGCTTGGCAGTGTGTGACAGGAGGAGGACAGAAATGATGCTGTTTCAAAAAAGAAAAATAACCATACTGGCCCTGTCCCAGTAGAATGTTTCTAAAGTGATGTGGTAGAGCCTGAGGTGGAGGTGTAAGACGTGCATGTAGAGCTGCTATGAGTCTGGTTTGCTCTTGCAGCTATCCATGGCTTACAGCTTTTCTGAGCAGTAGATGCTATGCTTAATAGCTGGCAGTGATGGCTCTGTGAATTGGTTTAATCCTTGTATGAACCTGTTTATGCCTGAACTATGTTGGGGAAGAGGGAGATAAGCAGCAGGGAGGAATATGGTCTGTTTAATCTTAGAGAAAAAAAATGGACTAAATCTGCTATAAGAAAGTTAAAGGTGGAAGTAGAAGACAACTTCACAAGAGTGATGAAAACAGGGAATCTCTGGAACAGCCTCTGAAGAGTAACACGGGGGCAGGTTTTCTAATCTCCAGTTGGAATTAAATAAGGTTATACAATGGGCTGTGGGATGTGGTGATGGCAATAGTCTGCACATTGCTCTGGAATAGGAGCAACAACTGGAAACAACTCTTAGTTTTCATATATGGCAAAGCAGTAGGTAAGAACTTTTTATTTTATTTAGGGAATTGCAAATGTTTGCTTTGCACATTTCCTTTCAAAATGTAAACACGAGATACTTCAGCATGCGGAGTTAAAGAAAGAGAGAGGAAACAACTGAGAGTACACTGGGCTCAAAACTTCTGAAGCCTATAGAAAGGTAAAACCCAACCAAACAAAAACTTTACTTACTGAGTTATTTGAAAGCTGCCCATCACCAGAACAGGGAAGATACAGAGACTGAGAGCCAGGGTCTGTGTGAGTGTGGTGGGTATCATAATCTGGGGTAGAGATATAAAGGAAACTGAAGATGGTAATTGTATAATTAAAAGACAAACGAGGCAGAAGATAGTGTCAAGAGGTTGAGAAGATCGTGAGGCCAATATGTGGACATGCTGCTGGGTTGGGAAAACAAATGTTATCGATACTAGAAATCTGTTAAAAGGCTTTTTCATACAACTGTGTTCTTTGCTTTGCAATGTTCATGCTAAAATCCTCGTAATTAGAACCCACCAGGCCAGAAGAATATGGAAAAATTAAATTTATTTTTATATATGTTTGAAGAACATAGATCATTCTTGAGCAATGATAAACAGGGTTTCTGAGGGACAAACAATGGTTTAGAGATCCAATAAATTCCAGACAGAACTTTCTTGTATACTGAACTCAGGAGGGGTTTCTTCCTAACAGAAGCTTTATTGTTGCTGTCAGTAAAAACAACAACAATCTCGGGACATATCTTCACTTATGTCTATTTAAGTCTTCCAGAAAATGTTACTTTGGAGTAAAATGAATTTTCAGGCTGGTAATAAATACAATTCTATTGATTATACCTTGATGCCTTATGATATATTTTCAATTCAGTCTGTGTAACTCTTCCAGAAAATGTTGCATTGGAGTGAAATGAATTTTGAATTTGGTCACAAGTACAGTTCCAATGTCTATACCTTGAAATTTTGGATAGACACCTGGGGTTTTATTCCTTAGAATCTGAGTGTGCTGTTTATCCATATTCTATCCTTCAGTGCCTTTCTGTGGGAAATAAAATGATTTCTTTCCTCAGGTCTGCTGGAATTAAGTTTGGTTATTTCTGCTGAGGGTGTTTTTCTTACTCAGTTTCTTAAAAATATAGAGCGTTTCTGATAACAGTAAACAAATGTGTGGGACTGTAGTGACAAAATACTCAAATTTAGCAATGCTTTGTTGCAATTTGAAACAAAATCCATTTGCAGACCGGTTCAGCAGGGCTGTTGCTTGAATTGGCAATGTCTGAAGTGCAGTAAACTGGAATCAGTTATGGCACATGTACTGCAGCCATCTGGTTTATGGCTCTGTTGGCACCAGGCTGTTTGTCGGAGGTGATGTGTCTCTATTGTAGGTACTTAGAAGATACTATTCTGATGATGAGGAGCTTACCTTTTTATCATAAGGTCATAAATGCTTGCTCAAGGGAAGATGCTCTCTTTTTAGCCTTCTGCTATTCTTGAAAGTACTTGAAATCTCTGCTGCAGGGGTACTATTTCTTTCTTGGTGAAAATGAATGGAGGGATGTTCTATAAAATCTCTGTAGCATGCAAAGCTTATGGAAAAAGAGCATTTATCTCTTGCTCTGAGCACTGGTGTAGGACTAACAAAAATATAATGGGTTTGGCAATGTTGGTGTCAAAGGAAGAGTAAAGCTGAAGATGGGTGTGTGGGATACCAAGGAACAGATGCAGAGAAGTAAGCAAAACTATGAAGAATGCGGAAGGGACGGACGTTATGCTGTGAGGATCCTAGTGAAAGAGGCCCATACAGTTCTGGGCTAGCATTTGAAAAGCCGTAGTAATCCACTTCGGGAAGTGTGTCTTGGGGTTTTTTTTTGTAGCGATGGTGTTCTAGTCCTCAGTAAATTATACTTAAACCTGAGAAAAGAAATTGCCCTGGGATGTCAGAATTTGGTCCTCTGGAGATCTTGAAAGGAAAGAAAGTCTCGAGTTTCAAACTACGTGAAATCTATGTTGTGAGTGTGATTAGCCAGATGTCTTTAACAGTGCTTCTTTATGGTGTGCTGGAGCAACAAACCTCGGAGGACTTCACACGAGCTATCAGGCTGTCTGACTGAATGCTCTGCCTTTGGCTCCTGGGGTTACAGTTCACCTCTGGCGTTGCACAGTTCTGCTTGACTCAGAACTGGAAGTCAGATATGTTTGTTGCTTTTTGGATGAGAAACCGGTGTGTTGAACGTTGAACTCAGAGACTGCAGTCCAGAGAGTGCTCAGTGAGTGGACTGTTAGTGAGACCGACTAAGTCACTCTTGTAATAATCATCTTGGCTTCTGGGTTGAATGATGGTTAGACACTATGGTGATGAACACTTGTTTGCTCCCAGAATCCTATGTAGGAAAATATTTGCACAGAAGGAGGAAGGATACCTTTATTTGAAACTTGAATATCTATTTTAAGGTTCAGGAATATGTAATTTCTAAGCATTATCCGCCTACTGAACAGCTGTCTTCTATCCTGCCAGTGTTGCTTTCTTGACTTTCCTGTTAAAGCATAGGATAACAGCACTGGTGGTTTACTAATAGCTGTATCAATACAATTCCCAATACAGATATAGTTGCTTTCTGTTTCCAGTCATAAATTGACTCATAATTCAGTCCTAGAGAGGAAGAGAGAAGAAAACCCCAGTATCATTTGTATGATACTGGGCACAGTACTTGTATGTTCCTGTGCCTTTCTATCGCCATGTATAGGACTACTTGAAAAGCAGATTCACTGGCCAAAACCTTCTTTTTGCAACTGAATCCAACCATCCAAATCCAATAGCAGGAAAAGCACCCTCTGCCATCGAGTGTAGTGACATGCTTTGGGTTTGTATCACATACATTATAGGTAGTTAGTCCCCCTGATGACTGTTTGGGAAACTCTGGTGGTTCTGTAACAACAAGCAGATGTTAAAATTAACCCTCTAACCCTAAAATTAGAGGGTTTTTCTGTTCTTTAGTAGTCTTGATAGATAAATAGGGTGTCTTTCTGATCTTTGGCGCTGCAGTTCAGGTGCAACCTCTGCAGGGGGAGAGACCTTTCCCAGGAAAGGAATGGTGGAGCCTTCTTACCTGGGCAGATTATCTGGGCAGAGTGTGGGAGTAGCATGGGTGAAGGTGGGGGGCGTTCATCTGAAAGTCAGGAAGCAGAGCCAAGCCTTAGAGGTGACAGAAGAAGAGGGCTCTGTAGGAGTCTGTGACATGACTTGCACTTCCTACAACCCAGGATACCCCAGACTGCTGCTAGCCTTGCAGAGGGATGAATGACCCCACTATGGAAGGTCTCTGGAGGTGGTGGGGATGTTAAACATGTTTCTAACTAGAATTCTTCCATTTGTCCAAGTTTGCATTCTAATGCATCATTTGATGCTCCTAGAACACTTGCATTCAGGCAGTGATGTAGACCATGCCACTCAGAACTGTGGTAACTCAGTGATGAACAGCGAAACATTCATATTTGCAAGCTGCCTGGCTAGTAGTTTGTGGTTTGTTCTGGGTTTTTTTTGTGGTGTTTTGTTTTTGGGTTTTTTTGTTTCTTTTTAAAAAGAAAATGGTTCTGAAATAGAGCACTCTGGTTATGTACAACATGAACTCTTAATTTGCCTCTTAATTTCCTTGAAGTTAGAAAGGTCAAGGTGGGGTTGGGTTTCTTTGGATCACTACAGATTTCAGAATTCCAGCTAGGAAAAGCAAATTGTTCAGCTTGGCCTTTCCCAGTTTCCCAGTAATTTTCTGCAGCTCTGCACATACTGCATAGAGCCCACCTTCATCCCCAGAAGACCTAGTTCTGTTGAAGCTGAATACCGTTTCTTCTCTGAAGTTCAAAGTATAGCCCCTGGTATCATTTCAGTTTCATATTCCTTTAATAAAATGTTAGGTCTACAGCTGGATGATTGCCTGATAGAAGACATCACTTTGGGTGGTGCTAGTTCTTCATCACGGGCAAGTAGAGACAGTAGGGACTGTGTAATTAATTCCAGTATTTTGATTTCATTTCATCTTAAGCCAACAATAGGGAACTCTGGGGCAGATACATTTTATTGTACTAAATGAAATACTGAACATCAAGCCTCTAGCAAGTGAAATGAAAAAATAATTATCAGATAATGCAGAGTTATGGCTTGTTTTAAACCCAGGTCTCTAATAGCATGCTTTGGTATGCAGTGTCCTTAATGAACTTCTGAAACTTCAGCAGTCACAGTCTGTTCCAAACTGTGTTTTTGTTCTTTTTGGTTTGGATAGTGGAAGTTATAATTGAGTTTTGTTTCTTTATTGAAGTGAGTTTTGTAGCGGTGAAAGGTGTAAGATTGAAGGCTCTAGAAATGGATGTCTTCAGGCAGTGTTAGTCACTGGGCACCCTGTCGAGTCTGCTAACAAGGTTGCCTGTTATGTTGTACTGCTGGAAATTATTTATGTGTATGTGTCCATAGAACTTTATTCATATTTGATCACTACCTGCTGAAACTGTTTCTCATGCAAAAGCGTAACGCCTTATGTTAAAGGTGCTCCAGATACCGTATTTGTTCACTTCTTCCAGAAGCAAATAGTTTTATGTGTTTTTGTGATCGATGGCTCCCTTTGTGCACACTTGTATCTGCTTTAATGCATATTTTAAGGTAATTTAATATTTGGTGAATACCTGTATGAAGATATTTTTTTCTAGGACACAGATTATTTTAGTTACACTATGCCAGAAAACAAAAATGAGCAAAAGCACATTAAACTAACAAAGCTTACTTTAATTAAACTATCACAGGAAAAAACCCAAAGAAACAAACAAAAAAACCCCAAAAACAAAAGCATGTTCAGCTAAACAGAAATATGACGATTGAATGTGTTCACAGGACTTTTGTACTGGTTTGACTTAATCTAAGATCATAACTTGAAATCACTGCCGACTGCATGTGGAGAGACTGCTTGCAATCTCGGGTTCCTGCTTTTAATTTCACACCCTGGTTTGTCTGCCCTGTTAGCTCGTGTCAGTGCTTTCATTAATGCATGCCTCGCAGGTGACACAATAGTCAGTGGCTGAGTTTTGACAGCGAACACGACGGTCAAAATTGAATAGGGAATAGTTGGTTGTGGGAGCATTCTTATCTCATAATTACATGAACTTTTAAATTTTGTAAGAACTATGCAAATGACCAGAGGCCTCTCTTTTTCCAGTTACAGTTAAATACCTATGTAGTACAAAGCCCTATGCTTGGCTCTTGTGATTCTAGCTGCTAGATCCTGTATTAGTGCCCTGTACTTACGATGGCCCATTTTTAACTATTGAATTTGCTGCCTTATAGGTATTTGTTACAGTCACTATGCCTATGCAGTTCTAAGAATGGATTATTTGAGTTGTCTCCTTACAAACTGATAAAATAGAGTGGGATTCAGAAATGCATTTTGGATGCCTCCAGCTTGATGCCTGACCCAAGCAGGGTGGTTCCCGGCAGAAGAACGGGACATAGGTTGTGCAGTGACTCTACTTACTGAATGGGGAGTCCTGTGGCACACATCAGTAGGAAATGCTGACCATGTCAGCCCATCTGAACTTCTGCTTTTCAGTGTCTCCTAGTTTCAGCTGCGATAGCTGGAATGGAGTTAATTTTCTTTCTGGTGGTTGCTGCGTCTCAGATTTAGTGTGAAAGGAATGTCAATAATGCGTATTGCTTTAGTTGTTGCTAGGCGATGTTTATACTAATCAAGGACTTTTTCCAGCTTCCCATAGAAGCTGAGAAGGAGCATAGGCAGAAGAATGGAATGGCCAAAGGAATATTCCATACCATAGATGTCATGCTTGGTACATAAATGGGGGTTGGCGGAGGCGTGGGAATCCACGATCTCCTCTCAGGACAGACTGGGCAACCAGTTCACAGGGTGGTGAGAGCTGCTTATGTTGTATTACTTTATCTTGTACATTCTTCTGCCATTATTATTACAATTACTGTTATTTTCCTTTTTCTGTTATTGTTCTCTTAAACTGCCTTTATCTCAACCCACAAGGGTTTTTTTTTTTTGCCCTTTCCTTTCCCCTCCTTTTCTCCTTCCTCTCCCTGCCCTTCTAGGGGCGAAGAGGGAGAACTGTGTGAGCGGCTGCATGGTCCTACCTGCCTGCTGGGGTTAAACCACGATACTGTGGTGCAGAGGTGGAGCACCGAGACAAGCTCATAGATATTATTTGTAATGGAGGTCCTACGTCCTGTTCTTAGCACTTGCCCAATCAGGAATTTTTTTGTTCAAAGCAAGGTGATTAGAGGAGTGGGCATGATGATATATATTGTTAGAAGTAAGAACCTCATTTCTGGATCTTCCTTAGCTGCAGGGGTATTGAATTCAAGCCAGTTGTCGGGAGAGCAACCTGGTCCCAGCTTATAGAAGAGTGTTGGCCTTCCCCTTCCATTACTGCCTCCCAGCTCCGAGTGGTCCAGATTGTCTTGTATGTTGAAATGGGGGAGGGTCTGACTGTAAAATTCAATAGCAAGAGTTCTTCACCATCATGTGAAGGGTAATTCATGACTTTGACTCTGCTGTCCAGGTTTGGTGAAACATCACTTTGTGTTTGTCTGTTTCATGTACTTTCTGGTACACAGGAGCAGCAGAAAAGAGCTCAAAGCATGGAGCTGAAGACCGAACCCAGAATTTCATCATGGCCATGAAAGATCGCATGAAAATCCGGGAGCGAAACAAGCCGGAGATCTTTGACTTGATCAGAGATGTGTTCTGTGAGAGCAAGTTGACACATGCTCAGCAGATGAAGACAGTGAAGCAGAGCGTGCTTGATGGCACCTCAAAATGGTCGGCAAAGATCACAATCACGGGTGAGTGAGGGAGGCATGGGTTCTCTTGGCCCTGCTTTGGGAGCCTGAGGTAAGAGAGAATTGCTGTGAAGCTAAAGAGAACAGAGAGTTAAGGGCTCCTCTGTCCTGTGTCTCTTTCTGCTCAATGTAGAGATAGCAGGTGGAGATACTCCTGCTGCAGGCGCTGTGGTGCACCACGAGCTAAGGCTCAACAGAAAAGCTGTCATGAGTGCTATTCCTGTTTCTCTGGCCATTCTGAGCTGCTGCTTCACGTGGTGTGTGGACACATTGTCTTATTGCACAGTGGTGGTAACCCTTCTCTTTTCCTTCCAGTGGTGTGTGCTCAGGGTCTGCAGGCCAAAGACAAGACGGGGTCCAGCGATCCATACGTAACTGTTCAAGTGGGTAAAACAAAGAAGAGGACAAAAACGATTTTTGGGAATCTGAACCCTGTTTGGGAAGAGAAATTTTACTTGTAAGTGCTCTTACAAGGACTCTCGGCTGCATTTTGCCTGTTTGTACAATCTATGCTTTGACAGCTATGTCTTCTCTGTCAGTATGCATTCCCACACCACCTGTAATGTGTGATGGTTTCATTTCGGCTCAGCCTTGTGTTTGTGTGTGTGTCCGGAGGGTTGGTGTCCCTAACGATGTATGTACTGCACACCTCTCAGTTTCATCTGTCTTACTTGTGTGTATATATATAAATTGTCTGCTCGGTGAACACTTTTATATTGATGTTTCTAGAGAAAGCTAAAGAGAAAGGAAAATCTTTAGCTCAGCGACTTTTGTTCCTGGTAATAGACATACTTTCAGAATTCTTTGTAATATAAAAGAGTAAAGTTTATATGAAAGACTAAGCAAACTTCCTGTGACCTGCTACTGGTGTTTGACCAACAAAGGTTAAAGGTAGTTAGTTCTCTGTCCCTCGTCTGTGACACTATTAGTCTTCCCTTTCAATTCTGGGAAATCAATGTAACAATAATGTGAGGGATTATCTGCTTTCAAGATGAGCAATGTATCCATGTCTGAATTGAAAGCAAAGGCTGGAGGCACAATTCTTTAGCTATCAGCTACTCTCAGAAGGCTGAAGAATGTATTATTCCATCCTGCTTTTATTGAATAAGTAAACAGTACCCTCAATTTATCATTGAATGTGTTATAAAACAAAATGGAGATGTGAAATCCAGCAAGCGTTTTCTGAAGATTCTGGATGATCTCATTCAACCTCAAACAGCTTTATTTCCTTTAATGTGTAAGTTCCTCTCTGATATCTGCTCTCCCTTTTTTTTTTCTTCTCAGTTTTTTCCTTAACTGCTTGGGGGGAGCTCTCTCTGCAAACTGAAATTTGCGTTTTAAAGTCAGGCTTATACCCACCCAGCTTTGTCTTTACAATGGACAGTACAAACAAAATTATTTTTAAAGTAATTTTGAGCTGCTCATTAACGTCAGAAAAGTCTTGGTGCTATTTTGAGCTAGTAAGCCTTTGGCTTTATTCTTAGTTTAATCCAAGGTAACAGTACTGCTTGGTAAGTAGTAAGTATGCTTAGGTGCCATTTGGATAACTCTAGTCACAATAGCAGTAAGTCTGTGTGGGAGCCTTAAGGACCTTGATTTACCATGCCAAGTAGTTACCATGGTATTTGCAGTGTGTTCCCTTCTAATTTTAGGAGCTTCAACAACTGTGTTTAAAGATAGATAGCGCAACGTGATAAATGTCACAGTTTTAACCGTGCACTGTTTAGATTTTATCACCATGTCTGTGATTCAGCAGATAATATGCTGTTGGGCATTAGAGTTGATGCTACTTTCTGTCTTACCTATGTCTAGGTGGCTGTTTTGATTGCCTTGGAATAGCAAGGAGAGATGAAGGAAACAAACACAGTGTCCAGATCAATGGCAGGAGAGCATCCAGTACTGGAATCAGTGTGCTGTTTCATTAGTAGAAGTCAAAGCTCGCTTTATGCTCAATGAGGAGAGGGTCCTTTTAGAAGTGCATGTAGCACTGGTCTTTTACACACCCACCTTCCTTTTTTGCATTTAGAGATTTTTTTCAGATTACAAATCTTAAAATTTCTGAATTTTTCTACCCCATAATCAAATGGAAATTTAAATCAACATATGCGGGCCAAAAATACCCATTACATACCAAGGTTTTTTAGAAGACATTGTCAAGACAATCAGGAGAGTCAAATTTAAAGTATTGGGGTATGGTGTTTGCTTCTTAGAATGAAGTTAATTTGTTGCAGTGGGAGAAAGATGTGTTGGTGGTTATTGCACACCTGCCTTGCAGTAGACATATGAAAAGTCTGGTGTTCAAAATGCATAAACATTTAAATGGGCGCAAGATATGTAAGTAGAGAGAGGTCAGGTCAGTAACTAAATGTGTGGGTTAGCAATTGCTGTTCCTTTTCTGTTAGGTTTGTTGGACAGACTTGTTTGTAGCTGGTTGTTCATTAGGTGCCCAGTGTATTTAAATGATCACAATTCCAATGTCTTTTCAAAGGTTGAATGTAGAGCCAGGAATCTGTGTGCATCAGTCATTGTAATTACAGCATTATTATTGTAATCCGTGGCATGAATTGAGGCAGACTATGGACAGCTGAGTGATACAATTCTTTCTACAGATGCAGTAGTGTATTAAAAACAGCTTAAATTTTAAAAGTTTTAAGGCTGCAGTAACCTATTTCAAATAGTCTTTCTGTGATTGTTTACAGTGGTGGATGGAAAAGTACATAACTTAAATTCTTCTTCTTAAATATGAATTTGTTCCTTTTCTATATATTTTTGGAAAAAAGACGTTGTGGTAGGCGTGACCCAATTTGGAAGTCCAGATTTAGAACCATATTTTAGAGAAGACAATGTTAAGAACACTTCAGACTACCATTGTAAGCGCTATTTAGGTCATTACTACTCTGTGTCACTATAGGCATCAGCTTAGATTAATGACCAGTTCTTGGAGCATATTCATGTTGTCTGAGCAAGTGATTGCAGGTCCTGTTTCTTCCTGAAAATTACCTCTTTATCTACATCATTAGCTTTAGGAAACATTGTTCTAGAGAGATTTTTGTATCTTTCATTGGAGTTTGAAGACCTGTGAAAATACAGGGGGTTGATCTTTCTGCTCAGTTCAAAGTTTTGCAGGCCTGGTGAAAAGACCCTGCATATACCCGGTGCTTGGCAGGGGGAAGCCTGCTGAGGGATGCCAGGCATTGCTGCAATACAGAAATGTTGTTCTGTGAGCAAGGAAGCCTGCTTCCCTTCCTTTACATCCCATCGCCCCTCTGCAATAATCCCAGATCCCTTTCCTTACAG
Source organism: Chionis minor (assembly GCA_013398295.1). NCBI lineage: Eukaryota > Metazoa > Chordata > Aves > Charadriiformes > Chionidae > Chionis > Chionis minor. Next base: position 264,250 of record VZSF01002613.1, on the reverse strand, counting down.
CTATAACGAGCGGGCTTATAGGTAGCCTCTTCGCTTTGCCCTGTATGTTGCTCCTCTGTGCCCTCAGCTCTCTTCCCTTGCCCTTAACTCTGGCTGGACAGAAGGCAGCACTTGTCCTACCTCCCGCTGGTTCTGAGTTTTCTGGATCAGTTGGTAGATGAGAACCAGGTGGCTGCAGACTTTCCAGGGATGGCAGCTGGTATGGGTTTCTCTTCTCCATCTAGCTGTAATTTTTTCACAAAACTCGTTGGAACGTAGAAGCCTTCATAACAAGTCTGTGTAACTTTCATTTCCTTCGGAAACAGCCCAGTAATATTAGAGGGAAGATATTTTTACACTGTTCAGTGCAATTAGAACAAGACATTAATTCCCCATTTAGACATGTTTTAGACTGTCAGTATAAAATACAGGCTTCCTAGAATATTTTTTTTGGTAAAAATTTTGGTAAATTTTGGGATTTAAATTTTGAGATTTTGGTAAAGGCTGAAGCTAAGCATCCATTTGAATGGGTTACAATGGCAGATGGTGTTTAGGAGAATAAACTTGACCACAAGACAGAGTTTCCATTACAAAGGGAGAGCCCAGGGCTTCGTTGGAGCACAGCTAGTCTGTACCTTTTGTTCAGGAAGTGCCCCAGTCTTTAATGACTGTGAGCACTAGAAGTTACTGGATTCAAACAGGACATTACTGTTTTTCTTGGCCTAGGTACAAAGTGACTCATTCGTTTTACAGTAATATCCCCTTAGTGATATTGTCTGAATACAGCTGTGTCTGAAGCTTTGAATGGTGGGTGTGAAATCATTGCCTGGAACGGATTACATTGTCACCGAAGAGTTTGCAAGAGGCCTGTTTGTTCTCTCTCACTGCAGAAGAGTAACCGAGTTAAAATAAATGCAGTGCCTCCTGCTAGCAGATAATCAATATTTTACTAGGACATGCGGAGACCCACGTGATATGCATTCCTGTTAACCCTTTGGGAATGGTGCTATTGCGTAGCTGACCACTGGGTTGTCACCCAAATGCTTCTATGCAGTTCCTCAATTTTCCTTTCAGCTGCTGCGCCTGTTATCAAGCTCAGCATCTTTCAGTTATCTCTGTGGTTATGTGTGAATGTTCCAGAACTCATTTTTAGACTTTGCCTTTGGAGACCACTGCGTTTATAAATGTCACTGTAACCCTGCACGTTCAGCCTCCCTTCCCTGCATGGCAGGGACCGTTCAGTTTATCTTGCTTTCTTTATTCTTCGGGTACTGCAGATACTGAAACTGGAACTCCAATAAATTCCCACTTGTTTCCCTGCTCAGTTACCAATGTGAAATTTAAATTTGAACGCAGAGTTGATGCCTTGTGGCAAGCGCCTGTTGGGAAGCTGAGTTAATGTAGCTAAGGATGGTAACGCTCAGAATCACTTTATCTGCTCTTTATAGTTAGGAGAGCCACACCATTAATTTGTCAGTTGGTGTTGTAGCATTGGGTAACTGCAAAATGATTGTACTTGTTTCCCTAAGAAAAGAGCTTCATGCTAGTCAGAACAGAAGATTTGTTTCTTTGTTCTTAGACAGCAACAGCTGGATCTCAGGGCATATTATTGTGCTGTCATGCTTAACTTCTAAGCTGCTAAAGATTTTAGCTTTGTTCTCTTACCACTCTAATTTTGCCTTTGGTGTCTTCTCCACTGTCCTTTTTTTTTTTTTTTTTCCCCTTCTTCCTCCTAATAGAGGAGACTTGGCATTGTTTAAAAATGAACCTGCCCTGGGAAGTTTTCTGCCTTCCATTGCCATTGCGGTTGGCTACAACAGAGCTGCCAGTTTGACCATGCCATGCCAGGACACTACATTTGAACCACATCCAAATCTTCCTGCTTTTTCAGCCAGGCCATTTCCCATAGACAACTTTTTTTCTGCTCCCTCTGTGTATGTTGGTCTAACTCTTTACTGGGCTTTCTTATACTGGTTTGCTACAACTACTGATTTTCCAGAAAATAGTTTTGCCTTTTTTTTTTTTAATCTTTGCTCCTCAGAAGCAAAACTTTCCTTCTGAAATGATCACAGATCCTAAAGTCTTGCTGATCTGTTCTCTCCTGTGCATTTTCCCACCTGCTGCACTCTCACCCATTATTTCTGCAAGCAACTCTGCACTTTCTTTCTCTACCAGTGCATGAAATGTGCCCTGCACTGGGCTGAAACTCTGTAGGCCCTTCTCGAGATCTGCATCTGCTGATGTGCAGAAGGGAAACTGCTCACGGAATTTGCCCCTGTAGGTATTCACTAGACTCTTTGAACCATAAATATATTTTAGTATCAAGACACAACAAAACTACTTAATTCTGGGCTTGAATGACCTACTTTTAAATCTGCAAAATATTGTTGCTGCTTCTGCTCCCTCACTTCCATTGTTTGTGCTTGCTATCTCTACTTGTTGCTTTTTGCCTTTATTAGCCTGTCAGCTCTACAAGGCAGGGACTGTCTTCCTCTCTGGGAGCTGCCAAGTGTGGTGGGGTCCTGGCTGGCCTCCAGGGGCCTCTGGACTCTCCTGTGCTTCAAGCAGAAAATAGGAGAAAATAACATAATTTACGGAAACATGTTTATGTGGAATGGGCACGTGGAGTGATAAGGTCATGTTGGTGTCCCACCTCTATAAACCACACAGTGCATTTTAGAGATGCAGAGTCTGGCTGCAGCATTAGTGAAATGAAACTGAGGGCTTGGTGTGTCCTGCAGAGCTAATTGTGTTGATAACACCTTTCTTGAGATGAGAAGTTGATTGGGAGGAAGCGTTCATGCAGATGTGACACAAATTGACCTTAAAAACCCCTTTTGGTTGTTTACCAGGCCATTGGTCTTAATGAGCGTAGGTTCACTAACGTGAGCTAATGCTGTCAGAAGGTTACAGGTTTTCAATTTGGCACTCTCCATGCTTTAAACTTGTGATTTTTACTCTGGAGTAAAGATCGTTTTATGAACTGCTGGACACCTGGTTTGATAGGTATACCTTTGTATCTCTTAAGGCAGAACGTTTGCAAACTGTCAGTGTTGCCACAACTTAACAAGGCTTATGACTTCCACTTTCGTGTTCCTGCAGTGCAGGGGTTAAGTAGCAGTCCTGCAAATGTTGTTAGTACAAATAGCAAGTGGTTAGCAAATTCAGCACAAATGTCTTTTTTTTTTTTTTCCCATTTGCTTCAAACTATGAACAGTTGGCTCAAAAGTGGTGTTTTGGTCACTTTTAGACACTTCTCCTTTTTGTTTTTCTCCACTTTTGGAGGAGACAAGGCATGCGCAATGCTCTGTCCTAGACCCATCATCTGAGCCAATTTAGGCCAACCTTTAGAGACAGGCAGAGCTCTCAGAACTAAGAATCACTTTCTACAATTTTTTTGCAGAAGTTGAAGCTAGTTTAGAAGGATACAAATTGCTAACTTAATTGTGGGAAGGACTGTAGTGTAAATTCAGCAGTTGTCTGTTCTGTTTAGCCACCAGTATACCAATTAGCACGTGTGTGGGCATGCCACTGTGTGTGCCGATCAGAATTAACTACAGTTGTGTGTGCCGATCAGAATTAACTACAGTTTTGTGTGCTCTGTGCTTCCCCTCAGCCCAGCTGCTAGCTGGGCATGGGAAGAGGCCAGAGCATTGACAGTGCAGGGGACATGTATGGGAAACCAGCAGCTCGGAGTTGTGCAGGGCCAGAGGGGGAAAAGGAAGAAGAGATTCAGATGGAGAGTGGAATAGAGAGCAAGTCAGCAGAACCAAAGCTCAGCTGCTTCTACTACAACCATTGGCTTCAGGAAGAAAAACTTCATGGGAAAAAATTCACAGTTTATTTGATTTTATCTTTTCTTAAAGATTTGGCATGCTGTTTCTTAAAAGTGTTACTTTATTTGATGTGAAAGTAAGTTCTTCATAAAAATGGCTCCACCGCAAACACCAGGACGATATGGATATAAAAGAAAGAAACAATTTCTGAGCCACTGGCAAAGGGAACGTCGTTTCCAGTGTCTTGCACTCTGAAATGGGCCTGAAAGCATTTGGTAGTTTGTTTTTTTTTTCTTGCAATAGGGTCACAGAATGTTTCTTCTTTCTGCACCCTCTTGGGAAAACTGTGGGAGCTCAGCTGTGGGAGACTGGACTGACGTATGTGTGCATGCAGTGAATTCGGGCTTCACAAAAAATGTAGCAGGAAGTGGGGCAGGCATCTTTAGAAATGTGCCAGTTCCTCTGTTAGTGCAGGGGAAAGTTCCTTGCAGCAGAGCTTGTTAGCCATAGTCTTACGGAGTTGTGATGCTGTCATGAATTGGAAGCTATGTCTCATTAGTTAGAAGCCTGTTATCAGTCAACAAGCCCAAGTCCCCCAGTATTCATGGTTTTATTTTAGGATGCTCTCCGGAAGGTGAACTGGGGTTGACAGGACTGTCTTGCTTCGCTGAAAGCAAAGACAACGGTTCCTACAGACTTAGATGGTGGTGTTTTACAGGTAAGCTACCAGCCTAAGGCTTCCAGCTGCTGTGAGCGAGTGATAAGGCTCACTCTCTGTCATGGAGCAGCATAAGGAGTATGAATTGAGCAGTCTTTTAAAAACAACAGAGAAAGGTATGGTGAAACAGAAGCTTCAGTAGATCAGTAAATGCTACTGGAAGGTTTCCTGTAGCATTAGCAGTGAGTATTGCTGCTGTAGCCCTGTGAAGCACGATAGCCTCTCCAGGAGCATGGGATGATGCAGGTGGGACTGCCTAAGGTAGATCTAGGTCTAAATAGTGGATATTTTCCTAAAAGAAGGAGGAAGTTTCTGACCATTGTTAGCAAAGAAACAGGATCAAAGCGGTCCCAACAAAGATGTGCCAGAAGGTGAGGTCTGAAGAAGTCAGGAGCTAACTTGCGGGTGCTTTATAAATGGCACTGTGTACCAGTCTCTGTTTTTAGGCACCCAAGCACTTCTCAATGCTGAGCCTCTGCGGTACTGCCAGGATGTACATTAGTGGACCGTGTCAGGAACAGGGGATTTCTTTTAATGTGCTTATGCTGTGTTCCTGGTAGATATGGCAATGCATTTGGGAAAAATTGAAAGCTACAAGGACCAACAGTCCGAGCGTTCCCTGCTTTTGAACACTTGCTGTGTATGGTTTTGTTAAAGGAAGACATCCTTGAAGTAGAGGAGGAGGAAGGGGAGAATAAAGGCAGAAACATTGAACCTTTTTTCTTCGGAACTCTAAATACAGCTTTGATTGCATAACAAAGGCAGGGAGCAGCAATGCCCTCTGCCCATGATCAGGACTGCATGGAATTGCCTCTAACTTTCTCCCCATAATTCCCAGCTATTCTTGTGTACTGGGAAAATCAGTAGGAACTGCATGGACATGTTAAACAGTCCTGAATCACAATGGTTGCAATAGGAGCCCAAATGATTTCGTGGTAGAGAGCATGCAAATACCAGTCATGCCACATCTTATTGACCGGGCTTAGCAGATCTCTTCTGACCCATTTCTTCCTTCTCCCTGTTGCTTAGCAACAGATGCAGCATGTTAATGTTAAAAAGGCTGGAAAACAGGCCTTCAGCAGAAGTTGCCTTTTTTCATAGGTTTTATTTCCTTGAGGGCAGACATTTATAGTGGTTATGGTGAGTAATCACCCTTGTCAGGGTCTCATATGAGCATTCAGATTGCTTTATTGAATTGCATGCCCTGTAACTGAGCAGAGCTCTTATAATAAGGTTCTTCTTCCCACTTCTGACATCCAGGAGCCTGTTTGTGTCTAGAAAAGGTGTATGAACACCTAAATAAAGAGGGAGCCTGCACATTCTGCATGTGCATTAGGCTGCAAGGTGCTGATTCGGCAAACAGTAAACTGCTTTTTTTAAATGGAAATGTCTTTAATGATTTGCCTGGGGCTCAAAGTGTCAGTCTGAGCTGTGACTAATAGGCAGAATCAATTCTAGTAATTAAACACCAGCTTTGTAACTGCTGTATCCCACCCTTTCCTCCCACGCACAGGCAATGTTTGTATTGTCTGATCGTAATGTATGGTAGGTTAATGCACTAGTGCTTTGTGACTGTCTAGAGTAAAATAGCAGCCTCCACCCAAACTATTTGTCTTTCATTAGAAAACAACATGAAGATTGTATGTCATAGGCCTTGTCCATGCTGTCCTAGATACTGCATGTGCATAAACACAAGCACCCTTTAATGCCTACAGCTGAACAGAAGGTCATTGATAGCGAAGAGCTATCAGAAACAAGTGAGATGCTCATCGACATATTTGGGGTGCGTATGCTGAGTTTACCAGTCTACCTATCACCAGGCCTCTGTGGCCTTCACAGCTAAAGTGACAACAGTGAAGAGAATTCCCAAGTTCAGGGAGCTGCTGCTGAGAGTGAGGACAAGCAGGAGAGTCACAGCCACTTAGCAAGTCTGGAGTTGGTGGTTGCAGTCAGGACAAGGCACTCCTTCAGCATGCATCTGAAGGGCAGTATCTACCGTGCCATAGGACCAACCCCAAAAAGTTGTGTACTTCCTATCAGACACTACACTTTAACATAAATAAGCATTTGTTTACATTTTGTTTATACCTCTCTCTACTGTTGGACAAGTGGGTCAGGAGGAATTTGAAGCACGTAGCATATAAATGTTGGCTGCATTATGTGCTCTTCAGCATTACATTTGTCTCGTTTGCAGTGAATGCCATAATTCTTCTGATCGGATCAAGGTGCGAGTGTGGGATGAAGATGATGACATCAAGTCTCGCGTCAAGCAGAGACTGAAACGCGAGTCGGATGATTTCCTGGGGCAGACAATCATTGAAGTCCGTACTCTGAGTGGAGAAATGGATGTGTGGTACAACCTTGGTGAGCAGGGCTTAGGGACTGAAAATATGTCACGTGTTAGTCTGGGAATGTGCGAGAACACTTGGGTGCATCTGGGCAGTTTTCAAGAAAGGAAAAAACAAAACCAAAACCCCGCATGATTTCAAGGGGCATATGCCATCCAGAGGGACCTGGACAGGCTTGAGAGGTGGGCTAATGCAAATGGCATGAAGTTCAACCAAGCCAAGTGCAGAGTCCTACACCTGGGACGTGGCAATCCCAGGCATAAATACAGGCTGGGCAGAGAATGGCTGGAGAGCAGCCCTGAGGAGAAGGACTTGGGAGTGCTCATGGATGAGAAGCTCAACATGAGCCGGCAGTGCGCGCTGGCAGCCCAGAAAGCCAACCGTATCCTGGGTTGCATCAAAAGAAGCGTGACCAGCAGGGCACGGGAGGTGATTCTCCCCCTCTACTCTGCGCTTGTGAGACCCCACCTGGAGTACTGTGTCCAGCTCTGGAGTCCTCAACACAGAAAGGACATGGAACTGTTGGAACAGGTCCAGCGAAGGGCCACTAAGATGATTAGAGGGATGGAGCACCTCTCCTATGAGGACAGGCTGAGAGAGCTGGGGCTGTTGAGCCTGGAGAAGAGAAGGCTCCGGGGAGACCTGATAGCAGCCTTTCAGTATCTGAAGGGAGCCTACAGGAGAGCTGGAGAGGGACTCTTGGTCAGGAAGTCTAGTGATAGGACAAGGGGTAATGGTTTTAAATTGGAAGAGGGGAGATTTAGATTAGGTATTAGGAAGAAGTTCTTTACTGTGAGGGTGGTGAGGCACTGGAACAGGTTACCCAGAGAAGCTGTGGATGCCCCATCCCTGGAAGTGTTTAAGGCCAGGCTGGATGAGGCTTTGAGCAACCTGCTGTAGTCAGAGGTGTCCCTGTGCATGGCAGGGGGGTTGGAACTTGATGATCTTTAAGGTCCCTTCCAACTCTAACCATTCTATGATTCTATGATTCTATGATGGTGTTGTGGAGCAGCTGCAGGGCCTTGATCAAAGTTAAAATGAAGAGGTGTGTAACATGTCAGAAGGGTGATGGGTTTTCCCTACCAGACCCTGGAAAGTACAATGGGTAAATGCTCGGAGCAGGGTTGGATTCCACCTGTGCTGGAGACATGTTTCCTGTCCTGTGCCCTTTTTTTGTGCCAACGCAAGCATTGTAACAGTCCTGCAAGTGCACTGCACTGCACTGGGAAGTTGCTGAGACCTTTCCAAGCAACCAAAATATAATGTTGTAGAAAGTACTGGCAAGTAACCAGATGGTGCTGAATTGACAGGCATAGTAATAATCATAGGATGTCCAAAATCATCTTGACAGGGACAACCAGCAATTCGCAGGAGCTCAGGCCTATGGTGAAGTCGGGAGCAAATTCTACATGTGTCTCTGTTCTCCGGAAGTGGATTTGTCCTTGGTGGTTCTAGTTCAGCTGACTGAATCCAAGACTGTATAGCACATTTGCTGTCAGAAAGGCTAGCTTACGTCTAGAAATGTACACAGTTCTAGCTAAATGTGTCATATTGAGGGAGTATCATGGCAGTTGTTTTGCTGATGTCTACTTAGTAATCAGTGTTTTGAAAGAAAAAAGTCAGCCTTTGAAAGAAAAAAGTCAGATCAAAAGCTTAGCCTGAGCTTCCAGTAGTTTATTTTCCAGTGTTTTTACCTCAAGATGGCTTTACGCTGAACATGAAAAATGTGTCTAATTGCTGATGATTTTTCCTTCTAGAGAAGCGAACAGATAAGTCCGCAGTGTCTGGGGCTATTCGTCTGCAAATCAGCGTGGAGATCAAAGGCGAGGAGAAAGTGGCTCCATATCATATTCAATACACTTGCCTTCATGAGGTAAGAATCATGTCCAGCTCAGTCATCACTGTGTCCCTTCTCCCTCTTGAAAAGCAAGACCTTTCTGACCTTTATTTCCTTGAAAAGTTCTTCCTAGCCCTAGGTGAGTTTTCTTTTCCGTGCTCTGCAGGCCTGGAAACACACTGAATCATCAGACCCGCATTTGTCAGGAAGGCAAAGAAGGATTTAGGCTGTCTCCTGCGCGCTGAGAGCTTGCTGCCTCAGTCTGCCCCACTGTCACAGCTCTGCTGCTGTCAGGCAGAGATCAGGCATTGGTCCAGATCAGAGTCGTCCCCCCCAGGGTTTAACATGGAGAAACCTCTGAATTTCCTTGAGCGATGTTTTCAGCATGTACTGTACCTATGTCTGTCTTCAGAAAAGGCATGCTAAAATGTTTGATGAGTAAATTCTGATCTGGGGAGGACTTTGACTCTGGCTGTCGAGTGATGCAGATACTGATGTGTAGCTGTGAACCGCTGTTGGGGAACAGAAGATAGCTGTGGTTACTGGGTTCTGACCTGTCTCAGGGTGAACTAAGCTGGGCAGGCAGCGCTGCAGAAGTTGGGAGAAATCCAAAGATGACTCATGAGAAAGACTAAAGGGAAAACCCTGTCTCAGAAAGGGTGTCCAGCCTACCTATCAAAGAGAAGGCAGGTGGCAGGGTCAGTCTCTAAGTGCCTGAATAAGGATGAGTAGTCAGAGCCTCTTTCACCTGACATACAAGAATAAAATGAGGTCCAGTGAGGTTTAAACTAATTCAGATGAGAAAAGGACAGATGTGTCACAGAGAGGAATGTTCAGCTACGTGAGCAACACTTACCCACAGGCTGGGCTAGATGAGCCCAGAGGTGGTGTCTTTTGGCCTTAGCAGGGAACAGGCAGATATGAAGGTTAGAAAAACATCAGTACGCTTCTTTTAGTAAGCTGTGTTGTGTCCTTCAATACATATTTCTTGTTTTTTGGTTCAATGATGGCTTCTCTTTGGTAAGCAGTTTCATTTTTTTTCCTTCTGAACATGCACGATCACTTGCTGCTGTTCTTTTTTGCAAATATGTCTCTCTTTAAGTATCATCTTCTTTCATATGTGTATCATAAAATGAAGATGATTTACAGCTAGAATAATTTAATCAGGACAAATAGTAGTGTAAATCAGAGTCCTCTAGCTGCTAATGAGATCATTAGACTTTTGCGTCCCTTACTATGGGGAGCCAGCTGTCTGAAAGGCTGATGAATCTGTAAGTGACATGAATTTGAGGATTACTGAGAAACCCACGGAACTGAATGTGCAATTTCTGCACAGCAATGATAGCTGAAAGCCTTTGCAGTGTTAGATAAATTGAAAGGTTATGTTGAATAATAATGCAAGTATCTAGTTGTTACGGGTGATCTTAAGGATGTCCTTTTCAGGAGAAAAAAAATCTGTTTGGACTGTTCCGCTGCATAAGAATAATTATGAAGCTGATACAGAGCTGTTACATCAGCTAGTTTAAATAGCTTGTCCATGTTAAGGCATTTCATTCTGAAGACAGAAGTGTGTAGGTTTCGGGAAGCCAATTAGCCTGTGACTTCACTGCATTGAAGCACTCCTCTGCATCATTCACAATGTTGCTGGGTAAAGTTGTAGGTATGCATGCAAAAAATTCAGCTAGGGACACTCAAGAAGAAAAGAAGGTAAAAGCAGAAAAATACGCAGTGGGTCTGGGGAAAGAAAGAGGGAGACGAGCAAAGAAACTTGTGTTGGTGTCGCCTTTTCAGCAGTTCCAAGTTCTTCATGAAACTTACTTGGAGATTTCAGTAGCCTCACATGTAATTTCATTCCTGTTTTGTATTTCAGAACCTCTTTCACCATCTCACAGATGTGCAAGGGAATGGGGTGGTGAAGATCCCTGATGCCAAAGGAGATGATGCCTGGAAGGTGTATTTTGATGAGACGGCTCAAGAGATCGTGGATGAATTTGCAATGCGTTATGGCATTGAATCAATATACCAGGCCATGACGTAAGCTGCATTTCATGTAGTCTTTAGTGCAGATAATTGGTGTAACTAACTCATGTGACTGTTAACATTTAGAAGATGAAATATGTTGATAGTGGAAGGCTTGGCAGTGTCAGCTGCTCCTTGTGGGGCTTACTGTGAGCGGGAAGAGACTGCCTGTCTCTGAATCACTTTTTTCCTCAAAGTCTAGAAGCTATTGTCTGTCCAAGTGCTGGAATTAAGCAGCTATCTGGACAGTTCTTATGAGCACCTTTAGAACTAATTCTAAGGAATTGTACCAACTTCGCTAATGTGAATGACCATATTTTATTATTGATAGCTGAACCATTCCTGTTTGAAGACTCTAAAATCTCTATTTGAGCACTCTTCTGTTAAAAGAAGATCTTGTCCATGGATGCCACTGGAGATGGATGATGATGTGAGAAGGGAAGAGGTTTTGGGAAAGTGCCTGTTGTGGCAATTGATACAGTCCTTTGAAGTCACTAATTTCCCAGGTGCTGGCTGAAAGCATGTATAGGAAGCTTGAGTAATGGAGGCACTGATTTGTCCTCTTTGGAGCTAGGCTAATGCAGTTCTTGATCTTCAGAGAGCATTTGCCCTGTCACTATACTTTTACTTGGATTTTGGATTAGCCATTCTTCCTCTTAAAGACTAGTAGTGCTATGCTTAGCTCATTTCTTATTTCAAATGCAATATGAAATACAGCAGAGAAAAGTGAACTCTTCAAGTTAGAAGCTGAAAGTTGTGGGGTCTGGGTACTTGGATGAGTTATGATCTGTACTTGTATCACCTTGCAAGCACATTTTCTGCCTATTGATTTATGTTGAAGTGGAAAAAAATTGGAAGATAGCTTTGGAGGTCTAGTCCATGTTTACAACAGGGCTGACTTTGGAGTTGGAGCAGGCTGGTCAGGGCCTCTTCCACTTTGTTAAAAAGTTCAAGGATGGCAATCCACCAGCTCTCTGGGCTCTTGTCTTCAGGCTGTGTTACTCTGGGGAAGAAATTCCTGGTTGAAATCCAAATTGGAAAATCCTACTATGAATTCCCTGTGCTGTAACTACTCCATATTGCTGCTTATCTTTTAGTCTTCCCTCTAAAAGTATTTTGGCCTGGCTCAATCTTCTCACTAACCCTCCCCTCTTTGCTAAGTAGTCAAGACATTGATTAGATCTCCACTCCTCATGCCTTCTCTTCTTCAAGCTAAACAAAACCATTTTATGCATCTTACATGTACTGATTGGTATGTAGATATCATGTAGCAAGGAAATTAACATTCAGGCATCAGTGTCATGTTTGTCACAAATACTGATTTGTGAACTCCTGTGAAATTCTCTCACTGGAGCTTTTTTGGTTATAGTTGTTTGTAGGTTAACTAGCATAGAAGCTAATGTCTGTGGTGAGTCCCTTAGGCAGAAAGCTACATTTAGAAAATAGGTCCCAAATTTAGTTTGGGAGCTCAGTGAGCATTGCTGCTTAAAAAGGAGTGCTGAAAAATGTCCCAACTCTCTTGTCTCTTGGAATGAACTTTACTTGCTGTGTCCCATAACATCAGACCTCTTAAGCTCTGATTTTCTCCCCCTTATGTCTAACAGATTGTCTTTGGTGGTTTAATCATTTCACAAACCCGCATGCTTCTGGCATAATTTTGAGATGTCCTGCAGGGAGGGTTCATTGCACTTTAATGAGAGCAGTTAAATGGGAAAATGCAAAAGAGTGTGCAGGCTTCCTGCAGGCTGGAAGGGTTAGCCCTAAGGAATCTCGTATCAGTACAGCACCAAAATACTAGTGTGTGATCTCACTGTGTTTGAATGCTTTCCAGTTGCTGCTGCCTCATGTCACGTCAGAACCTGTGGCTGCCTCAAGTGGCAGCAAATTATATAGATTTCCTTGCGTCAGGCTTGGTTCTAGGAATTGGCATCAGGACCCAGGATATCACATAAGTCACAAGCTGTTGGCAACAACTAGTTGAGAAGTTGTTTTATGATCTGCAAAGGGCTGTGGTGAAGGGATTTCTCTTGTTTTGAGCATACCTGTCGTCTAGATGGCATCTTTCTGAAAAAACTCTTTAATATGCTGGAGATGCAGGGTCCTGCATGTGGGTCGAGGCAATTCCAAGCACAAATACAGGCTGGGAGCAGAATGGATTGAGAGCAGCCGTGACGAGAGGGACTTGGAGGGTGTTGGTAGATGAGAAGCTCAACGGTGAGCCGGCAGTGTGCGCTTGCAGCCCAGAAAGCTAACCACATCTTGAGCTGCATCAAAAGCAGCGTGGCCAGCAGGGTGAGGGAGGTGATTCTGCCCGACTGCTCTACTGTCTTGAGACCCTGCCTGCACTGGAGTGGATCTAGAGGAGGGCCACAAAGTTGATCTGAGGGCTGGAGCGCCTCTGCTATGAGCACAGGCTGAGAGAGTTGGGGGTGTTCAGCCTGGAGAAGAGACGGCTCCGGGAGGACCTTACAGCATCTTCCAGTACCTGAAGGGGGCCTACAGGAAAAGTGGGAAGGGACTTTTTACAGAGATAGGATGAGGGGTGATGGCTTCAAACTGGAAGAGGGGAGATTTAGATTAGATCTGAGGAAGAAATTTTTCACTCTGAGGGTGGTGAGGCACCGGAACAGGTTTCCCAGGGAAGTTGTAGAGGCCCCATCCCCGGAAGTGTTCAAGGACAGGTTGGATGGGGCTTTGAGCAACCTGGTCTAGTGGGAGGTGTCCCTGTGCATGGCAGGGGGGTTGGAACCAGATGATCTTTAAGGCCGTTTCCCACCCAAACCATTCTATGATTTATGGAAAGGGCGGAAAACATAACTTTCATGGTGCCAGCTAGAATAAGGGCGCTATTAAAGGGATAGAGTCAAGTTGTGCTACACAAGAGACAAGAATGACTTACAGAACTGTCCTTTTGCAGGCATTTTGCATGTCTCTCCTCTAAATACATGTGCCCAGGTGTGCCAGCTGTGATGAGCACCTTACTTGCCAATATCAATGCTTATTATGCGCACACAACTGCCTTCACAAATGTGTCTGCTTCGGACCGCTTTGCAGCCTCCAATTTTGGGGTATGTTTGAGTGTTTGGTGATGTTACAATTGGATTTCTCTTAATTTGCCTGCAGTGCTTCTGCCTTTCAATAAATAACTTGCTCTGTTTAAGGAACTCTAAATCTATGAGGAGCTGGAAGCTGTGGAGCTCTTATAGACTAGACAAAGAGCACGGTTTTATTGTCATCATCATCACCACACATTTTAGATATTAATCAGTGTAATGCATTGTGATGTTTACTCTTTGTGTTCAAATTGCACTGGAGCACAGATGGTATGGAAATGAGCAAATAGTATCAAACTCTGCGTGGTGATGCTGTTGATAAAATATACTGTGTGATCTGATTGTTTCAGAACTTTGTTTTTAAAAACAGCAGCTGCTTTAAGAAAAAAAAATCAAATCTTTTTTGTGTAATGCATGATGGAGCTGAGCATGAAGGAAAAGTATCTGGAAAAGCTTGTGCTTCCTGTCACACTGAGAATATATGGATTAAATGAGGAGATCTTTACAATGCCGAACCAGAATCCAGGGAGAGATCTGATCCCGAGAAGATAGTCACAAGAAGCCTGCCATACTTGTCACTGAACTTATAGATAAGAACTTGGAGCTGTGACATTGTTCTGAATTAGATCCTTTTCTTCTTGTTCCTTTACTCATCTCTGAATAAATATTTTCTCCTAAATATAAGTTTGGTGCAAATTGCACACCAGAAATCAGGGGGGTTTTTGTTCTGCCTCTGCTTCAGAGGGAAGTGGAGTATTTTTCTGATATTTCTAACGTTACACAGACTTCAGAAATAATTACAGTATGAGTAAATCCCAGAATCAAAAGAAAATACTGTTTGCACAATACAATGCATCCATATTGCTTCCTCCTGCTCTCCCAAGATCTGAGACTAATTCCCTGATATCCTGCTGTTTACTCTGAACATCGATTGGACAGTGATGATATGTGATGTTTATTGGTGTTTTTTGCTCTACAGAAAGAACGATTTGTGAAGCTTCTGGACCAGCTTCATAATTCGCTTCGGATTGATCTGTCGATGTACAGGGTAAGTAGGAATAAAGAGAACCCTTTTAGGCATTCTGGCGGGCAGAGGGGAAACGCACCATTTGGATTTCTCTTACATTTCTGACCTTTTGGGTAGTTTGTGTCTTACAGAATTGTCATGGCAAGCTTGTTGAATAAAGTTTTATTTTCCTTGTGGACAGAACTTAAACCATGGGGTTTTTTTCCATTATAACTTCCTCAAGAAATCTGAAATAATTTAAGGATTGTGAACTATGCTCATCTCCGACACTGTCCCAGAAATGCAAGTTGAATTGGATTAATTAATTTTAATTATTCTTATCAGCTACTTCAGGTATCATCTACAAAGAGAAAACAGACTGCTTCTCCCCTAGTAAGACACAAATCTTTTAGAGGACCTGCAGCTATGTTGTCACTTATTTTAGGTCTGGCAAACTCAAATCACTGTCCCTGACTCTGGATCTACAAGATGTGCTGTCAGGTTGAGATCCACCTCACTTCAGCATATTGGGAAGAGATGAATTTCAAATGTTGCCATCGGTCCATTTGGATTCATAAACCCTCTAGTTCCTTTGTTACTCCAGACTCAACATAGTATTACCGTGTGACTTGCCGCCTTTTTTTTTTTTTTAATTCCTTGATACGTTATTTTAATTAGTGACTAATTCATTGAAAAAAATTAAAAATGGTGGCAAACATGAGCCTTGATTTTATTTATTTATTTAAAAGTATATCCTCTTCTGGATAGTGCATTTATCTGAAACACAGTAAAACATACAGCGGAGGGAAACAGAAACAGTCTAAGAAGAGAAGTGCATTAGAAAGATGAACAAAAAGGAAAAGGGGCAAGGTGCAAAAGAAGATAAAAGGAATGTTGTGTAAAGAGCTATTCTAAAACTACATTGCTAGTAAGAGAAGGTCTGAAGACAGCACTGTTACACGGAGCAGTAGAGGGAAAATTATTAACACATGGCAATAGGAAGCTATAGTGGTGATGCGTTTTTTGTTTGCTTCATCTTCAATAAAAGCTGCATTCCAGTGGCTAATGCAACTAAATCTTGGACAAGGCCTTACATAAAGGACCAGAAAGATTAGTGTAGTTTAAATAATTTAGATGTTAATCTGATTGGCAGTATGTTTAGAGAGATGGCTGAAGCAATTTGGGAGCTCTTAGTAATTATCTTAAGACACTTGAAGGGCAGGTTAAATTCTGGAATAAGAGTGTGTTAGTTTCCAGCTTTCAGGGAGATGGCAATATACAACTTAAATTACTAAGATTAAGCCTTCCCTCTCCCCTAATTTAACCAAGTTATTTGTAAGCACTTAAAACAATAAATAATAAGTGGTGTGGATGTGTCAAAAAGAAAGTGTTGAACGAACGTGTGTTCTTTCCAGGGCAGGGTGGCAGACTTTGGGAGCAAGAGAGGACTGATGGAGCTCTCTCAAGAGCAGCTCCAAGTCACCCTCTGAATAATTATTTTGAAAAGTCTTTTGTGAGCAAATGCACTTATTTTGTATGCATGCCAGTTGTTCTTTTTGTTGGTTGGCTGCTAGCTGACATAAGCATAGAGGAGGTTGAATTTCAATATAGATAATGTTGTCTTTTCCTGATTATTATTCTGAATCAAGAACATGCGTTCAGTCCCCAAGACTTCCAATGGTTTGTGTTTAAGTCTTGACCCATGAAAGCACGTCTCTGATTTTAGTAAATACCCTGGCTGCCGGGGAGTCCATGTGTGGATAACTTAACTTCAAAAGGAGAGTTTTCTGGGAATGAGCATCTACAAATGACAGTAAAGAGCATTAAATTGCTTGCAGTGGTTAGCTGAACTGCAGCAATACTCAATTACTGCCAAGAGACAGCGTATTTTTCTCCAGGTCCTCAGTAATAAATGAAAACTTGTTCCTCTCTGCCCTTTTTACCTTTGTCTCTAACAGTTTTTGAATGTGCAAATATGAAGAGCTATCCAAGTGAAGGTTGCCTTTGCTATTTTGCTTGCAGCAAAACCAGTCACATCAGTAAGAACGCACTGAGGAACATGCACGCTATTAAAGGACACGGGAAGGAATGAGTTGGGAATGTAGAAAGGGGCACAGTGCCTGAGGTCAGAAAGCGAACAATCTCTTGCGAGAAGCAAAGCTTGCTGCATTTAGCACGTGCGTTTACATGCATGTATATGTGCACACATGTATCGTATCTGGAATGGACAACAAGGTTTCTTACTTCAGTGGAATCCAGAGAGGAACTGCTGCTATAGGTAGCAGGGTGGTGGGCAGACTATGTCAAAGAAACGCATTAGGAGGCACTGAAGGATAAATGCTTATCTTGGCAGATGGGATCTTACAGGGGACTGAGTGGTTATGATGACATCTTACAGGGAGCACTGGTCATTTTCCCTTCTCAGTCCAGTTTATTTCTCCGGAGAGGTTGCTAATGTATCACACCTCTTGGTGTCTCTGAAGAGAGGCCAAAAACCAAGCGGTGGGTGCAGGAAGGAAAGGACATGTCAAAGCAACCTCAGGCAGGAGGCCAGAGCTGCCGGTGGTGAGGCTGTTGTTCCCTGCCTGCTCCTGCTGGCAAGCAGAGATCTCCTACCGCCGAGGGCTGTCAGTATCCTGGCATTCACAAACTTTACATTCATAGGAGAAGCTATTTAGTTAAGCAAACGGATAAGCTCCTGCAGCAAAAAGGCCTTATTTATTGAGCATTGTTTTGACTGGTACAAGCTTCTCAAGCAGGAAGTGTTTCCAAGACACTTTCCTTATTTAGCACATGCTTGAAGCCTTGCATGGATCTGACTGTGCTTTCCAACACAATTTCCCTTTTTTTGTTGACAGAATAACTTCCCAGCCAGCAGCCGCGAAAGGCTGCAGGACCTGAAGTCTACGGTGGATTTGCTGACCAGCATCACTTTTTTCAGGATGAAGGTAGTGTTATGGGTAGGGATGGGAGTTGGGCCTCTGCAATTTTTGCCACAGGAGTTGATTTCCTGTTTTCAGACTATGGTTTCATGTCGTTGCGCTTTATACGCTTAAGGAAAATGGAGCTCATCGGCTAACCGTGTAATAAACATGCACATTTTATCTCTACTTCAGTGTATTTTGCATCATGAAGATGAAAGCTGTTTTTTCCCTGGGGTTCTTCAGTCATAATTATGACACAAAATAGTTGTTAAAGGAAGAAAAAAGAAAATGATTTGGTTTTAGGAAGATGATTTAGTTCTGTTAATAACATTAATAAGCTTTTCCTATAAAACTGTCCACAACACTTACCAACCACTACCATCTCTTCACTATCTTTTATCTAGTAAATATTTTAAAATTTATTTCTTGGAAGGTAAGATACTGAAATTGGGTAGTATCTCTCAGTAGAGATCCAAGAGAGCTGTTATGAATGCTAATGAGCTGGTTCTCTAGTTAGGTTTATTGGTCTAGCGATGTGTAATGAGATTGTTTTTAATTCCCGATTTTTGTTCGTAAACTTTTTTAAAAAAATAACGTTGTAGGCTAGCATATGTCACTTAATTTTTTATCATCTCAAAAGCAAAGCAAGTCTTTAATTTGACCTATTTGAGGAAGTGCTTAAAATTGTACTCTTAAGCCCTAGGTTAAATGACGTTGTAGAGTTTTATTTTGAAAGTACACATTCAGACAAAATGTCCGTATTGAAAGTCTGCTTTACAGAAATATTCTGAAAAGTTTAGAGGTAGTGACAATACCAAAATTGTCTCAGGTTATAGTTTTCTTTGCAGGGTGATGCCTGGGTATCTGTTTAGTTTAATGTAGCCCCGAGGTGTTTTTCTAAAGCAATATTAACAGTGAAAAAATGAAAAGACCTATTGTTGAAGAGAAGGCGGCATTTCACTTGGCAAGTCCCTAATGATTCTGGTGCGCTTCAAAATTCAGTAAAGCTTGTGAAGAATGATGTCCTTAAAGAAAGCTATTGTATTTAAAGGCATGCGAGTGTTTGGTCATCAGCAAGGCTTTCCAGATCAGATGTGTGCTCCACTAGGCTGTTGCACGTTCTTCCAAAGTGTGGAAAGATTGCTAGCTGGCTTCATTTAGCAGAAACTGTGTGTGCTTTGCTCAGGTTGTGTACGCATCAAGCCACGTGATTTATTTATTCTGAAGAATCCTCCGTGGCACTTCAAAACTGCTTTTATGCTCCAAATGCTCCTGCAGGGATGTAAGTGTTGTCACTGCCGTTTTATGCCTGGGGAGAGTGCCCTGTTCATGGTTTCAGGTCACCGATAGCACAAGTCGCTGAAAGCAGATCTACGAAGTGTTGGGTAGTTCCCAAACCCCTTGTGACTTGTTCTTTCCTTGTTTGGTTTATGAACAGCTCTTTGTTTGACTGACTCTGTTGTTTCCTCGCCAGGTCCAAGAGCTGCAGAGTCCACCCCGAGCCAGCCAGGTAGTGAAGGACTGTGTAAAAGCTTGCCTCAACTCCACATATGAGTACATTTTCAACAATTGTCATGACCTGTACAGTCGCGAGTACCAGACAGATCCTGTGAGTAGCTGATAAATGGCAGAAATCCAAGTTTCTGATCTTCTTAAGATAATAATGAGAATACTAATTGATATAAAAAGCCAATGCAAATAGTTATGTGACTTGTTATCTTCTGCTTGCACAAAACTTGTAATCAATTAATGAGCACTAATTAGTAAGTGGAGGGTGATAATTGTTTTACAGTAACTAATTACAATTTGTTTTGCCAGCCTCAGCTATTTTATTTCATGAGCCGTTATTTGTGAAGGGAAGGTTTCATGCAGCTTTGAGTGGGCAAAAGCCATTTCAAGCAAACGTAAACTGATAAGGAAAACTGTCTTTAGCATAGATGAACCTCAAGCAGCAAAATTTTATCTTCTTTTCTGACATCCGGTGTCCTGCACTGAGCTTAGGAGGTACCTGTAGACACAAACTGTTCTTAAATCTGTGAGAGCTCTACTGGCCTCTCTACAGTAATACACACAGTGTGTCAGTGTGGATATAGTCATCAACACAGGTGCTTACAATGCGAGTATTTTGAACAAGCTTAGAGCAAACCAGCAGGTCTCCTGGAGCCTCACCTGCTCTTGGCTTGGTGAATGACAAAATGGGGATTATTTGCATTTGAGGCCACCGGTAAGCAACATGGTTTGGCATGGTACTGTGCTTTGCGTTAGATCCTTCAAGTTGCTAGCACACACTAATGATTTTAATCTCTTCAGACAAAAGGCACGTGGGTAATTAACGTTTGGAGTTTGTATGGTAACGTACATTTGTCAGCTTTTTCCTTCCCCTTTAAATTTACACTGATTTTCCAATGGCTTCCTTCCTAGAACAAAAATCAGGACCTTCCTCCTGAGGAACAGGGCCCCAGCATCAGGAACCTGGACTTCTGGCCCAAGCTCATCACTTTGATAGTTTCCATCATAGAAGAGGACAAGAATTCTTATACCCCAGTCCTGAATCAGTAAGAATCTTCCATGTCCTGTATGGCTAGTGCTAGTCTCTGTGTGCTCTGCTCTGTTTGTTGAACTGCTTTCTATCTCTTCTGTCACTTGTGTAATTATAGAAGTACTTATCTTGTCTGTCTGTCTTTCTGTCTTATCTGTCTCTGTCTATATAAATAACTCTTTTTGATTGGGATGGAAGAGTTTCAAAAGGTTCAGTTATGATGGCGTTCAAGCACAAACACCCTGATTATTACAATCCAGAACTCAGGGAGGCACCTGAAAATGGGGTGAGAGTTCTTTTGTTTTTTTCTGATGTTGAGCAGTTCTGGGATGCACATTAATGCACACAGTGGTACCATGGTGACAGTACCTTACACTGTGATTTAGGAATGTGGTGTTCAGTGCAGCGCTAGGAAATTGCATTGGGTGGGGTTGGCATAGTGTTTGAATGGAACCTGAAACTGGCCTGTTTACATGGTGGATACTCCTCCAACAGTCCCACAGGGCAGCAGAGAGGGACATATATGACAAGGTATTATACACAAAGAGCTGGATTATACCCTAATGATCATTGATCTAACATGGCAGTGTTCACCTGTCAGCCTAGTAACCCTAGAAAAAAGGGGGGGAAAAAATATGAACAAGAAATGGAAAAATGTGCAAGAGCATTGAGATCGCATGCCCAGAATTATTGTATGCATCTCTTCTAGGAGAGACATCCAGGGCCTTTTTGAGTTAAAACCAGCCTCAACAGCAGTGTTGTTTTCAGGTTATTTAATCTATGCCACAGAGTCTGGTCCATGATCTCCACTTTCCACTTGGTCGTTTATCTAGGGTGAAAGAAGCGTCTGTGATGTTGGGCTTTTCAGCTTGTAATTTAGCTCAGAACTGAATAAAGAAGAGCCCTGTGCCCTGACACATGCCAAAGCCTTTCCCAAATGTCCCCTCAGGTTTCCTCAGGAGCTTGCTGTTGGGAAGATCAGTGCAGAGGTGATGTGGAGTCTTTTTGCCCAGGATATGAAATACGCCATGGAAGGTAAGAGAATTCCTCGCTGCTGCCAGCTGATTTGTTGCTGATCTCTTGTTCTCTATACATTTGGTGCGTAAATGAGGCTTAAGCACATCAGTAGCACCTCTGTTTGGAGCAGGGATTTCTCGTGGTTTGTTTGTGGACAGCTGCTTTATGGGTGAGAATTGAGGCTGTGATCTGCATGAGCTCTAGACCTGTGTGTTAGGCTGTGTTGCAAGCTGTTTATTGTCATTCCAGCTGTTCTGAAATCAGAAGTTCGCTTTGGCCTGAGGTTATGATAGCTTGGATCAACAGCCCCTTCTTTCTGCAGTGTACCATGGCAGAAAGAGCCGAAGAAGTAGGTGGACTCTGGGCTGTGCCACAGTGACAGTTCCCTGGATGATACAGTGTAGACTGTATAAACCATAGGCGGAAATGTGCTGTTAGAACAAATCCTGCTGCAGACATCTTCATTTTGAATGAATCTTGCATAATTATGCCAGACTCCCAGCAAAGCAGTGATTTTACTGTTTGTGAAAACATGCTAGGCATGCAGAGCCCAACAAACTCCCAGAAAAGAATTCCACCACTTGCGGTACTCTTTGGATGGTTTATTACACTTTCTGAACTTGGTCTTAGTGCTATAAATTTATTTGGAGAGTGTAATCAGCTTATTACAAGGTTCAGAGAGCATCCAGCTCCCACCAGCTCTGCAGCTGTGGTAGCAGGTGTTTTCCCAGTATTTTGCAAGGTCAGGCTTTATGATCACTTGTAAAGTGATACTGTGATAAAGCAGAAGCACCAGTGCTGAATACGGCATGCTGACTGTATTCATGTTCCAAAACCAAATCAAGTTATTGCTTTTGGTCAAAAATTATGCTCAATCTCTTTACCTCAAGTTTAATTTAAGCTCACTTACAGGAGCGACAGCCTGTATTTGGTGCTTACTTCAGAGTGCTAGAAAAAACCTGCTGCCAGCTAAGAGATTTTCCTGCATTTTGTTCTTTAGGAACAGTCTGTGGGGTTGCTCTGTAAGTGAAGAAGATTGACTCCATCTATTTCTTAGTCTCTGTCAACGCAACATGGGTAGAGACTGTGCTGTGGGGGGAACACCCTTTGCCAGCTCTATGCTTGAATTCTGCAGGCCGCAGCTCTGGATGAAATGTTCTCACTTCTGTGTTAGGAACTTTTTTATATATGCTTGTACCCCACAGTGCCTTTGTCTTGCGAGGTCTTGTCAGTCTAAGAACAGACACTGGGAAGAAGGACTAAGACCTACTGTGTTGAAGAGTCTCTTGTAGCAACTGTCACTACTTGCTCATGTGTTAGAGATAAGGCAACTGTTGTAACTTCATCTTCACCTTCCCTAGAAACTGTTTGCTCTTGCAGTCGTTTTGGTTCTCCTTTCCTTTTTGTCCTTATTTACCCCTGTGCACTCACCCTCAGGAATTTATCATGCAGTTTGCTCTTCTATATGTTTTAAGTGCTCTATCTTCCTCCTTTCCCAGCAGCCATGAGAACTGGATCTCTCCAGATCTAATTGCTGACTTTCCGAAGATTCTATTTCCCTGTTGCATCCAAAATGCAGCTGCAGAAAGGTTATTGATTATGTGTGTGAATTTGACTGTCAAAGGAGACATGACTTTGATTTTTTTTTTTCTCTTTGCATGGCTCTATTTGATTGCCAGTGCCCAATTTAACTTTGCCTCCCAGGTTTTCTCTCTTCACATCTCATACTATGTCCCCTTTGTCTCTGTCCTCCCTTGTGAATCTGGGCTTATTTTAGCTTTTTCTGACTTTCTGACCAAGCTTCTGGTCACTTGTGTCCTTCTTCGGACAAGGATTGGCATAATGTTTCCATCCGTGAGTTCATCAATGCACAGCAATTACGTACTGAAAGAGAATCCCTTTTCAGGTGTGTTGACCGTGGCTAGAGGCCAGGTGCCCACCAAAGCTGCTCTATCACTCCCCCTCCTCAACTGGACAGGAGAGAAGAGAGAAAATATATGGAAAGACTCGTGGGTCAAGATAAGGACAAGGAGAGATCACTCAGCAATTACTGTCACGGGCAAAACAGGCTTGACTTGGGGAAAACTAATTTAGTTTATTACCAATCAGATCAGAGTAGGGTAATGAGAAATAAAAAACAAACCTTAAAACACCTTGTCCCATCCCTCCCTTCTTCCCAGGCTCAACTTCACTCCCTGTTTCCTGTTTCTCTACCTCCTCCCCACAGCAGCGCAGGGGGACGGGGAATGGGGGTTGTGGTCAGTTCATCACGCATTGTCTGTGCTGCTCCTTCCTCCTCGGGGCGGGGGGGGGGGGGC